>JBBBDQ010000299.1:1867500-2267500 GCA_037127315.1 Ascarosepion bandense | reverse complement strand
ATAATTAAAAAGAAAGAAAATGTAATGAAGAAGGATATTCAAATGTTCTTATAGTATAGAGATTATAGAGGAAGCCAAAGCAAATGAAATTGATGAACAAATAAGATAAAAAAAACATTTTCTTAAAAAGTAATGTAGACGATGCAGTGAAATGGAACTAACATTTGTGATGTAGAATATGGCTAGGAAATTAAGTAGATGCTTAAAAATATAATTCCAGTCCAAATGAAATGCAACTGACAGTCAATGCAGAGATTACAGCTTGACTAGAGAGAGTGATAATTTCAAGGAAAATATTATTTATTTATTTTGGGAGTTTATTAATGTTTTTTCTTTGTTTTTTATGTTTAAGGACATTATTTCTTTTTTCATTTCTTTCTTTTTCTGAAAAAAAAAACAAAAACAAAAAAACAATGGAATATTAAAAAATGTTTGATTGAAATTTTTAAAAATTTTATTTTATTTCAAAGAATTGCAAAGTAGATGGGAAAGAAACTGACTTTTATAGGTTAATACTATTTTTTACCTTACTTCTTAGTTTCGTTTTACTTTGTTCTGTATTATTTATTCATTTTATTCATTTATTTTTTTCAATCCAAAGAATTTTGAATTACAAAATGAAAAATCAGGAGGAAAAATTGTTTTCACTTTCTTTCTCCTTTTCTCTTTCTCTCTGGAAAAATTTAAATTTTTAGAACATTGAGACAGAAATGGAATTTTTGAAATAAAATGGATTTAAAATCATTTTTCTTGTGTTTAAATTGAGGAAAAGAAGAGTAAAGAAAAATGACGAGAAATGGAATTCAGAGAAAATATATCTCAATGTTTTAAAATAGAAAGAATAAGAAACAAAAGAAAGTTTTATTAGAGAAGTTAATGTAAGCAAAACCAAAAAGCATTTTTGGAGAAAGGAGATGGAAAATCTGTATTTTATGGAGGAGATGAGTAAAGAAAAGAATTGGTTGGCAACATCATTTAGGAACTAAGAAATAAATTCTTTGCATGCATATAAGTATTTTTATACATATGAAAGTTATATGGTATAGTAATGGACCATTGAAAAATATAGCTGCCAGCCTATACACCTATTGTTAAGCAAATTTCATGAACACACTTAAATGCAAGCATAAATAGATGAATATATGCACATCCAAGAATTTTCTCGCTTATTTTCAAGATTCAGATAGAAACCTACACGCAACAAAATCATTTTCATAAGTGCAAGTGAGGCGCAATGTCTTTGTGTCAAGATTTAATCTTCACCAATATTGTGAGATTTTCTTAAAAATAAGTATATAAATACATAATTCTGTCTCCTTCAAAAAATAATATGAAAAGTACAATAATTATTATGGAATATATGCACTATTTTGTATATATAGAACAGAACACACAAGCACAAACTCAATGTCTTTTTTTCTGCCTTCTCACTCCTCTACTAAACCATGGTCCTCTAACAAAAATAAATACATTACTTCATTTACCAAACCACAGGAACAAAAATTATATAATGAAAAAATCATGAAATGTTAAAAAAAAAAAAAAAATCAATTGAGACCGTTTGATTAGTGTGATCAATTAAGCAAGTAGCAACATTACTAATCAAATCAATGAAATTTTTTACAATCTTCAACAATTGCCTGACCAAGGAAATAGTTAACCAGTCAGTATACATGGGTAAATAAAAAATAAAAAAAGGAAGAGTAAAAAAGTAAATTTAAACAAACAAACAAAAAAAAAAAAAAGATATAAAAAAATGGTAATTAACCAAAATGTAAGTACATCAATAAGTTCACTTCAAACCTAATGATGAAAAAAAGTGTCTGTTTTTTTGTTTTTTTTACACAATATCTATTTTTAACATAATATATACTTTTCTATCAATGTATTTAATTTATGGAGAATATGAATCACAGACTGAATATTTTACTGTGAAATTTTCAGACCAAATAGATTTAGTTATTAAATGTCAGTTTATACACATTCATCAAGTCTCATATAGCATTAAGTTCTATTTACATCAGGTTCATCCGAAAATTTATCAAACATTTATTATGGAAGACTGAGATGAAGGTTAATATAGGGGGTGCAAAGCTTCATTTAGGGATTCTGTTATAAAATCGGTTTATTTCATAAAAGTAATGAGGTATTTTAATTTTGCTACTTAATGAGTATATGTAAAAAGTGCCAATTCAGCCCCAAACATGGGCTATTTTAATTCAGTTCACATCTTAAGCTATTTGAAATTAGGATGATAATGAAGTACCCAATGCCTGTCAAACAACTTATTGAATATGAACAACTGTGAGCATGGGTGGTAAATCCAACTCATCTGTTGCTTTGTGGAACAAAATCCCAAGAGGATGCTTCCCCTCCTCCCAACCACTACAATCTTAACCACTTCAAATCTACGGTTAACCGTTTTCTTTCCCACATCTGCACAACTTTCACCCCCTTACTCTTGCCACCCACACAACAACTACCTTCAGTAATTTTTCTACATTAAGTGGCTCTTGGTCCTTGTATAGAGTGAACATTAGTAACAAAAAAAGCAACAAAATAATATTACTTTCCTATCATAACAAAAAATATAAATATTTTTTTTTTAATTTTCATGTCATTGCTTTTGACATAAACCTTTTTCAACCATTTCTGACTTGGATACATAAAAAAAAAACTGAAACAAATTCACTGAAAAAGAATATATAAGTATTATTCAATAATATTGATTTAAGCAAATTGATAATAATTTCAGATTAAAGCTTAGGAAAAGTATAAGCTTAGCTTAGCCAGACACAAGGCTACAGTATTGAGACATTCAGTGAAAATCGAACTTACTAATAATACATATGATAAAAAAAAACGAATTGGTTTGAGGAAAATCTGTAAACCAATACAATGTGGTAGGTGACCCTGAACCTGACAAATGAAAATCACACAGTGAGGATTAAAAAACACATTATCAGTATTTTGTAAAAACATAAAACAACAACCAAAGGCACGGATTCAGATTCTAGCAAACTTAATTGCCAGACATATTGAAATAAAGGGAATGGGAAACAAGTGAAATACTGACAGACATTTGATATGGAATAGAATAATAGATGAAGAAGGATGAGATCCGAAGAACTCATCTAAGGAGATGAACGGACACACGACCAATCGACAAATTATTAGCAAATAATAATATAAATTATGCAAGAAAGATAACGAGAAATTTGATGAGGTAAATTTCGGAGCAGCAAATAAAAAAAAAATATAGTGAAGTCGGTCAAAAAAAATCTCGTAAAGTTCGGGTAAAAAAAATGCATTGGTGAAAATTGGTTTCGAAAGTCGATCAAGGTAAAAAGAAGGTAATTTAAAATCATAAATATTTGTGATATTCTTTTACACAATTTCAATAGTCTAAGTCATCTTTCATTTTAATTTCACTCCTATATATTTTTTTACATTTAATTTAAATTTAAATGATTTTAAATTTGAATAATTTTACATCGTTGAGAAAATGTTTGTAATCTTCTCCAAATTTTCATTTCACAAATTTAAACAACATATCGAATTCGTAAGTTGCGTTAAAAAATTAATTAAATTAAATTAGTGAAGAGAGGGAGAGAGACTTGACTTAATTATGGAAAAAAAAACAAATATTATTTTAATTTTAGTCATCGATTTAAAAAAAAAAATTTCTTTGTACCATTTTTTCGTTCGCAAAAAAATTATTTTACTTTTGAATTTATTTTAATTTTTAAAAAATTTCTACGTAATGATCGGATGTTGAGTTAGAAATAAATTCGCATAAAACAACGAAAAATTCATAGAAACCTTAAATTTAATTTTAATAGAAAAAATAAAATAGTTGAAAAGAAAAAAAAGTTTTTAAAAAAAGCCAAGAATTTCTTTCTTTTTTTTTTTTTTTTTTTTTTTCCTATTTTTTTCTTTTGCCAGAAAATTAAATGTTGTTATTCGTCAAGCCTTTAAAAAAAAAGTAATAAAAACCTACCAGGGGTTAAAGTTGCACCTGTCAGGGGTGGAAGAAGTCGATGAAGACGACAGGTGCCGGGTAGATGATGCTGGTGTCTTCCTGCCCGGCATTTGTCGGCAATCTTGAGATACTTGCATGAGAAACTTGGAGCTTTATTTTTATTTTGTTGGGGGGGGTCGTTCTTTTCGATTCGTAGGCGCAGAGAGACAAACACCCTTTTTTTTATGACTTGTCAGTCGATAACAAGAGTAAAAAAACAAAATAACTATTTTAAATAATAAAGGTTATTATATTCTAAATATTGATATTAATCAAAACCAAATGAAGTTCTTTGATATTTTATTTTATTTTTTTAGCGTCGGCGTCTTCTCCTCTCCCCGGCGGGCGTCTTAAGCGACAAGCGACACCACAACGAGACTCAATTGGAGTGTAATCATCATCGCCCTAAGTAATAAATTACTAGACTATGACTATCATCACTACCAACAATATTATTATTTTAACCTTGTCATCACCACTATTGTTCTAAAGAAAATTATTGAATATTGTCATCATCACGAAGTACTAGTATCAACATAAGCAGTTAGTGTCATCAAACATCATCATTATCACCCTAAGTTGTATATAGGCATGTGAGCACTATCATCACTGCTGTAAGCAATAGAATTTTGTAATCACTAAATTGTGTATCATCACAATTGTTTTAAATAAACAGTAAGAGACGCATTCATTGGAAGTATCATCATCACTATAAACAAAAGCATTGTAATTAACAATCCCGAATAAAGGAAGACGCCGGGTTGTAAATGTAGTAATTCATTTACTTTTCTTCTTCTTTCGTCGTTTAAAGTCTAGGGTTTTTTTGTTTATAAAAGTTTATTTATTTTCATTCATTTATATTTTTTTAGTATTATTTAAAACATATTTTTCATCAACTAAAAATAAATATAAGGATTTTAATTAATAATTTTTAATTTAACATTTCTTCGGTTGCATTGCATTTTTATTTTTTAAAAAGAGACAAACAAAAAACGATATAAATTATTTTAAATTTCAGAAAATAAATGCATAAACTTTCAAAATCGAGATCGGCGGTAAATTTGTTGAATTGATTGAACTGAATCGACTGTTTTTTTTTTGTAACTTTGTTAAAAAATACACATAAAACAGGTATAAAGATTTTGTAATTTGAGTATGTCTCTTTTAGAGTTTTTAAAAAAATATTTTTTTTTGTCTGATGAATGTCACTTGACCAAATAAACAACCAAAAATAATAATGGATGGTTTTTTTGACTTTGAGAAAAGAGCAAAATTTATTTAAAACTAATACTTTTCGAGATTTGGTGCCAAATATAGTTTGTTTACGAAGCAACTGGACAGGTAAAAGTACAAAATAAAAATAAAATGTATATTTTAAATTAAAGATAATTCGTAGAGAGAGAAACTTTTTTTTCTCTAATGAATGGCGATTTAATGTTATTGTTAAGTAACCTTCGTTTCCATCGCATAACAACACTTGATATTTCAAATCAAAAGATCGTCTGCCTCTTTGAAATTCAAGAACTAACAGAAAGATACATTGTTGGGGTAATTTAAGGTTCGTCAGGGTTACTAATGGCTAGAATTTGAGATTCTTGTTTGACTAGAGAAGATCGTTTGGGACATTTTTTATATAAGCGACTGATTAAAATTTGGATTATTTGGTGTTAGAAATTAAGTGAAATGTTACTTTTTTTAGGAGGAAGTGTTTAAAGATCGTAAACAAAAGAAAATGGTCTTTTTATTTAACCTTAAAAACATTAAAGAAGAAGATCGATCAAATTTGGAACAGAAACGATATGCCATTTAAGAGGTTTATTTTATTTTTATTTTACTTTATTATATTTTGTAACAAAATATAATAAAAGTTTTGTTGTCTTCCAAAAAAATTACATAGTACAGTTACACTGATCGCAAAAAGGAAGGTCGTCACTTCTTGTTGAGGGTAAAAAAATCTATGATGACCCAAGCCCCCCCCCCCCCCAATGCAAACCCAAGACATTTCTAAATCCGATCGAACCTTTGAGACTTGGCAGTACTAAATGACCACATCAAGACTAAAAAAAAAGAAGTCTACTACACACATAAAAGTCTTCTTTTTTTCTTTCTTTTTTTAACTGAAACTAACTTTTATTTCATTCTTTCGTTGGTGGTTTAGTGAAAAAAAAAGGATCATCACCAAACCCAAACATTGGTATTTTTAGGAAGAAACCTGTTCGTTTTTTTTTTCTTTTCGCTTTTAATTTTTTCTTTCCGTAAAGCCCACTCGTCTAACAGTTGGGCTGTGCTTTTTATTAGAGATGATGATAATAATTATTGAAGTTTTATCGATTCAATTTAGAGCAGATAAGAATTTTAATAGTTGTTTAGCGCTAACAACAATTAACCGTAATTTTAATGAAGAAGCGTATAATAATTATTATTTAATAACGGTCATCCTTAATTGTAGCATTTAATGACGTAAATCACTGTAGTAGTTACAAAATAATAGCATTTAAAACAAAAACATACTGATGATAACTCAGGCATATCAGTTTTTTTTAATTCTTAAAGGTTAAATACTAAAATATAATCAGAACTGAAATAAAATAATTAAAAAAAAAAAACAATTATCTTTATTTCCCAGAAATTAAAATATAAAAATAATTTTTACTAGTGTTACTCTTGTTAATTTATCTTCTTGGGGGTGAGATAAGCTCCTTAACATTATTAGAGTAGTTTCCCGTTGCTTTCTCCACGGTTTTGAATTCTGAGTTGTCCTTCATGTCGACAGTGCCTTTTCTACTATTTGATCCATAGCTATAGGAGGGGAGAGAAAAGATGGATTCATGTCTTTTAATCCCAAGGGCATTTGCGCAATAAGTAAACGCAACCGTAATTTGAACTCGGCTCGCCAATTTCACTTTCTGTGTCGATAACAGTTATGCTACCTGCACCAAGGATAAATTTAATGGAGAAAATTTATATTTGTTAAAAACTTTCAAACTTACCAGTTTATTAAATTAAAAAACTAAAATGTGCAAAAAATTTCCTTTTTTGTTTTCTCATTATTAAAAATTTTGCAAAAAGTCCCCTGTGCATGACAATAGACATTGTCTAAGAAGACAAACATTCCTTTTTAATAAAATTAAAAACTAAAAAAAAATAAAATAAAATAAAGCGAAGTTTGGAAACACTTCAATTCTTGTTTTCTTTCTTTTATTCAATTGTTTGGAAATGACACTTTTTTGTGTGTTGTGAAATGAGAATCTGAATAGCAGATGAAATTTTAAAAAATAAAATGAAATAATAATAAAAAAACGGAAAAAATGTGGGGCCCAGAAGGAAAACTTCGGCTTTGCATTTTTGGAAGAGGGATAGCCAACTCTTCTTGTGTATAAGAGAACGTGTTTTATTTATTTATTTTTTTTTTTTTTTGGTCTTTCTTTTTTTAAAATTAAAACTAGATTGAAAGATTTTTATTTAAAAGTGTTTTTAAGAATAAGAAAAGAAAAAGATGGTAATGTTCCCATTTGACAATGAAAAATACTGGTGTGATTTTGAACCTCATTAAAATTTAAAATGAATGTTAGTTTGATTAATGTTACCAAGTGTAGACAGTGACAAAATTTAAGATCCTAATAAAATATGAATTTGAATTACTGTTAATGTGTCATTAGGTGAATTTTGAGAATGAAGAATCGAGTTGACAACTAGACTGATCGGTATATTAATTTGATAAATACAGAAAAATATTTATGCAAATTGTAACTGAAAATTAGTTAAACATGGATTAAAGTCAAATTATTTTGCATAATTGTAAAACTAATCCATATATTTCAGGATCGATTGATTGGTTGTGAACTGGCATTTCGAGAGACATGAAAATAGAAAACGACTTTTTTCTTTTTAAAGTATTTTTACGACAAATGTTATTTTGATAGCAGTTTTAGCTAATTGAATTCTCTAAGTCAATGGATGATAAACTTGCTATAAAATCAGAATAAGTAAGTTAAAAACAAAAGAATTATTTTAATATTAAGTTTTTATATGAGATATTTGTGCATCTGAGATAAAAACAAAAAAAATGACCAAATTAACAATAACGTCGTTATTGACGATCAAGGTTCGAATACTGGTTGTGGTAGTGAAGGGTACCTAAACTACACAATGCCATTCACATCACATCCGTTGTCATCATCATCAACATCATCAAGTACTTTTCAGCAATTTATTTATGTTAAAAAAAAAAAAGTACACTTCGTGTGAGGCTTCTTTTCAAACAATTGGGTTGATTCAGTTTTTAGATTTGGTCGTTCTGGGAATTTTTCCTAGAATTACCAATCTTTAAAAAACTTTTCTGCAAGATTTGAAAATTTCAGTTATTACGATTCATTTAAGTTATACTTTGAACGTGTGTTTCGTTCACTTGAGATTATTAGAATAAAAATGTTCAGCAGACTAATGAGTGACGAATTAGCTTAAAAATTAGTAAGTGAAATAGCAATGGTCAGTAAGAAATTTTAAACGTTTTCTTAGGTTTTTTTCAATATTCTCAGTGATTCAAAGACTAATAAATTTATAACCTGATTTTGAAAATTCATTATAAAAAAAAAAAAAATATCTAATGAAAACAGAAATGTGGAAATATTTGTTATTTATTTTTTGGAAGTGAAATTTTCTCATTGAAGTTCTTGAGTAAAAAAGAAATGGATCAAAAATGTGAAATTAACAAATCAACGCAAGTTTTTCATAATATTAACAGTGAGTTAAGAATAAAAACAATCATTTTTAACTTTCAATCTTTATTTCTCATATAAAATGTTTCTGAACTAATAATATACGATAATATTTTTTTTTAAACCTAGTGCATTTATGAGGACGCGCAGTGGATATCGGCTCAGAACGAGAAATCGGGGAGCCAAGTTCGAATTCCAGCTGAATTCATTGCATTCACTTACATGCAAATACCCTTGGGAAAGGTATTAATCCACCTATTCCTTCCAGTTATGGGTTAAATAACAGGACAGATTGGGTTCTATAGCTTTCGGCAACCAGTCTACCGCAGAAAGCAATGGCAACCTACTGCGGGATAATCTTCTGCCCAGTCAGTCATATCTCTGTCAAGACATGATCACCTAATGCGTGTGTCACGTATGCACTTAACTGACTGACTTAATATAATAGTTGGAATCATGATTAAATCTTCTGCTGGTCATAAAGTGGTTGATCGGTTTTCTATTGTTATAAAGTAATAAACTGACCCTCCTCTAGTTACTACTTAATAATATAGTACATCTCTTCCCCCTCCAGCTAATAGCCAGATTGGGTTCTATGGACTTGTCTGGCAACCAGTCTACCGCAGAAAGCAATGGCAACCTACTGCGGGATAATCTTCTGCCCAGTCAGTCATGTCTCTTTCGAGACATGATCGCCCAAGCGTGTATCACGTATGGCACTTAACTGACTGAAGTGCATTTTATGAGTAGAGAAAAGTATCAGTTGCATAAAATCATGTCCAAGCCGCACACACCGTAGGTGGGTTGAGCCAGCTTCCACCTCGACGGAGAAAGTTTCATTGAGATTTGTTTAAGGGCAGGGTCCCAAGTCCTACTCTGTTATTTAACCCATAACTGGAGGGAAGGGACAGATTAAATACCTTTCTCAAGGGTACCAGCGCATAAGTGAATGCAGGGCATTCAACTAGAATTCGAAATCGGCTCACTGATTTCTCTTTCCGAGCCGACGTCTACTACGCCATAACGCACATCCGTCAATCTAGGTACTGACCAGGATCAACGTTGCTTAACTCCGGTGTATTCAACGTGATATGACCGTAAGCCATAAAGTCATCTAAGATTTCTTTCTAATTTTTGATTAAAAAGTAAAAATGAATTAGCAAATACGATGCAATTTGCTTTTAGAAGCCACTTCTTTCCGAGTAGAGCCATAGAGCTCAGCTATTTACCTCCCTCCCCGTTGTAACAATATTTTACGCATGATTTTGCCTTTTCTTTGCACACACACACACACACACACACACACACACACAGTGTATCAAGGCAGCAGATAATTATCTAAACATATACTGTTAAATATAAGAGACAATGAATGTCTTACGTTTAATCATGAGCCATCACAAACATCGTATTTTGGCTTGAATTTCAGGTGAAAATAAAGACAAAATTCTCCAACATTTGGATAATTTTTTATTAAGTTGGTTCTATGCTTTCCGCTCACATGAGCCATCTTCAGAGAGATTATAGGGACATTAATATAAAAAACATCCACCCTGTAACCTCTCTGAAGATGGCTCATGTGAGCCTAAATCTTAGAACCAACTTAATAAAAAATATCCACAATGTTGGAGAATTTTTGTCTTTATTTTCACCTAAAATTAAAGCCAAAATACGATGTTTAGAACGGCTCAGGATTAAACATAATAGACATTCATTGTCTCTTATATTTAACAGTATATGTTTAGAAATATATATATATATATATATATATATATATATATATATATATATATATACGCGACTCAGATGGTTTGGATTAAGTGCAAATTTTGTTATTGGTTCGAATCCTAGTGAGAACTAGTTGTTACATTATATTTGGAATTCAGAAGCTAGCCAAAAGACACCTTGTTCTGGTTACTTAAGGTTAGTCATGGTTAGTAGTGAATGGAATTTGAGATTTGTTTGACTAGATATATTTTGGAATTTTTTACTGAAGCGACTGACTAAAAATGTAAGAACTATTGGTAACATTGGTTTTATACATCACAGCTTTACTAAGCTTGGTCTAACACCAGGCTACTAACACTACTTTAGCGAATTGGTTTGTGACTTGAACATACAAACTATCGCTCTATAGATGGCGCCCCATAAACTTGTACATCGTTAATAAAACTGAAATCATTCACCCAACAATAAGAATATAGCTAATCTATGATTATCTTGGTTCTATGTTATATAATACGTGAGTATATCTGCATTTAAACTCTCTCTCTCTCTCTCTCTCTGCTCATAATCGCCAAATATAAGTTGAATCAGGTTGATAGTAGGTTCTAATCCAGCTGCTGCTATTAACGTTACTCGAAAATACAACTGAAAAGTCAATTGCGATTGTAAAATTTCTATATCACTATTTTTTAGCTATTTCTGGATGGTACAGTGGGTATTTTTCCTGAATATCTCAGACTAAAAATCTTTTTAAAATATTTCCAAATTTTAAACATGAATATGCGTTTAGTATTTGTCTATATTTCTGAGATGAGGTAGTGTTTACAGTACAGTATTCGGAATTATATACCCCAGTTATTGTAATAAAGGGTTCGGTTCGAAATTCTTAGCTCCTGAAGAAGGCCGGAGCGTATATACAAATGTGCCTTGCGATTTCTTAAATCAGAAACTAAAACTGGATGTGACGAAAACGAGATACACTTTGATTTTTAAGTACCAAAGATGGTACGGCAGCGATACACGACCGACCAGACTTTTCGTTTCGTTTCCAATACGCAACCCTAAAAATGCCCCCCACCCGCCACACACACATATATTGTTTAAAAGTTTCTATATTTATAAGGGAAGAGTATTCAATATCGAAAATAGAGCATTTATAGGTATAAATAGTGTGGACATAGGAATCAACCCTGCATGGTGACAGTTTCAAGCTTCAATGTAATCTTCAAACGTAGTGACTGACAGTTACGATGTAGTATTGATTTATATGTCTACACACACACACAGATATATATATATATATATATATATATATATATATATATATATATATTCAAATAAAACTCCGAAAATTACATGTGCCGTATGGCGATTTGATAAGATCAGGTTAAAGCCAGGTTAACATCTTGACCGTTAAGAAGGGGAAGGAAGAAGGGAGAAGAGTAGAATGATGGAGAAAAAAGAAAAAAAAGAAAAAATTGGCTAGTATTTATTCTTTGGGGCCAAATCCCAAAATGAATCTCCGCTCTGATTAGTCAAAAGAAACACGCATATAAATTTTATATCTTCCCACATACATACATAGCAAACCAAAGGTTTTTGTTATTTAAATGTAAATCATCTGAACAACAAACATCAAACATTGCCTGATGATGAGAATCTGTCTCAAAACATAGAAATTTCCGTGTCGCAATGTACAATTAATTTATAGCTACATAATTATATTAAGCTCTATAATACTTATTATATTGAGCACTGTTCATAATAAAATAAATGCCGGGGCACTCAAAATAATAAAACCTTGAGTCCTCTTTACCTGGAATTATATATATATATATATATATAATTCATTTTTGCAATATCAAGCATCATTTCTTTCTTTTTCTTTTTCTTTTTCTTTTGTAAATCTTTATTTTCGTCTTCACATCAGTAACTTAAAGAAGTTGTACTGGTCAGCACAAAATAGGTATTTTAATATATTCTTATAATTATATATATATAAGTACCTATGCAAATGTATGAAAATAGCCTTTTTAATGCTCATTTCGCTAAAATGCGCGAAATATTCAAAATACACATTCATAGAAAAGAACTACTTTTTTCTTCATTAGGACTATTTAAAAACGCCTAAAATTTGCCAAGTCGCTGAAGTAAAGTTGACCCAAGGATCTCATAATGTAGCCATTTTATTTCATAAACTTCTATTTTCTTTGAGACATTCTAAGAGATCCCAACATACAATTCAAGCTAAATCCATGTCTGCCACTAAATCCTAAGAAGTGATTAAAATTTAAATATAACTGAGATTTTAATATTTTTTTTCAGATACATGAACTTGATTTCAAGCTAAATATTTAATGAAATAACTTTTGCAAGGGTCAATAATTTTCCTCTTAATCATATTTGCGTAGCTACGCGTATGTGTTTGCGTGTGTGAAGGAGAGTCAACACTCAACAGGTTCGTAGTCTGTCATAGACTTCAGCAAAATTTTTATCTGAAACTCACATGTTAATAACTTTACTATATAATTTCACTATGTAACGTTAGATTTGTGATTAATATTTACCATTAAATGAAATGCCCTGACAAGGAATGAAATTATATTGAAAAATAAATATTGATGTGCATAAGCTTGTATCATATATATACCAAATCCTACATATAGCTTGATAGATTGATATTGGGTGAAGATTTTAAGCTTGTCATATAAATATGACTGAAACTGTTAATAAAACTTTGAATAATAATTATAAATACTGTAGAAATTAAGTACAAAACGTTAGAAAAAGAACTGTTTCGGAAAAGAAAACAGCTTCTATAAACAGAGAAAAAAGAAAAAAAAATACTTCCATGACAAAAAAAAAAAAAAAAAAAGAACAGATTTCGATAACTAACCATAGAAAGTTAAAAGAAAAAAGGAGAATAAGTCAAACCTATGAGAATAAGAAAAGGGAAGGAAAAAAAAAAAGGATGAAATATCAAGAGGAAAAATGAAAGAAACGCTTTGAATAATGAAACAATAAATAATTAGAAATAGTGAAGAAAAAAAGTAAAAAGAAAGAAGAGCGAAGAAGAAAAAAAAAGATAAAAGAAAAATAAGGACCGAGAAGAAAAAAAAGATAAAAGAAAAATAAGGACCGAGAAGAAGATAAAAATTAAAAAGAAGAGAAATTAAACAAATAAGGAGGTTAAAATAAAAAGAATAAAAAAAGAAAAAAACATTTCATCAAATGAACAGATAATATTTATTCCCCGGAAAGTGTTCTCTATGATATTTACTGGTGAACACGGAATAACAGAAAGGAGTACGTCTCTACGTAAGATTGAAGAAGTGTAATTAAGGAGAGAATGGAGTGACGTGCAGAGGGAAATAAAGGTGAGTTAAGCTTGAAAACCAGAGGAACGAATGTGTCTGTGTGCTTGTTCCACTAAGAAAATATTTCTACTGCAGATGAAATGAAACTGAAACACAACTTGGCGTTCCGACGGTCCCCCCTAAATAAGAAGAAAAAAAAAAATTTCGTTCACCCCCCCCCCCATCATCTCAAGCCTTTTTAGTATGTTTTTAAATTTCTCTATTTAGTTACTTTCATCTCCATTAAACTAGATCTTTTCTTCTGTTTGGGAATAAATGTGTACTCTTTTAGTAAAACACACGCACACACACTTAAATGTCTCAAGTTCTCTCCATAAATTCTTTGAAATGATCTTTCTCTCTCATACACGTTAACACGAACATTCTTTTCGTGTTTTTTACTCTTTTTTTTTTAAACAAATCCATTTATCTATATTATATATTGTTTACGTATGTATCTGTCACAGGTTTTATAAAAATAGTTTCCACTCCAGAAATTGCCTTTTCGTCTAGAGATGCCCGAAGACATTTTGTCTACTTTTAATGGTCACAAAGATACTATCTCCCATACACGCACAAACACATTTTTTAAAATATATATATTGATATATGTGTATTACTGGAATGAACATTTAAGATAACTTTAACAAATTATTAATAAAATGATATATTTAAATATAATAGTACTTTTACATCTATTTCTTTTTTGTCTTTGCGTGTGTTCAGATTTTCCCTTGTATCGTTATTTTTAAACAGCAAATACGTACAAACAACTATTGTTATTATTATTGTTAGGTGAGTAAAGAGAAGGAAAAGTCGATACTGTACTCTACTAATTATTGTGTTGAACTCACCTTACATCGTAGCCCGGCGTTGCCCGTGAAACTCAGAACATTTTAGTAGTAGGAGAAGATGACATTGTTTTTCTTTTTACATATTTTGTTTTTGTTTGAAAAAACATTTATTTTTTTTTTATATATATATTTCTTTTTTTTTCAAAATTACGGGGAAAAATATTCACATTTTTTTTTTTTTGAGCAAATGAATTTTTAAAACGTCGGAATAAAAATTAAATACAAGGGCTCATTTTTTTTTTTTTAAATAAAAAAATATTTTAGTCGCTTTTGGAACTTGTGATTTGATTTCTGTGACGTAGTTTAGCAACGATCTTAGATCTTAGATGTTTTACGGAGCAAATGTAAACAATCGGCTCCATTGGCCAAAAAGTGCGTAAGGGAAAATTGCTGAACTTAAACTGTGTCGACCTGGCTTCCCTGTAGATATGCGTCCCTAGAAAGTTTGACGTAGCTTAAAAAAATGTAGGCGTGCATAGGGAACAGTCAAACTCAGACTCATAGATTGCCTTTTATAGATTATTACGATTTTGATTTCTATTGAAACACGGTGAGAAAAAGTAAGTTGTGGTACAGTGGATGTCGGCTCGGAACAAGATACCAGGGAGCCAAGTTCGAATTCCAGTTGAATCCATTGTATTCACTTACGCGCAAATACCCTTGGGAAAGGTATTAATCCGTCTCTTCCTTCCAGTTATGGGTTAAATAGCAGGACAGACTGGGTTCTATAGCCTTGGTCGGCAACCAGTCTACCGCAGAAAGCAATGGCAACCTACTGCGGGATAATCTTCTGCCCTGTCAGTCATGTCTCTTTCGAGACATGATCGCCCAAGCGTGTATCACGTATGGCACTTAACTGACTGACTACTATGTACTTATGTTAGTGGAGGTGATGATTATGATAAGCATTTATTAATGATATATGACGGTTTTCTTTTATGTTCTGAGGATGAGGTAAAATAAAATATCGAATGATATATTATGAAAACCATTCAAATTGTTTATTAATTAAGTCTTGGTTACTTTATTTCTTTTTTAAAGTTACAGTCATTTAAAAACACTATTTTTTATTAATTAATTTATTTTTACTGAAACCAAACTCCTGCGTCGTTTTAGGGGTTTTCATTTTGGTTTCTCTTCCAAATCTAACCAACTGGTGACTTTTGTACTTTCCATTTGTAAATAATATTGATTTATCAAATGACACATGTCAAAAATAAAGCTTATTTCTTCCGAAATTTTGAAAATATAGATGATTAAAATAATGTCAGGAAATGTTTAAATAAAACAAAATTTGATTACTGAACGAAATACATCAATATTTCGATGTTTATTTACACCATTTTCAGATATTAGCAGAAAACGGTATTACCGGATTCAAAATATTGAAAAAGTTGCCAATTTAGATTATGTCGAAGATGAGGATATTATACTCAAATGGAATAATTTTCTCTGGCTTAATGTTCATTGAATACACTTAATTAACCAACTTCTCATTTCCTGCTAATTCTTAAAATATTATGAGTGTATACCATATACAAAGTGACATTTGCCAAATAAATTTTCATGCTCCATAGAATTAAAGCAACACTGTTCATGATGTTTACGAAAATAAGTTTTTAAAAACATAGTTATTAAAGAAGAATTGTTTTGTAAAGAAAGACTAAGTATTTTCTGTCTATAAGATTTAAAAATGATTGGGTTTTCATTACATTACGATCCAACAATATGGATATGCACTCATGATACTAGTTCAAAATTGACTTGATATTACGTGATGTATACATGTATATATATTTAGAGTGTAAATAAAATACACACCACATTTAACATCTAAAATATAAGAAAACTAAAATTAAATGCCAGGGAAACTCTTTATTAATAAATCAAATAAGTACAGTGTAAATTTCTCAACAGATGAGCCACAATTGTCAATGTAAATTTTCAATCATTCACAAAAACTTCGAATAGAATTTTGGCACATAATAAACCAAGCCCCAATCCGCACATACATAAATATATATATAAATTTACTCGAGCCACAAGATTAGCAACTAGGTCCAATAAATTGTAAACGCAAATTCTACTCCAACAGCTTCTTTTCTCGCACTTCTCGCCTGTGGAATTCCCTTCCATTTACTTGCTTTCACGACAACTATAATCTCCAAGAATTTAAATGTAACGTCAATAGTCATCTCCTATCTCACTAACCTGCATCCGTTCTCCGATCACTCCACTCTCATCAGTATTCTTTCCTGACACCCCCTGTAACCTGTCACTCTTTCTCATAACTTTCCTCCTATGTAGCCCCCCCTGCAAAACAGTGGCAGTAAAATGCCTTGTTTGGGGCGATATGATTATAAAAAAAGAAAAGAAAAAGATAGATAGATAGATAGATAGTCCGTCAGCTACAATCTCCAAGAAATGAAAATTTAAAGTCAATAGTCATTTCCTATCTCACTAACCTGCATCCTCTCTCTCATGCTCCTTTCTCCGTCCATTCCGCTCTCATCAGTATTCTTATCCTTCTCGTACCCACTTCCTGACACCCCCTATAACCTGTCACTTTTTTTCATAACTTTCCTCCTATGTAACCTCCTGTAAAGCAGTGACAGTAAAATGGATTGCTTAGGGGTATATGATTATAAAAAAAAATAAAAAAAATATAATAGATGTGTGATATTAGTGGACCTAGCTGTCCAGATGAGTGGTCTCACATTACCAAGCTAATGGTTTGTTTATGTTCTATCCAAAGCTCTCTTGCTACTTGTGAATAATGCGCAAAAAATGATCTTGTGGATACCCCTCCCCCAATATATCCAACATGCCCAGACAGTTTTCACCTGTAATGTTTTCCTCAATACAAAGATCCGTAATGATGACAATCCCATCCCGACATTTACTTTGAGCTTGAATGACATTTACGAATTATTTCTGTGACTGGTTCACTGATTCAAAATCATTATCCTTACAGTTGAACCGATGAATACTTTTTTTTATTTCTATTTAATTTTGATTTTCTTTTATTTTTGGTTTCAAGGTTGACAGTTACTTTCTTTACAACCTGTAGATAAAAGCTCGTGTCCATTACATTGTGATGTTCAAAACGTGTCAACCAATACCTAAAAGGGAAGAAGATGTGGCTAAACAGAATTGATGTCGAAAACTGGCACACGCAAAGTAGTAACAGAGAAATGGATTCTGTTTGTTAGATTTTTGGTTCGTTAAACTTTTTTAACAGAAAGTCCCACAGATTTTTTTTAATCGTTTCAAGTTCCGTTCAAGTTTTTTTTTTTATAATCGTGTCGCCCCAAGCAAGGCATTTTACTGTCACTGTTGAGCAGGGGGTTACATAGAAGGAAAGTTATGAGAAAGAGTGACAGGTTATAGAGAGTGTCAGGAAGTGGGTAAGAGAAGGATTACTGTGGTCATAAAGTGAGGGATCAGTTTATATATTGATTTTAATGATGAATTGATCCCCCATTTTATATCCACATTATAATAGTATAGAATTTTTTTTATAATCATATCGCCCCAAGCAAGGCATTTTACTGCCACTGTTTTACAGGAAGCTACATAAGAGGAAAGTTATGAGAAAAAGTGACAGGTTGCAGGGGGTGTCAGGCAGAGAGTAAGAGAAGGATAAGAATTCTGATGAGAGAGAGGGGGGGGGGAGGGGGAGAGAGAGAGGATGCAAGTTAGTGAGATAGGAGATGACTATTGACGTTACATTTAAATTCTTGGACATTGTAGCTGTCGGGGAAGCAAGCAAACGGAAGTGAATTCCACAAGCGAGAAGTGCGAGAAAAGAAGCTATTGGAGTAGAATTTGCGTTTACGTGTTATTGGTTTCAAAGTAAACGGGTGGGAAGTAGTTGCTAATCTTGTGGCTCGAGCAAATTCATGTATGGGGGGTACCAGTGATCTAAGTTCATCTGAGCAGAAGCCATGAAAGTATTTGTAGAAGAGACACAGAGAAGTCACGTTGCACCGGTGAGAAAGTGAGCTGCCAAGTCGAGATCGATCACATTACAGATTCTCCATTAGATTTTGTCAAGGACCCCGATCAGATATGGCAGCAGTCGTCCCACAGATTTTTTAACCGTTTCACCCCAAGCAAGACAGTACGCCACTGATGCGCCGGGGGCAACATAAGAGAGTAAAAGTTTAAGCAGGAGGAGAGTGAAAAGAAAGACGAACCAGTTACAGGAGGTGTCAGAGAAAGGGAAAGAGAAAGATGGGAACACAGGCGTGAAGAAAGTTGCGAAGGTAGACAGAAAGGGAAATATATACAGGGTGAAGTAGAAAGAATTGGAGTCAAGTGGATAAGAGATGGGTATTGCCATTGCATTTAAATTCATGTAGGTCGCAGCCGTCAGCAAATCAAGTATACGGAAAGGAGTTCCATAGGCGGGAAGCGTGAGAAAAGAAGCTGATGGAGTAGAATTATCAGCTGCATTTGGTAGATCTAACTGTAAATGGGTGGGACCTTATTGCCAGTCTGGTTGCACGAGTAAATTCTTGTGGCAGGGGCACCAGTGACATAAGTTCATCGGAGCAGAAGCCATGGAAATATTTGTAGAATAGACAGAGGGAAGTCACACCCCGCCGGTGAGAAAGTGGCTGGAGTCGAGCTGCCAGGTCGGTACTTATCACATTACAGATTTTCCTTTGGAGCCTGTTGAAAGTACTGAGATGAACAGCAGGGTCGCCTGAACATATATGAGAGCAGTATTCTATAAAAAATTAATATCTGTTGACAAAGGTACCAATTAGTTACTGATCATCAATTGTAAGAAACTGGTTAACTTCAATCGGTATGTATACATTTACCGTCCATCCTCATTATTAGTATTACTATTATCAAGTACTTAATTTCATTTAATTCTGCTATATTCAACAGCCATTTAGAGTCGTCCAAACCTAATTCGGTACTCTCCAGATAAAATATAATTGTTTTAATCAGTTCAATTCAGGCAGGACGATAATGCCACTGAGAAGCAAGAGAATGAGAAATTTTAGAACAGGGGTCGGCAACCCCCGGCCTCCGTGCCACGTCCGGCCCGCGAAGAAGTTTTGTCAGGCCCTCCAACTTAACACCTCGACAATAATTAACTAATTAATTTGCCGAGAAACTATCGCCCGGTTCACACTCCACCGACGTCTATTGAACAGCTGAAGAGGCTCATCCCTTGTTTCTTGTTTAGGATGTGGTTTCCGGTTTTCTCTTTTCCAATCTTTTCACTCTTACGTAGCCCCCTGCACATCAGTGGCGTTACCGCCTTGCTCGGGGTGATATGATTAAAAAAAAAAAGTGGTAGAGAAATTATCAGTTAGAGTTCAGCGACTTACAATGTCATGACTTTTTAAAATCAAAATATAATTTCAAATTTACTGCTGTCTTTCTTAAGAAATATATTTTGGCAAGCTGAAAATATAAAAGTCTATTGAATAATGCGAAAATGATGCTATCATTATTTGGAAGAATATATGCTAGAGAACAACCTTTTTACGAAAAAGACATATATTAAAAATTATTTAAGAACAAGGCTGGGTGATGACCACTTGGATGAAGTTTTGTTCCTGTCATCAACGAATACATCAACTGATATCGATAAGTTGTCGAACAATAAAGAGAAACAAATGTCTTATTAAATAATTCGCCATTTCTAATTGTATTTTGCTTTAAGGAATTGGCATTTTTTGTTGATTGTGTTAGTTGTTATCCTGTTAGTCTTGCAATAAAATAAAGAACATTGTTTAAATAGTATAACATTAACTTCATTATTTCTTTAAACGTCCAGACAATGGCGGACTTCTGGACGGAGCGATCTGAGGTCGAGACAATTTATTACAGTCCATTTGATATCATGGCCCTCCTCTGATACTTTGCATAGCTGTCTGGCCCGCTTTCTCCAAAAGGTTGCCGACCCCTGTTTTAAAAGAAACTGGAAACCCAATCGTAAAGAGGAAACAAAGGATAAACCTCGAAGTGATACTATCAATAATTGAAGTTAAAAGATATTTAAGAGCATTTTTGTGGGAAACTAATCCTAAACAATCAAAAGAACCTGGCATTTTGATTTTATCATTCACATCATAGTCAAATAAAATAAACTTTAATGTTTGTTGCCAAAATGAGAACGCTTTAACATCATTCATAAACGTAGTCATGAAGATATAAATCACGCTCAATATATATATATATATATATATATATATTGAGCGTGATTTATATCTTGTGTGTAATATCGTGTGTATAATGATAATGTACACGCTAAAAAGCTTGCCTCCTTCTACCGAGCGCCCATAAGTAGAATCACCGACTGACGCCAATTCGGTCGGGTTTCAATCCTGGGTAAAAAGCAATCGGATCTCTAATCATACTGATGAACTGTGATACAGCGAAACAGATCTGTCTGCGGATGACTATTTATATATACATATAATCTGGCCATAGCATATTACATTGCATTTGAATACGTGGTTCTGTTGTCATTTCGCGCTATCACGCGGTGTGACGTCATAGAACCGCATTGCAAATTTGCGAACTGCGTTTGTTATTTTTGGTAACTATTGCCGTTGCCTAGCGGAGTTTTATGTCAACACAAAATAAAATCGTCGGTGATGGTGGATGTTATTGTGTTACCGTCTTAATAAGCTCTCTCAAGATGGTTCATGTGAGCCGAAAGCTTAGAAACAAATTAATAAAAAATTATCCAAATGTTGGAGAATTTTTGTATTTATTTTCAACTGAAATTAAATGACATTAATACGACGTTTAGAACGGCTCATGATTAAACATAACAGACATTCATTGTCTCTTATATTTAACAGTATATGTTTAGATATATATTTTTTTTATTAATGGTATCACCCCGAGCAAGGCGGTAACGCCACTGATGTGCAGGGGGCTACGTAATATTGAAAAGATTGGAAAAGAGAAAGCTGGAAACCATATCCTAAACAGGGAACAAGGGATGAGGCTCTTCACCTGTTCAATAGACGTGGGTGTAGTGTGAACCGGGCG
This sequence comes from Ascarosepion bandense, assembly GCA_037127315.1. NCBI lineage: Eukaryota > Metazoa > Mollusca > Cephalopoda > Sepiida > Sepiidae > Ascarosepion > Ascarosepion bandense. The sequence continues at coordinate 2,245,797 of JBBBDQ010000299.1, read as the reverse complement.
ATAGATAGATCTATCTACTCCAATTGAAAAAAAAAAAAAACAACAACAAAGTGAGAAGATTGGAAAAGAGAAAGCCAGAAACCACATCCTAAACAGGGAACAAGGGATGAGCCTCTTAACCTGTTCAATAGACGTGGGTGAAGTGTGAACCGGGCGATAGATAGAGCTATCTACTCCAATAGATCTATATACTCCAATAAGATCTATCTACTCCAATATATATATATATATATATATATATATATATATATATATAGGGAGCGCGAGAGAAAGGAGAGAGAGCAAGAGAAGGAAGGAGAGAGTCGTAGAGAAACATTCATTTACATGCTGCTGATCGTTACCAAATTTTGTATATGTAACACACAATGAAAAAAGTTCAGATTACTGGCAAGAACAGTTAACTACCCGACAATGGTACACTGTCTGGTTTTCTGTCAATCTCTCGCTGTATATACAAAGAGATTAAAATTTCCTTCAATACAAAATACACCCAGATCGACAAATAAAAACCATTTCGAAAACGGCGAAAGACAGAATTGGGAAATTTTCACAGTAGGCTTATAAAACAATAGCGAGATAATCTGATGAATACGATGATATCGATATATTTGCATGCAAACTCACAAATCTACAATTATCTATCTATCTATCTATCTATCTATCTGTATAAAGCAATCTGTGAGTCTGTGTGTGACTGTTCCCTATGCACGCCTACATTTTGTAAGCTACACCATTCAAACTTTCTAAGGACACATATCTACAGGGAAGACACGTCGACACATACTTTTTGAGTTTAAGTTCAGCAATTTTCCCTTTCGCACTTTTTGGCCAATGGAGCCGATTGTTTACATTTGCTCTGTAAAACATCTAAGATCTAAGATCGTTGCTAAATTATGTCACAGAAATCAAATCACACGTGTCAAACGCGACTAAAATATTTTTTGATAAAAAAAAAATAACCCTTTATATTTAATTTTTATTTCGACGTTTTAAAAATTCATTTGGTCAACAAAAAAATGTGAATATTTTTCCCCATAATTTTGAAACAGAAGAAATATTTTTTAAAAAAAGTGTTTTTTCAAGCAAAAACAAAATATGCAAAAAAAAAAAAGTGCCAATGGTTAATTTAATTATTTAAGTCTTTTTTTTTTCAGATTTAATGTTTCATATTTCATAAAATAAAATTAAAAAAATATAAAGCTTTAACAAAATAAATAATTTTTATTTTTATGTTAAATTCATTTAGTCAGCATCTACTACTAAACTGTTCTGAGTTGCACGGGCAACGCTGGACTATGATGCTAGTATACAATAAATAAGCTTATGGTTTGGTTTGGTTTGGTTTGGTTATTAGATTTTACGGCATGTCAACTCCTACTTGGGTCATTTTATGCCGAATCCTTGTTTATTTATGTACACAGGATAGTTAATCTGTATAAAAGGTTGGGAGGTTGTTGGGTTTTTATGATCTGTTTTTTTTTTTCTTTATAAATTGCTTCATCTTGTGATTATTTCTGGTTGTATATCTGCATACCTACACGTATGCGTGTGCATATATATGTATATACATATGTATACATTTACATACACATCCATATACAATAAGCTTTTGGGTTCACCTGATTAATTATATACAGTACCAGGAAAATGTCTTCGGAGACTTTAAACTATTGCAAACTTTTAATATTTATCAGCTAATAAGTAGTTATTTTCCCTCTAAAGATCAAACATTGGCCCTGTTGGAGTTATTTCTAGAACTATCATGTTTTGTAGCAGAAGTCCTAAATAAAACCGGAATATACTCACGATTATATGTTTTATTTCGATGTTTACTTTAGTATAAGATTTGTGTGTGTGTGTGTGTGTGTGTGTGTGTGTGTGTGTGTGTGTGTGTAGACGATTTATTACTGAGACAAACTACAAGGTGATTGAAAAGTAACTCACTATTTTATGTCTGAGTTGCCAGGAGTCTCAACTTAAACAGCTTGTGACATTTTTCTTTGGGGGTTGGTTGAAGGAGCAAGTCTACTACTATACCAAACCAAGACGATGGAAGAACTTGAAGGGTGAATACAAGAAGTTATGACTTCCATACCACAAGAGTTCCTGGTGAAATCAGTTGACGCGATTCCTGAGCGACTCGAGAAGCTGGTAGTGAAATCTGGTGCTCATATCGAATTTTAAACAAAGCCTTATACTAAACGTTTTCCTTTCATATAGTTTTCTTGAAAAATTATAACTAATAAATACATTATACATATTTTAAAATGGTGAGTTACTTTTCAACCACTCTATATAAATACAATGAAACATGGCGATCATAAAAGTTGTTGCAAATGGCCGGTAACAACATCTTTGAATATTATACCTGAGAATTAAAGAATTGTGACCAGTGTATTGAATACTGCTGTCACATCTGGTCGAGTGCCCCTGCTATTCACCTCGGGGTTCGTGACAAAATTCAACGGAAAATCTGTAATGTGATCGATACCGACTTCGCAGCCCGGCTGTAGTCGCTCTCTCACCGGCATGACGTGGCTTCCCTGTGCCTCTTCTACAAATACTTTCACACCTTCTACTCCAATGAACTTAGCTCACTGGTGCCCCCAAGGTATGAATATACACAAACTACTAGATTAGCAACTATCTCCCACCCTTTTATAGTAAAACCGATAAAATGTAAAGCAAGTTCTACTCTAACAGCTTCTTTTCTCGCACTTCCCGCTTGTGGAATTCCCTTCTATATACTTGCTTCCCCGACAGCTACAATCTCTAGGAATTTAAATGTAAGGCCAATAGACACCTCTTATCTCACTAACTTGCATCCATTCTTTCAAGCTCTTTTCTCCATCCACTCTACCCCCATTACACCGGTATCCTCATCCGTCTATTACCCTCCTTCTGACATTTCCTATCACTAACCCCTCTTTCTCATCACTTTCCCCTATGTAACCCCCTGTGCAACAGTGGCCGTAAAATGCCTTGCTTGGGGTGAAATGATTGAAAGAAACACTATATTGATGATACAACAGTATATGGTTGTACCTCTAAAACTCTAAATAACAAAGCTTATCAGCTGATCTCCCTCTGACCTAAGTGTTAAAGCTAGATCAGTGGATGTATCAACTGAAGAGCTCTAGTCTGTGAGGGAAAACTGATTCTTCTTCTTCTAAGTGCCATGTCTCTTCACGACGTAGGCGATCATGGATTTCCACATCTTCCTATCACTGGTAGCTCTTACCACGATTTCTCCTGTAGCCCCACACAAACCCTGCTCTGCTATCCACCTGCTAAGACCCTTCAAATATGTTATCCACTTTTTCTTGTGTCTCTTTTCTCTCCATCTGACCGGTGAGTATCAGATTCTCCGAGCCTTCCTTACTCATTTCATGTCCTAAGAACTTTAGCTGTCTTTTCCTGGTGCTCAGTATTAATTTTCTCTTCGTTCCCATCCTTTCTAAAATCACATCATTGCTCACATGCACAATCCATGATATTCGCAGCATCCTTCTGTAGAACAACATTTGAGTGCCTCGAAAAACTCAACAAAGTGACGTTTCATCATCACTGAGCAGACAGAATTTTCACCGTTCTCAATGAACGGATGTTCCACAGGGACGTCCCGTCTCTTGAGCGCCTATTGGAACTCAGGTGGCACTCGTAGACACGATCCATAACTAAATACGTTGAAAAAATATTCGGTTACCTATACTACTCTAGTATAGCTTTAGAAGAGCGAGTTCAGGCCGAAAATAGACAGAAACTGCCCAGTCTTCACTTTCCAGTTTCGATAGACTCCAAAAGCGTATCTGTGGGTGACGAATTATTATCCCACATACAATCCCTTTCTCACCGACGAAACGTCGCAAGCCTCCAATGGAAAGTGTTCAAATGAGCTACATTCTTTTTTCACTATACACGAACTCGACTGTCTACACAAAAGATCTGGAAATGTGACAAGTCTGATCATGTGACACCGGACTAATATTTCTTGGTCCAATTGCAATCTTGACTGGACCAGATAATACAGAATAACTGATATCGTTGTGCCAATCTAAACTTATTTATAAATGGAACTTTGTCTGTGTGTGTGTGTGTGTGTGTGTGTGTGTGTGTGTGTGTGTGTGTGTCCGTTACCTATAGACTCTGAAACGGCTGAACCGATTTTCTTGAAAATTTACACAGTTGTACTATAAGCGTCTGCGAGTGTTCTTAGCTAGATTTGTGCCGGGGTACCCCCGATAAATATCGAAAATAGATAATCGAAAAAATCTGATTATAGAAGGAGTGGTCCGATTTTAATAAAATTTGATACACACACAGACAAAGACATAAGAAACGATATTCAGAAGTTTCAAGGTTGCAGTTCTTACAATCGTGCAGAAAATCGATAATATATATATATATATAAAAGACAAGGTGTGTGTGTGTGTGTGTGTGTGTGTGTGTGTGTGTGTGTGTGTGTGTGTGTGTGTTTATCTGTCTGTATGTCCTTTATACAAATCCACAATTTTTATCTGATTCTCACCAAACTTCACAAAAATATTCTTTCGGCTGAGTCTGAGCTCCAGGACCATGGATTAGTTTTAAAGCTTTCATTACACCCGAGCAACGCCGGGCTATACTCCTAGTAATGGTATAAACGTTGATCGACGGCAATAAGACACAATCGAATATACTGTATACGTTGACTGATCGATTGAACGTCATCAGAGTTGAATTGGCATGTAACATGATGCAATAGTGCCCTTCGTTAGATGGTTACCCTTCTTTTCAGTCGCCTTTATTTCAGGGCTTGAATCATTTGTGAGTCTCCGCACTTATCACGTGCTACTGCTTTCTTTCAAATGCAGGGTGAAAAGCCAAGTAAATTGCTAATAACTACTGATTATTTAAAACTAGGTGTAAAAGAAATGTATTAAAAAGAAGTTATATTTAATTTTTCCTATTTTCTACTAAACAAGTTATTTTGAAACTACTCTATTGAACATCTATGGGATATTTTGGATAAAAAAATTGATAAATCTAAAGTTACTTCGCAAGACACACTTTGGGAACAAATACAAGCTGCTTGGCAGGAAATACCATGAGAAACTTTGAAGAAGCTTGTGATGTCAATGCCTGACAGAATGAAGGCTGTGATCAAAGCAAAAGTCTATTATACTAAGCATTAAATTTATTTTGTAACAAGTATTTTTTCTTGTTAATGCATTTGTTGAGTATATCAAATAAAATTACTTTAATTAAATTGTTTATTTTCTGTCAATATGCCTCATAAAAGATAAAATAGTTATTGTCCTAATACTTTTGCACAGTACTATATATATATATATATATATTCTTTTTTTTTTTTTTTAATTATATCACTCCAAGCAAGGCGGTAACGCCACTGATGCGCAGGAGGCTACGTAAGAGTGAAAAGATTGGAAAAGAGAAAGCCGGAAACCACATCCTAAACAGGGAACAAGGGGTGAGCCTCTTCACCTGTTCAATAGATGTGGGTGGAGTGTGAACCGGGCGATTGTTGAGTCTATCTGCTCCAATTGAAAAAAAAAAAAGAGTAAAACGATTGGAAAAGAGAAAACCGGAAACCACATCCTAAACAGGGAACAAGTGATGAGCCTCTTCACCTGTTCAATAGACGTATATATATATATATATGAATATTGTTATCAATAAACAGAGCTATTCACGATTCTTTGCCGATGTTAACAATCTACCCTTTTGTGTAGATGCACGCGTTGACACATTAAACAATCAATTTAATATTACAAAACACTCGTATAACTTACTGGTAATTATTATTAAAAAAATGCTGAGATAAGTAAATAAATATTACGACACTGAAAAAAATAAATATGGTAAGAATTTTTATTTAATCCTTATTAACTGGAATGTAACGTAGTCATATTCTATCTTAGCCACAGTGACAACACGTAGTCATTTTTAAGAAATGTACTACCACACAAAACAGATAAGAAGTATGTATCACACATTTAATTTTTCAAATCCAGCCTCAAAATGTCTACATTCGTTTCATGTTTTACACTTTCAATTATTTATTAATGACATCTGTAGACACACTAACATGTCTCTCACTAACTCATTGCACGTGAGAACATTGCAATAGTTAGTATTTTTTTTATTTATTTTAACTTGACAAATAAAGTTTTCCATCTTGTGTTACCATTAGTTTTAAAGCATCATTTCTGACAGGCCTAATTTAAACTAACAATGTGTCACTGAAATCTCTTTAATATTACAAATCATCATTGACTGGCACATAATACTACCCCAAACATTCATATTGATACAGTGAAACAGTTAGAACACGTCTATAGTCTGTTTAATTGGATCATCACAAAATATATTTTAATGGGATTTAATACACAAGTAATCCATTAAGAAAATATTAAACATCTATATCTATAAAAGTGACGAGGGTGGACGCTGTGTAAGTATTTGTTTGTTTGATAGATTCGACTTAGCGTCTGCATTTTGCGGTCTAGCTCGACGGGAGTTGTGCTCAGATGGAGATCAAACTTTTATAACGCTAACGACACCTTGACATTTTTCAGAAAGCCAAAATTAGGAGTAGAAAAATATATATCACCCCACAAATTCAGGGATCAGTTTATGTATTGATTATAATATAGAATCGATCACCCCACTTTACATTATCTATATCTATATATGTTGCCCCCACTCCCATCCTAATCCAATAGAGACATTCTACATTGTTATTTATATCTATAAAAGTGAGAGGGTGGACGTTGTGTAAGTATTTGCTATGTAAATTCATCATATGTTTTTTATTGTTATTATTCCTTAAACTACCCGAGTGAAACCGGGCTAAACTGCTGGTCTGTATTTATAAAAGTGACGGGAGTGGACGTTGTGTAAGAATTTGCTATGTAAATTCATATGATTTTTATTTTTATTATTCCTTAAACTGTCCGAGTAAAACCGGGCTAAACTGCTAGTTTTATAATAAAACTGTTCTTCTTTTTTATCTTTTACTAAACTGTGAACTTTCTTCTTATATGAGTTCTTACTGAAAACTTACGAAGAAAGGAAGACATAAAATGACTATAAGTGATAAGTGGAATGATTAGATAGAATCCATAGCTAAATCCGCTGCTAAGAAAGTCCGTTCTTTGTGTAGGGCCAGGAATTTTTCCCCGTCTGAAATAATCCTGCACATATATATATCTACCGTGCATTGAATACTGCTGCCATATCTGGTCGGGTGCTCCTGCTATTCACGTAGGGGTCCTTGACAAAATCCAACGAAGAATCTGTAATGTGATCGATCCCAACTTGGCAGCTCGGCTGTAGTCGCTCTCTCACCGGCGTGACGTGGCTTCCCTGTGCCTCTTCTACAAATACTTTCACGGCTTCAGCTCCGATGAACTTAACTCACTGGTGACCCATATATATGAATTTACTCGAGCCACAAGATTAGCAACTAGGTTCCACCCTTTTACTGTGAAACCAATAAAATGTAAACGCAAATTCTACTCTAGAAGCTTCTTTTCTCGCACTTCCCGCCTGTGGAATTCCCTTTCATTTACTTGCTTCCCTGAGTGCCACAATCTCCAAGAATTTAAATATAAAGTCAATAGTCATTTCTTATCTCACTAACTTGCACCATCTCTCTCTCTTTCATGCTCATTTCTCCGTCCACTCCACTCTCATCAGTATTCTCATCCTTCTCTTACCCACTTCCTGACACCCCCTATATCCTGTCATTCTTTCTCATAACTTTCCTCCTATGTTAACCCCTGCAAAACAGTGGCAGTAAAATGCCTTGCTTGGAGTGATATGATTATAAAAACAAACTATACTATTTTAATGTGAATATAAAGTGGGGGATCAATTCTAAATTACAATCTATATATAAACTGATCCCTCACTTTATGGCCACAGTCATCCTTCTCTTACACACTTCCTGACACCCCAGTCACTTTTTCTCTTAACTTTCCTCCAATGTAACCCCCTGCATAACAGTGGCAGCTAAATGCCTTGCTTGGGGCGATATAATTCTAAAAACACTTAGAAATATAGTGTTGCTGCTTAAATGCGAGAAAAACCAATATAAGTCTGTTCCTGAAACATGGTTTGTAACCAAAATGTTGTCTGTATTCGTTTCATTTCATTAAACAGGTTAGATATACAGGTACACGCTTTTTTATTCCAAACCTTTAGAATCAGATATTTTTCAAAATTTATAATTTTTTAGACTCCGGAATTTTAATACAGGTGCCATGTTTAGCGTAGACAATTAAGTCGAATATTAGAGAATGTCAATGTCACTGCAAGGAATCTTATAAATATCTACACTGAGTCGGATAAATTAAGACTATAAATATTGTTGCAGTTGATTTGTGCAGTGTTAAATGAAATGGGATAATAAATGAATAAAATATACAAAAATTTGAAACAACATTAAAAAAGACCTTAAATGTTTTTCATTGTGGAAATTCTTTTGACACGTGCAAGTAATCAAATAATTCAAACTTTTCTGTTTTTCATATGCCTTCAAGCAAATTTCAGTATCAATTTAATGTTTAAACAATGTAGGCATTTTCCTACGAGCTTGTATGCAGGCCTTTCTGGTCGTTTTGGTAGTAAATTGCAAGATTTTCTGGGCTGACAGATTTTTAAAAGTCAGTCAGTAAAGTACCATACGCGGTACACGCTTGGGTGAACATGTCTCGAAAAGGACATGACTGACTGGGCAGAAGATTACCCCGCAGTAGGTTGCCATTGCTTTCTGCGGAAAACTGGTTGCAAACCAAGGCTATAGAACCCAATCTGTTCTGTTATTTAACCCATAACTGTAGGGAAGAGACGGATTAATACCTTTCCTAAGGGTTTGTGCGTAAGTGAATGTAATGAATTCAACTCAAATTCGAACTCGGCTTCCCGATTTCTCGTTCCGAGCCGATATCCACTGGACCACAACGCAAATCCTTTTTTAAAAGTACAAGGTAAAAATATTTCAATTTATTTTCCCCAGATGTAATAGTTTCATTATTTATCACCCATAATGCTTTTTTTCTGTTTGAACAAAAGTAAATGTGAGGAAAGTAACTCCGATAAACATATTTGAAGTTAATCGATATTTACTTTAACTTACACTAACGGCCATAATTATTAAGCCACCCCAGTGTTATAAAAGAAATGATGTATTTCATACTATTTTATAGCATTTATTGCCCAAGTGAATAATTATAAATGAAAATAGAACAGTTTTTTTGTTAATACTGCACTATAACATGTGCATCAATTAATAAATATTTAATAATTAATTATATTGCAGTTTCATCAATGAAAGAATGAAGAAAATTTAGGGTTATTCGGCATTCCACTTGGCAATAAATATTAAAAATAGTATGAAATACATCATTTCTTTTAAAAAAAACTGGGGTGGCCTAATAATTATGGCCGGTAGTGTACATGAAAATCAAGGGTTTATAATAAACCCACGAGAATTAGATGAATTAAATATTGAAATATTTGCAAAAGTTTTTTTTTTTCACTGTCTTAATTGTTAATCAAATATTCATTATGTATACATGTTTCTGGAAGAAATTTTCATCTTTTACGTTTGATTGGCAACAAATTAAACATGGATGCATTGTCTGAAAAAACCAACACACCAAGAGATTACGAGTCACGTTACTCCGTAGATCGTAGGGGTACCACAATACTGCAGTTGCAGTAAAAATGGTGTATCTTGGGCAAGATAACCTGACGAAGTTCATCCCTCTCTAAGCTAGTTTTGAATACAAGAAAAATTAATGCTCTGCCAATCAGCAAGAGATGCAGATTGGCGCAGTTGGCAGAAACTCAGAAAATGGAATAAACTCGTCCGAATTCTGATAATGGATTCTAAAACAACTTTTGAAGAAATTTTAAGAGGCAAAACAGGAAAGAAACCCACGAAAAAACTTGTTTTAAATGTATTTTTTCTGGCATTTCTTGACAATAAATGGAAATGGGACCAAGCTCGTGAAAGTTCTAATGAGTCTGGAAGTTTCAATTCTAAGGCAAAAAAGAAGCAAATTGTGAATTGACGCTGCGTTCAAAAATTAACCAAAGTACTCCATCACACACCATGCCCACCAAAGCACTCCATCTCACACCATGCCCACCAAAGCACTCCATCCCACATCATGCCCACCAAAGCACACCATCTTACACCATGCCCACCAAACCACACCATTTCACACCATGCCCACCAAACCACACCATCTCACACCATGCCCCTCAAAGTACTCCATCACACACCATGCCCACCAAAGCACTCCATCCCACACCATGCCCACCAAAGCACTCCATCCCACACCATGCCCACCAAAGCACTCCATCCCACATCATGCCCACCAAAGCACTCCATCTCACACCATGCCCACCAAAGCACTCCATTTCACACCATGCCCACCAAAGTACACCATCATGATCAATTCAAGCTGAGCAGAACGCCTTAGCTAAAATATTGGAATCATTTATTCTCATTTTGTGAAATGCTTATGAATTTTATGGCTACTAAACTTGCGCCGGGAACCTTGCTTCTTTTGAAATTAAATTTATGATTTAATTCTTTTGAAGGAAACAATGCAGTGAAAACCATTGTTCGTATGATATATCTACAATCTACATTATATTTAAGATCAATCGGTGACATGATATTTGAAAACTTATCAAGTGAAATATTCCAACAGAAATGTCAACATTTATAAACAAAATATGGATGTTAAACTTACAAAGTCTCCTGAATGACATTTTTTTATTTTAATGTTATGGAAAACAATGTGAGTAATGTCCTAGCGAACAAAAACATTTTATTTGTTCAAATAGGCAGAAAAAGTGACATGTCTCGCTGTGGAGCAGCGTGAAACTCGTTTCACAAATCATAGCTACTGTAGTGAGTTCGTTTCTCTTTGGCCTCTCCCTTTTTTTGCCGTATTAAACTAAATTAAATAAATAGCCAAAGATATCGAGGGATTATTCTTGTCTCCTTTCTGAAAGAAATATTTACACTGACAATGAATACATTTAGCAAATGAAAATAGTGATTAAAGTAAACAAATTACAAACAATCTAGTCAAAGCAAAGGAAGAGAATAATAATAATAATAATAATAATAATAATATGCAAACACTATGAAAAATATGTAAACAAACACTGGTATGAACATCACCCAGCACCGGTTACAGTATAGAAGATGTCACCATTCTATGGGATTACACTATCTACACAAAAAAATTGAAGCAAATAGGCCGGACATTATTATTAATAGCCAGAAAGAAAAAACTTGTCTATTAATTGATATGGCTTATCCAGCGGATAAGCCATATAGCAACCAAGGAATTCGAAAAACTGTCAAAATCTAAAGACCTGGAAATTGAAATGGAAAACATGTGGACATTGAAAAAAAGAGTTGTGCCAGTGATAGTAGGTGCACTTGGAATGATAAAAAATGGAACAAAACAACACATTGAAAGAATCCCTGGAAACCTCAGCTTAAGAGATATACAAAAAATTGTCTTATTAAGTACAGCCCACACACCAAGGAAAACTTTGTCGATGTAACGCTAGGGATGTTCAGTCAGTTAAGTGCCATGCGTGATACACGCTTGGGCGATCATGTCCCGAAAGAGACATGACTGACTGGGCAGAAGATTATCCCGCAGTAGGTTGCCATTGCTTTCTGCGGTAGACTGGTTGCCGACAAAGGCTATAGAACCCAATCTGTTCTGTTATTTAACCCATAACTGGAGGGAAGAGACGGATTAGTACCTTTCCCAAGGGTATTTGCGCGTAAGTGAAGGCAATGAATTCAGCTGGAATTCGAACTCGGTTCCCCGATTTCTCGTTCCTAGCCGATATCCACTGCGCCACAACGGGGATGTTAGGGGAGATTTAAAAAAAAAACAAACATGAAATGGAGCCATAACAACACACCACGACATGCCTTAGGTCTTCCCGCAGACTTGGTAGGTAGTGCGACCATAGCAGAAATCGAAATATGATGTGAAAAATGACAACATAATAATATTCGCGCTTGCAAGAAAATATGCACTAAATAGTACATATCAATGGGGTTTTATGTAATTGTGTACAATCAGATTTTCGAGTGAATTCCAGCAAGTTGCAAAACATGATTAGTTGAATTATAACAATATCAAATTTAGTTTTTATGCATTAGATTTGCCCATCTTTGTTTATTAATGTATACAAGCTATTAAATATTTGTCTATTTTAAGTGCCTTTCTTCAATTAAACTCAAAATTAAGCTTATATCTTTCTGTAAATGAAAATGTATGAAATACCTCTCTGTCTATATATATCGAAAGGCAGAAAGAAAAAGATGTCCATAAATACATGTTATACACACATTTAGTACGTATATCCGACATTTAAATCAACTGTTGCACAATCAAATCATGTAGGAACATATGTATTGAGTTTCTCAAAATCTATTTAAAACACATATAGAAATGACAATGCATATGCAAGTATGTATGTGTAAATATAGCAAATTAGTATCGTACATTCAGATCGATGTCACAGTAATACAAACATCATGTCAAACGCAATATTAACACAAGAAAATGAAACTAGTATTCACACACACACACGCACATACACGCACTAACACACACGTATACAAGTACTTTTATAATTAGCAACAAAGAAGCAGAACTCTTAAGCGAATAATTTTTCTTGCATTGTGATAAACAGTATGCTGTATTTATGTTTTTATCCATGTATTTCTACCGAGAGTAGAAGACAATATTTTAAATTAACAGACCCGCGAGAAAATGATTTGGCCCATTTTGAAAGTGATTTGATTTGAACTAATTTTTAGTGTTAGTGTGCAAATTCATGCCCCTCTCCGACTAAAAAAACTGGTCACCCAAACCTCGATCAAAACACTTTGATGACAGGACTGGTGATTAACCTTGTAACCCGCGCACGCACACACACACACACACACACACACACACACACACACACACACAGAGGAAATACACGTGCGTTCTCTCTATCTCACACACGCACGCACGCGCACACACATAATGATCTGAAATTACTTGGGTGTGGGCAGATTGCGGTCAGCACTTTCAAATTCGAACAAACAATTGCACGTATAAGGCTCGGACAGGGTGTGGACATTTTACTACTATCATTATAGGTGGACTAAATGTAGAACTACTGTGAAGCTTGGGTGAGAACGACGGTGGAAATGCGGTGGACGGGGAGCATTATCCCACCTTCTACCCTGCCGCCGACTGCAAACGTTCACCAGACTTTTCCAAACCTGAGGCGCAGTTGTCTGTCATTTCATCTAAACAGTACTCTATGGTACATCAGTAGAGCTTTTTCGTGACTGACACTATCTATCCACCAGTTCAGATGGTGTTTAAATCTGGAATGCCGAAATTTTTAAATTCATATCTTCATTGTTTAAAATTTAAATAGAAATTCTGATCGCTTCTTCGACAATCAGTCAGTCAGTTAAGTGCCATACGTGAAACACGCTTGGGCGATCATGTCTCGAAAGAGACATGACTGACTGGGCAGAAGATTATCCCACACTAGGTTGCCATTGCTTTCTGCGGTAGACTGGTTACCTGACAAGGCTATAGAACCCAATCTGTTCTGTTATTTAACCCATAACTAGAGGAAAGAGACGGATTAATACCTTTCCCAAGGGTATTTGCGCGTAAGTGAATGCAATGAATTCAACTGGAATTTGAACTCGGCTCCCCGATTTCTCGTTCTGAGCCGTTATTCACTGCACCACAACGCACATCCGCCTTCGACAATAGAATGCCATATTCACGGATTTATGAAAAAAACAAAAAGACCTTATTTCTTATCGATCTCCGTCTGTGCATTTTTTTTCTTTCAACCCAGTAATTTGTATATAACCAACAATGTTTATTTGATTAAATAATATTTTATATTATTTAATAAAAACAGTAAAACTTTTTATAGTTTTGTTTATCCCAAACATTTTAAAATCGATGACACCGCTATTTTGCGCAGTTAGAGTCAGTTAAGTGCCATACGTGATACACACTTGCTTGGGCGATCATGTCTCGAAAGAGACATGACTGACTGGGCAGAAGATTATCCCGCAGTAGGTTGCCATTACTTTCTGCGGATAATTTAGAGTACAAATGATATTAAACTTCATTCCAGTATTTTACGAAGATTCGAACAGTGTAAAACTAATCAGTGTAAAAAAGAGAAACCGGTGTGGTGGGTTCAATTTCAAGGTCGATTCTGTTTCGTTCATTAAAGCGCTAATGCCCTTAAAAAAAAAAAAGGTGTGAATCCATCTTCCTCCAGCTTTAGGTTAAATAGATGACAAGTGAAATCTAGCAGAAAGAAATCTCAATTCAGAATCAGACTGAAGAGGGATGGTCTCCGCCAGGTTATCTTGCTGTAGACACACCACTGCTACTGGAACTGTGGTATGTGTTGTACCTACGATCCTAACGGATTAAGGGACTTGTGACGAAATATTAAAAAAAATGCAGAACACTGATTACCGAATACAACAAAAGCATTAACATAGCTCATCATAAATACAAAAGATGTTTAATGGGAAGAATATTCAATTGAATATTTATTAGTTTTCCATGTGTTGAATAAAACATGAAAAATAAATTCGAATGAAAATATTGCTGCAAAATGTAACACAAACTTGGCAATGTCTTTTTTTTTTTATTGTTTTCCCTTATGGCCCGAAAACACTGGTGTTGCGTAATAGAAAAATTGCTTTTTTAATAAAAATGTTTTCCGCTTTTTTCCATAGCTTTTGAAATAAAAAATTATTCAAAATTAGTAATAGTATTTAAATTCATATAATAAATAGATTAAACAAAATGAAATACTCGTATCGGCAAATATATTTCAACACTACCACTGTCTACGGATATTTGAGGAGATTTGCTGCCGCTCACTCTCCTCCTACGATACCCACCAAATATCAGGCGTGGATATCTTGACAGGGGACTGAGAAAGTTACGAAATCGTAAATCTGACACTCGTACCATTCGTTATTTGAGTACTGGGAATAATCCCAAAGAACCTTGGAAAATGGACGGAAGGAATGGAAATCAGGGCAAGTGTTGGAAATACCCAGACAACAACATCACTGAAAAGAGCGAGAATTCTAAGAGGGTTGTCGTATTGGGAAGTCTTCCTGGCAGTTGATCCAGAATGTAAGCCGCCAGTTACTACTGATGCGAATACAGTGAGATAATAATAATAATAATAATAATAATAATAATAATAATAATAATAATAATATAGGCCGGACATTATTGTTAAAAACCAGAAAGAAAAAAAATTGTCTATTAAATGATATGCCTTGTCCAGCGGATTGTAACATAGCAACCAAGAATTCGAAAAATTGTCAAAATATAAAGACCTGGAAAAGGAAATAGAAAAAATGTGGAAATTGAAAACAAGAATCGTGCCAGTGATAGTAGGTGCACTTGGAATGATAAAAAATGGAACAAAACAACACATTGAAAGAATCCCTGGAAACTCCAGATTAAGATATACAAAAAATTGTCTTGTTAAGTGCAGCCCACACACTAAGGAGAACTTTGTCTATGTAACGCTTGGGATGTTAGGGGAGATAGAAAAAAAATGAAATGGAGCCATAACAACACACCACGACCTGCCTTAGGTCTCCCCGCATATTTGGTAGGTAGTGCGACCATAGCAGAAATCGAATTATGATGAAAAATGACATAATAATATATTCGTTTCAATACCGCAATAAGCCATAATGTGTATGCATGCGTGTGTATGTGTCTGTATGTTTTTACTGCCTGGAGGAGTCAAAAGGCGACAGCTCAAGGCCCGACATCAGTGTGGTGGGTAATTAGATAGGTAGACCAGCCCAACTAAGTGACTACAAACCTATTTTCAATCATGAGTACACGACTTCTCTTAAGTATGATTTCACAAACAATAATGCTGTAGTGTACAAGTAACATAGTCAGTCAGTCAGTCAGTCAGTCAGTCAGTCAGTCAGTCAGTCAGTCTCTTTCTTTCTTTCTTCCCTCCCCCCCTCTCTCTCTCTCTCTTTTCCTGCATTTATTAGTTACCTCATTATTGGTCCTCACTGACAAAACTACCCACGTACAAAATAGTTACTTTTTCACTATGGATGTTCAAAATGTATATATTTTCTCTTTCTCTTTATTCTTTTTTTACACCAAACACTTTAAGCGTATCCTCTCACATGATGACCAACTCTGTTCTACGCACGCGCACACACCCCTTTTCAATTTATAATGGATGAAGGTCACTCCAGAAAAAATAGCAATCAATTAATTCCAGTTGATTTTGCGAATATTTCGAAGTTTAATCGGATCATCGTCAGAACATTAATATACATACAAGGAAAGCTAATGTTCAAAAAATAATAGAGCAAACATCAAAAAAGCAACTCACAGCACTTGTTTGCTTTTTTAGAGAAACCTTTTTTTGTGAGTGTGTCTCGAACATTTTTTTTAATGAACAAGAAGAGACTTGTAAACATTCAAAGTCGTATTATAACATTTTAGAGCCCCTAAGCTAATGAATTTACTCCCGCCAGACGAAGTAACTAACCCTCACCCGTCTTGAATATTTTTTCTCGTGATATATTTTAGCGACATTTACATAACTTGAAGTAAACATTTCAAATTCTTTAAATCAACTAGAATAGCTAACTTTTGTTTGACAATACAAAATATTCTTTAAGAAATACAACTATTTTACTCTTTATTGCAAGCAAAATTAGCACATATTTCAAAACAACCATAGTAAAAAAAAAAACACATCGGATCTTTTAAAACCAGCATTATAATCAAACTGGAGAGGACCTAGTCTGCAACCTTCTACTCGCCTAGAGGATAGTCTAGTCTTGTATGCCTCAATATCATTTCTCTCTCTTTCTCTTTCAACTACGAATAAAGTATATGTTTGTTTGCATACTTTGTGTTTACTAGTAATAACTTGTGATCACACACCTTATATCTGTCTGTCTATCAATATATATATATATATATATATATATATGGTTAGGTCTTGAAGGCTGTCACAATGCGTTTAGTAAAATAAAGGAAGATAAAGAAGTTTTTCGGTATTACCTATTTATTATACATTAATATTTCGAGATCAAAATCTCATCTTCAGAATGGCAGAGGAGCGTGTTCCTAATATACACACTGCTTCAATCAAATTACAAAACTTATATATATATATATATATATATATATATATATATGTGTGTGTGTGTGTATGTGTGTGTGTGTGTGTGTGTGTGTGTGTGTGTGTGTGTGTGTGTGTGTGTGTGTGTGAGCATGTATGTATGTGCGTGCGTGTGCATTTTTTATGAATACATACAGTACAGGTATATATATATATATATATATATATATAAATATACAAAAATATACATATTATTCTTCGTGTATGGCACGACTCGGAATTTCATGCGTTATGCTGTCATCAGGTACATATTTCAAACTAACGGTTTAATAGATTCGAATTTAAGTTCATTCGATATTCATATTTCGTCTGACAACACTGATATTACATTTGTGATGATATTAGACTTTGGTTAATGTCCCTTTTCTTGTGTATTCGGGGTTCATGTAACCTTCAATGGCATCAATAACAGCATCAAATAACACGGAACATTTTAAGCATAAACATGCAATATGAAATGAAAAATGCATGTGATTAGGAAAGGAAGAAGCTAAATTATATTCGCTAATCAATAAAAAAAAACACAAGACCCATTCAATTAGTTCTTTATCTGAGCAACTTTGAACCCTGATGGTCGTCTTCCGTGAACAACCACGTGTATAACCTAAAATGAATACACGTTCTCCTTCTTAAATGAGATACAATCCGAGGACGATGAAGTTTTCATAAAGTAACATTTTAGCTTCAGCAATTAGTTACATTTTCGATCGATCAGCGAAGTTAAGCAACGTTGAGCCTGGTCAGTACTGAGATGGGTGACCGCTTAGGAATACCAAGTGATGTAAGCGTTTAGTGACGGATGTGCGTTGTGGTGCAGTGGATATCGGCTCGGAAAGAGAAATCGGTGAGCCGAGTTCGAATTCTAGTTGAATACCCTGTATTCACTTAAGCACTGGTACCCTTGGGAAAGGTATTAATCCGTCCCTTCTCTCCAGTTAAAAAACAGGGTAGGACTTGGGGACCCTGCCCTTAAAAACAAAATCCCAATGAATTTTGATACTCGAAAAGAAAAATATATTACTAGACACAAAACTTATATAAAAACAACAATAAATTGTTGAAAGAAAAAGGTATTATCAGCAATAAATAAATAAAAATTTAGTTGGCAATAAATGACCAGTCGAGGTTGATATGCCATAAAAAAAAAAAACAACAACCAACCAACATTTTCGATATGGGACTTTAAAGAAAATCTTTAATTAAAAACTTAACCAAATAAACACACTTTGAGGTCATTTTTGTTGATAGTGACTATCACAATATTTTAAAGCTAAATGAACGCTTTAAACTATTGGATTGAATTAGGTGAATATTTCGATGTAATTTTTCACATCCACCACAGAAAATGAAAATAGTTGATTTCCATTTTCATACAAAAAATCTTGAAAAACCAATGAATAAAATAAAACATATATACACAACAAAACTGAAAAGAAGTTTCACGATTGTAGCATGTGCCATGAGCTATAGCACTGATATATAGACAAACGAAACAAATAGACTAGCAAGTAGACATTACCAAATAGTTTTACTAAAAGACCTTGCACATTAGCGACTTGTATGTTAGTGGGTTCTCATAAGCTTGCGTGTGTATCTCACTCTAGCATCAGAATTTATGCCCAGCATCCTTAAAGGTTTGCTTATCTCATCTGTACGCGAACACCTGCGTATATATTTAGACTCTTTGCAAAATTATTCCTTTCCTTTTTTTTTTTTTTTTGTTGTTGTTGTTGTTGTTGCAACGCATGAGAAATAGAAAGATTAGTTCTGCAAATGTGCTAGGGGGGGTAGTAAAAATATGGACGTAGATTTCGTCTTTATATATATATACTTTCCTTACATAGACACACGCGCGTGCACAGTTGCGCATATGTAGAGGAGATAGATTGTGCTGAAATCTTGATCACCAAAAATGTATAGAAAGATCGATATGTAAATATATGAATAAATAAACACAAACAAGCATGCGCGCGTGTGTATGTGTTTGTGTGTCTGCGTGTATGTATGGGAGTGTGTGTGTGCGTTTGTGGGAACAAGCGAAGTAAATGTGGTAAATTAACTGATAAACCAATACAATAGATCGATATTAATAGATAATAGATAATAGATCGATATTAAAAACTCAATTCTTTTTTTAGGCTTTATTTGTGTAGTTATTGTTTGTTATGCCTGGTGTTTTAAAATAAGGAAATAAAACTACAAGTATAAATAAATAAATGAATAAATAAATAAATAAATAAAAGCCTCTATTCTGGTACTTGTATCTGCTTTTCATGATATACAAATTATGTTTTCAAATCTAGGTAGACTGCCAATTATTGTATATCAATTTCGGTTACTACTTATACCAAATAAGGATATCCAACTAAAATATACTTTTATGATCGTTTTCATATCGATCGAGGCCATTAGAGATAAACAATAGTAATAGAAAAATAGTTTCCAAATCGTTATGAAATCATGAGGGTGCTGAAAAGTTTAATTGAATGATGAGTAATATATTTCACTCAAAACTTCCAAGGTGTCACTAACTGATGTCACCATCGTTTGTTGGGACACCAAATGGAGTCCCAAAATTTCTAAAGTAATGACACTGAAACATAATTTAAACCAAGTAGAAAATATGCTAAACAAAATGCAATGAAAATTTTGTAATTTTGAAATGATTCGAAGATATTTGCAGGCGAAAATAGAGTAACAACACATATAGCGACATTCCGGTTTTACTTATATATATATATATATATATATATATATATATAAGATTATTACTTTTCTTGTAGCTGATAGCGATGTCTGCAGTTGAAGTATTTGGAAAATGAGTTTGTATGTGATAAAAAGGAACCGGAACAGAGAAACAAGGATAATACTGATGGCAATTCCGGTGTGACTAAATAAATTGCGATAAGAACAAATTAAATACAACTTGTGATATACATCCAGACACTTTAAAACTATCACACATTAATGTAGATTTTTCTCACTCTTACTTTCTCTCTCTATCTCTCTCTGTCACACACACACACACACACACACACACACACACACACACACACACACGGAGAATCGGATAGAGAGAGAGAGATAGAGATAGAGAGAAAGAGAGACCTTGTGGAGTGAGTAATTTTTACAGAAATTAGGATCACTGTAATTTAAGAATTAATTATATTGTATTTATTGAAATATTATTTGTGTGGCTGGAATGGAAATATTTATCATTAACAAGTAACACTCCTTAGAAAAATAGAGGGCCGACAAACTGGATGGTTTCCCATTGATTCGGTCTTCAGCTAAAAGTGATCGATTCTACGGAATGGATATTGATTTATGTAAAACAAGAGATGGTCACGAAGATAAATTGTCGTCAAAAGAAATCTTGCCTAATAATGAGGTAGTTTAGATTATGGGTTGCTGACCCATGTTTAAAGAAAAATGTTTAGAGACCGCGAGGATGAGCTCAGTTTTAAAAGAAAATATGCACAAGATAGAATTGTTGTGTATACACAACATCACAGAAACGTGTTTTATTAACTTGATCTCTCTTTCTCTTTCATGCACACACGCACATGCGTACATATACACACGGCTGTATTACGAAACGAACACTGAATAGTGAATATGTATGTAACAAACACATCCAATGTAGCAAAGACCTTTTATTTTTTAATTGCCGCCTACGGACACAATATTCACTGTTACAGTCTGAAGGTGAACACAGTTGAGAAGCCCAAAGTAATTTACGGTAAGTTTTAAATATATCAAGGATAAAAAAAAAATTGCTTGACTTCAAGCAGTGATACTCTCACTTGTATTTTGTCTCATGGTCAGCTCAGAAAAGTAATTGCCCTTATATTGGAATACAAGTATCAGTCATGCGATAAAAATGAAGTGAGAAAAAAGAAATTGTTTTACGCAGTGTGGTAGGTAATGTGCACACATGCAATACGTAACGCGGAGAGTGCAAATGAGCTCCATGTCCTGAGCGTCGAACTTATAAAAAAAACTAGCCACCCGTTTGAGTTCGAGCAATAATTCAAACAAAAAATGTTACCATTTTTTCCCTATTTTATTTAATTACATTTCTGTTTTAATTTTTATGGTTACCATTAAGTCGAGTAAGATCATACAAAAAAGAAAACAAATGAAATTATTCTATACATTGGAACTGATAAAAAAAATATTGCTACTTTTAATGATGGTGTGTACAAAAGAAATAGACAAAAAACATTAGCGTTGCTGTTTGCATAAATGCATAAATGCATGCACTTATATGTGCGTATAAGCACCATATACGCACATATACTTTACGTGAATTTCCACACACACACACACACACACACACACACACACACACACACACACACACACCATAAAAAACGAAAAAAAAAAACAATAAAAAAACAAAATAAGATTACTCTCTATCCGTTGGAACTGATAAAAATATATTGCTACTTTAATAATGATGAGTACAAAAAAAAAAAAAAAAAAAAAAGACCAAAACATTAACGTTGCTGTTTAAATGCATGCATGTATATGTACGTATAAACAACATATACACACATATGCTTTACGTGAATTTACACACACACACACACACACACACACACACAAGCAAGCAAGCAAAAAAGCAAACTTTTTGATAATGGAATATTTACAAAGTTTTGCATTAGTTCTAAAATGAAAGCAAAGAGTTATTCTCCAGTTTTACGTCAAAGTTACGTATGTGGCATCTACATATTACATCCGGGTGTATTATTTTAAATTAATACCTAAAGTTTAAAATATTGTTTGTAAACTTTCTCCCTATCCCTGGTGGCTCTTTAGCACGCTTTCTCCTGTTACACTACGCAACCCTCGTTCCGTCATCCGCCTGATCAGGCCCTTCAAATATGTTATCCACTGCTTTCTCCTGTCTCCTCTATCTGGCCAGTTAGTATCAGGTTCTCCAAGCCCTCTTTCCTCATTGCATGTCCCAGGAACTTTAGCTGTCTCTTCCTGATGCTCAGTATTAATTTCCTTTTCGCTTCCATCATTTCCAAAACGTCATCATTGCTCACATGCTTGATCCATGATATTCGCAACATCCTTCTGTAGAACCACATTTCAGTTGCTTTTTCTAAATTAGTGATTTAAAATAACAAAGATATATTATTAATTTAAGTTTTAGTTCTCTAAACGCAACATATGAACATCCAGTAAAGTTACTGCAAATTGTACTTAAAAGCATGATTCCATAATTAATTGGATCACATTTTGGCCCACAGTCAAAACGGGCTGACAGATTTGTGATCGTGTCGTGAACAACCCGATGACCTCGCAAGCCACTGAGTTCAATTCTTGATGGGCGTTTCTGGTTCAGTTTAAATAAATCAAAATACAATACACGCTCTTACGCAAAAGTGGTGTACATTGATATGACTCAGTCATACATACACACAAATTTATCTATAAATGTATCTTTTTATTTTTTGGTACTTAGAAATTCCTAGGGTTCATTTTGTTTTGGCTTACAGCCTATCATGTTGAATACACCGGTTCTCGTTCGATCACCGAAGTTAAGCAACGTTGAGCCTGGTCAGTAGATAGGTGACCGCTTGGGAATACCAGGTACTGTAAGCGTTTAGTGACGGATGTGCGTTGTGGTGCAGTGGATAACGGCTCGGAAAGAGAAATCGGTGAGCCGAGTTCGAATTCCAGTTGAATACCCTGCATTCAC
This sequence comes from Ascarosepion bandense, assembly GCA_037127315.1. Taxonomy (NCBI): domain Eukaryota; kingdom Metazoa; phylum Mollusca; class Cephalopoda; order Sepiida; family Sepiidae; genus Ascarosepion; species Ascarosepion bandense. Next base: position 2,222,786 of record JBBBDQ010000299.1, on the reverse strand, counting down.
TTAAGCACTGGTAACCTTGGGAAAGGTATTAATCCGTCCCTTCCCTCCAGTTATGGGTTAAATAACAAGGGTAGGACTTGGGGACCCTGCCCTTAAAAACAAATCCCAATGAATCTTGATACTCGAAAAGACAAATGTATTACTAGACACAAAACTTATATAAAAACAACTAAATTGTTGAAAAGAAAAAGGTAATAAATAAATAATGTTTAGTTGGCAATAAATGACCGACCGAGGTTGATATGTCATAAAAACAAAACAACCAACCAACCAATTTACGCAAAAGTGGTATACATTGATATGATTCAGTCATACACACATAAATTTATCTATAAATGTTCCTTTTTATTTTTTGGTACTTAGAAATTCCTAGGGTTCATTCTTTTTTTTTTTTTTTTTTTTTTTTTTTTGCAATAATCATCATTTGATTGATGTTTTGGTTAACAATCTCCTAAGGCTTTGACAGTGGGAAACAAAAACTTTTTTTATCACTTTTAACTTTTAATGTTTCTGTCTACTTCTCTCTCTTTTTCTCTTTCTCCTTATCTGTGTGTGTGCGCGCGCGTCTGAGTTTCATACATAAAAGGGAAAATTTTACAAATAATAATAATAAATAAATAAATTTAATTAAAAATTTCCACGTCTCAGACTAGCGTTTTTTAGTATCCATGATCATACACTCACTCACTAAGAAGGAAAATAATTTTCAAGTTATAATTTTTCTCCTCTCTGTGACACGCCTACACACATAGATCCACACTGCAAGGGCATCTTGTAGTCAGTTTTACCTGCGAGACATACGTTACTTTCGCGGGCACATTTTTGCATACGTCTGTCTGACTGACAGCGTACGAATTCGTATATAAACGGATGATGTCAGGTAACAAATACTTCTTGTGCGCAAAATTATTTCGAAAAAACAAGGACCTTAACAAAGGCTAAACACTGCAAAATAAACAAATAACGACAGAAAGCCAAGGGAATTCTCTACTGTCTATGACTGAGACAATAGTTGTTTCGACGCCGAATAAAAGTTTAATTTTTTTTTTCTTTTTTTTTTTTAATCATATCACCCCGGGCAAGGCGGTAAGGCCACTGGTGTGCAGCGGGCTACGTAAGAGAGAAAAGATTGGAAAAGAGAAAACCGGAAACCACATCCTAAACAGGGAACAAGGGATGAGACTCTTCACCTGTTCAATAGACGTGGGTGGAGTGTGAACCGGGCGATAGTTCAGTCTATCTACTCCAATTGAAAAAAATAAAAATAAAAAAGGAAAAGTGAAAAAGATTGGAAAAGAGAAAGCCAGAAACCACATCCTAAACAGGGAACAAGGGATGAGCCTCTCTGTTCAATAGCCGTGGGTGGAGTGTGAACCGGGCGATAGTTCAGTCTATCTCATATTATGAATAAATCAAAGAGATATATTTTGTCGCAACAATAAATTAAATTACAAAACCATAATTAGCCGATAGACCCAGAGATCAACAGACAAGCATTGTTAACTTAAAAAATAATTAAAAAAAAAAAAAAAGACACATAGACACACATTTCCTTCGCATATCAAGCCTTTGGGTGGTGAGTTTTTTACTATTCTTCTTACTCGTGTTCTTGTAAAATCCATGACACGCTCAGTAATCTGCTAGTAATCTGCATACTCGTTTTGCAAGCTAATATGTTTTTTAATCAGTCAGTCCTACTCCTTGACTGTTTCCTAAGGCCTTAGGCCAAATTTATTAGTTCAGTTCTGTTCTCTACACTGATTTTCAGCTCGTTCAATCACTCATTTTCAAAGTTAAATAAACAATGCTTCCAATATCAACATTAATAAAATATTGAAAATTGATAAAAACTGAGGAAAGAGAAATTATAGTCGATATAATTTTAAAATCAAGAGTCAAGACAATGAAATGCCCCGTGTCATGTGATCAGTCTTGTACTTATAACATTCTGACACACTCGTGCATTTTCAGGAATTTAAAACGAATGCTTATCGCCAAAACCAAAAAAAAAAAAAAAAAATAATGAATGAAAAAGCAGTGATTTGTAATTTAAAAAAAGAAAAAAGCGATAAAAAGTTGTTTCTTTTTTTTTAACATTTTCAAGTTCTTGTAAAATTCGTGATCCCAAAAGAAAGAGCATAAAGAAAAGATGTACCCAAGCGTATTCCCGCACCTACTCCCACATTTTAGGTCACACCCGCAAACATAACCGGCGTAATAGCGCCTTTATTTATTGTTGCTGTTGTTGTTGCTGTCGACGTTGTAATTGGGGGGGGGAGTCAAGAAGGTTCAAGTGGAGGCCGAAAGGTTGAGTTGATTATTCGAAATTGGATTGATTTGTTCGATTTCTTAGCTCTTTCTCTGATTTTCCCCATTTTTATGATTTTATTGTGGCCCTTTTAAGTTGGTAAAGCAATCTATGAGTTGCTAGAAAAGCCCATTCCTCTTCTGTTCCCTAAACTCACACCGCAACTTCATCGTCTTTTCTTTCGTCATTCAATGCATTTCGCAAAGATGCAGTTAAAAAGGAATGTTTTTATTATAGAAACAGGTAAGTAAAAACATTTATCATGTCCTGTTATAAAACCAAAAATCAAAAAGCTAAAGTTACGACTGAAAAGTTATTCTTAACTATTAAACTTAACCTTACTGTCATTTGACAAATATTCGAGCCTATGAGCGGGTATCTGAACTGTGGACTAGTTGCAATCTATATCTTTTCTTTTCTTTTCTTTTCTTTTCTAGTTTCCGTATTCAGTTCTGAAATCAACCGTGTAAACTGCAGAAAATAAAAATAAATTAATTATATATTTTTTATATTTATTTCTTTAGCGATAAAAAGAAGGTTTCCCGAATTTAATTACAATTCAAAGAAAGAATATATTTATTGATTGCGGTCAGTTTGTAGCTCTAAGACTTCACATTTCATAACCTGAAACTTGGGTCGAAACCTCTTTTAAAGATTTCGCTAATTTCGACCAACCCGTAAGTTTGAGCCTTTAAAATCAATATCCAATTGCTACAACTGAGTCGTCGTAAAAAAAAAATAAAAAAATAAAAAAAAAATAGAAAAATGATGACGACGAGTCGGAGCTTGATAAATATTTGTGATACAGACTTAATGAAAATAAAATCAATTTGATTGAATGCATTTGGATGCAAAATAGTATCACATTTTGCTTCTTTCTTCTTTTTTTTTTTTTCTTTTCACATTTAAATACTACTTATGTACTATCTCTCTCCCTGGCTTAAGGTTTGATTTTTTTTTTCATTTGTCGTAACACACACACACACACACACACACACACACACACACACACACACACACACACACACACACAAGGAAAATCATCCGCTCGTCATTAAGGCTTAATTATGTTGGAACTAACAAATTAAATTCCGTAAGTACTGTAACTAGCTTTCTAAATGAGTGTCCGGTGTTGGGGTGGGGTTGCACGCCCCACGCGCGCGCACCAGTCGAGTGATATTTGAAGAAGTCGTTAAATGTAAAAATTTTATAAAATGTAAATAGGTCCATAAGCGTGAGTTTGTTTATAGCTGTTGATGTTATTATTGTTACTATGAACAGTCAATGAAAACTAAAAGTTCTACCAAGATTAATTTCCAGCTCTACAAAAAAAAAAAAGAAAGAAAAAAAGTCAACCTCATTCTCATAACTTTTCTTTCGAAACACACAAGTACAATATTGACCTGTGTTAGCACGCAGGTGTGCAAAAATAATTTCATATTATTTACTTACTTAGCTAATTCTTCTTCCAGTAATTTCTCGTGCACGTGAGAATTGGTGTACTGTAGCCGCCTACCCCTGACAGTAACACACACTGTCACACATATATAGTATTTAAAATTCTTCTTTCAAGTTTTTCGTTAATTAATCACCAGAGAATGATTAATAATAATTACAAGAACGGCAATAAATAATAATAATAATAATAATAATAATAATAAAAGAAAGAAAGAATCCCTGGAAACCCCAGCTTAAGAGATATACAAAAAATTGTCTTATTAAGTACAACCCACACACTAAGGAAAACTTTATCTATGTAATGCTAGGGATGATAGGGAAGATAGAAAAACATGAAATAGAGCCATAACAACACGCCACGACCTGCCTTAGGTCTCCCCGCAGACTTGGTTGGTAGTGAGACCAAAGCAGAAATCGAAATATGATGATGAAAAATGACATAATAATAATAATAATAATAATAATAATAATAATAATAATAATAATAATTAATTATTATTATTATTATTATTATTATTATTATTATTATCTCTTCATTCATATGTTGTTGTTTTTTTTTTGTTTGTGTTTTGGTTCTCTAATCGTTAGATTTTAAAACGAAACATTGACTGCGTAGAGCAAGTATTGCCTTGCCCTTGTAGATGAAAGTACACACACACTACTACACAGTCAGTTGTTAATGCACAGTAGAATCTGCACAAAATCACCTCAAGTGTGTTTAGCAGCACATCAAAGACGGACCATCTCATACATTTTTGAGTTCACGGGGCTTAGAGAGCGAATTAAGTAAGAAATCATTTAAATTTTCATTCAGTTGTTCAGTTAGCTTGGAAGATGGTCTGATAAACTCAGTGAGTGAGATAAAAATATGTGTATATTTTGTTAGTAGCTAAAAATCTTTGTCGACAGGCAGGTGGGTGTTGGCCTAAGCACAAGAACTGGGCGAAGCTGTAATCATTTGCAGTGTGTAGCGGTCACGCGCGCGCACATACACATACGCACACACATACACACCATATCACTATCACAACAGCAACAACATCAGGCAAAAATTAATACATACTTTAAGTAAGCCTGGTGTTGGAGTATTATCTCTATTGCGTTTGCAACATCTCATTGTCGGAAGGGCGAATGTTTCTCGCTCTCTTCCTTTCTCTCGCTCTCTCTCTCTCTTTCACTCTTTGGTGATGATCGACAGATGAAGTATTTTTATTCAAGTGACATAAAATTTTCGATCTAGTAGTCACGAATCTACGCAATTATAATCAAAAGACAAATATACACCATTTATCTAATAATTTTAAAACAAGACGCGCATAGATTTTCGTCACAGACGACGTAGTTCCGATGGCCAAACAGAAAGGCCACAAGTAATGACAATAATTTTTTTCTTTCAGTGTTCACTTCCTCGGTAAGATCTAAAACGGATGGCAAAGACAGCGGAGAAGATGAAGAAGAAAATTCGGTACGAAAAAGAAAGAACAAAACACACGAAGAAGCAAGAAAAAATGAAAGGCTCTCGAAGAAAACTGGAGAGAAGCGATATGCGATGATATACCGAGCAACAGACAACACGGCTACCACGACACAAATAATGATAAAAAGAAAGCAACATTGAAAGACTGTGTTGTTATTTGTGGACTACAAGACGTAGACGAGCTAGTTTTGGCGAAGTCAGAATAAGCGTGATCGAAACGTCAACAAAAAGGTGCTGTTGAAAAAGAAAAACAACTACAAATGAATAACTTGAAAATTGAAAGCAAGAGAGAAAGAAAAAGAAAATGGGAAATCACATAATTAAATTCGTGGACACTAAGTTAAATTCACAGGAGGTGCCTGACCCTCCGGTGTAATTCTCTCTCTCAAAAAAAAAAAAAAAAAAAAAAAGTGGTTGTTTTTCATTTTATGAGAGCAGTAGCTGTTTTTCTGTAAAAGTCTTTTTTTTAATCACAGGTAAGCCGGGTGTATTAAGGGTATTGTTTTTCTTTTCTTTTTTAACAAATTAAAAGATTGGCATTACTCACCGTGTTCAGGTACAGAGGTACCGTCCTTATGACTGTGAGTGTGGCGAACAGAAAACGTCGGCTGGTCCGTTCGTGTGGGGAGAAGAGAAAAGCTTCGATGACGGTGGTGGCAAATCCTGTCCCTAGCAGTAGTCGGTGCGCGCTGGGTGCGGGCAAGACAGAGAAAAGAGACAGCGAGGGAGAGGCACACACATACACACTAACATACAGAGGGAGGGGGCTGGGAAAAGAAAAAACACACGTACACGCATATACGAACAAGAAAAATGGAACCACATATACATACATACATCTACACATATGATGGCTTGTAAGGGGAGGGGGAGATTTTAGAGCTAGAAAAATACACATACTGAGACCAGAGCTGAGTTACGGGGGCTTGGAAGTGAGGGTGGGAGCATTTTTTTTTCTTTTTAGAGAAAAGAAGGCGACGGAAAGGGTTATGGAAGAAGTGACAGAGAGAAAGAATTGGCTGTATGGTAAAATTTGCGTCCCTGGCAAGTTGTCGCAGCTTGCTAGGTGCGGTAAAACGAAGAAAACAAAGAAGGAAGAATGGGAAGAAGAAAATCAGCTTGTAATCATAATCAGAAAGAAAGAAGAAACGGAATTTTAAAAGAGTCAAAAAAAAAAAAAATGAAGATTGATGAAGAAGAACAATGTGAGGAAAGTAAAGTCCAAGTAGGAAACAAGAAGAGAAAGAAGTGTGGAGGAAGAAAGAGAACAATTAAAATTAAAAAAAAAAAAAACGAATTAAAATTTACTCTCTTAAAATAACGAAAAGAAAAAAAAAGAAAGAGAAAAAAAAGAAATCGTGAAAATGAATGAAAGTAAAGATGATAAAAATGACCGAACGAACGAGAAAGAAATGAATAAAAAAAAAAAACCACTAAGGGAAGAAAACTGAAATTTACGAAGAAGAAGAAAAACTAAAAGAAAGAAGAATAACACTAACAGAAACCAAAGAAAGAAAAAAAAAACCCAACAGAAGAAACAGAATGAGAGAAAGAAAAACTTATGTAGAAAGGAGAAAAGCAAGAAACGTGAGGGTGATGGTGGTGGTGGCGGTCTAGGAGAAGGTGGTGGGTGTGATATCCAAATAAGGTAGTCGCTGATTATCTACGTCACTCCAGCCTAGTGTCCCTGCCCTGATTGGGCTGCAGACCCCCACGTGAATATTATTTGTCGTCGGTAGGCACCGAGTAGCGATGACGTATTTCCCCCTGGAGGGTGTCGGCATTCGCTTCCTGCCATAACGACTACATAAATAACAAAAGCGAGAGCAGTGTGCCTCACCCCCACCGTAGAGCCGCCTTGAATTTTACCCAATATATTGACACAGATCTAAATTTATTTACTTACTTATAACTCTCTTCTGTATTTTACACACAATTACATATATACGCGCGCACACACATAAACACGTGCGTGTGTGTGCAGAAGGTATTGACGTCTCCACCTCAATTAAACTCACTTTATACAGGTGTGGGTAAAGAAATATACAACACTTTTATTTAAAGGCATATAGTCAGAAGTAGAGAGTGCTAGCCATTGAAGACGTTAGTAGAGACTAAGAGTGTTTGGTCTTCCACTGAATATGCACTCACAAGACATGTGCCAAAGTCAGTTTCGATTACTCTCTCTCCCTCTCTTTCTCTTTCTCTCTCTATCTCCCCCCCCCCACACACACACGTCAGTTTATAAATATTGTGATTGTGGATGAGTGGTTGAACTCGCATAAGCAGGTGTATACATTCATATACACTCCAAGAGTAGAACCTTTTGTGTTTATGTGCATGAAACATTGTAAGTTTGATAGATAGATAGATAGATAGATAGATAGATAGATAGATAGATAAGAAAAAAGAAAGAAAGAAAACAGAGAGGGGTGAGACAGACAGACAATAGACAGACAGGCAGACGGACGGACAGACAATGTTTATTTTCTATCCGTGACCTCGCTACACTACCAGATTCCTATACAAGGTAAGTAATAATTGGTAAATAATAATTAGTATGGAATTAATCGTTTTATGCTAGAGTGATATCGGTGCAAAAGTGGGTGAGGCAATACTGAATTTCAAAATCCCTTGGGTAGAAACGCTCACTGTTAATTCGAATTTTGCTGCTCCAGGTTGCGTTAAAACTTAGTGGGAGAGGCTGCCAGTTATGTATCTGCAGTGGGGTGTGTCACAATTACTAATAATACATTCTATAGCTAATATGGCTAATTTGTGACTTTTCTAGTTAGCTGATTTATATTTTGGATGGTTTAACTGAGTATTAATTTCATTTTAATGTCCTATGCAGAGACTCCTGTAGTGACTGTATGGGTGCCCGTTGAAGGAAAGTAGACAGTCAAAAAGAAAAAAATGTATCAAAGACATTTTTAGATAAATTTGAAATAAAATTAAAATAAAATGAAATAACAATAAAAACAAAGAAGGAATAGATAAATAAATAAATAAATATTTATTTATTTATAATTCAATGAACTGAAAACTAAAAGAAAAAAATCTTGGAAACAAAGAGATTTAAATAAGAAACTAAAATAAATTCTAAAAAATTGCAAACAATGTAAAGCATGAATTAAATTTAGATATCGAAAAGAATTGAGAATGAAAAATGAATTGAGAATGAAAAAGGAATTAGAAATGAAAAAGGAATTGAGAATGAAAAGGGAACGGGAAATAAAAAAGAAATTGTGAATAAAAAAGGAATTGAGAATGAAAAAGGAATTGGGAATGAAAAGGGAATTGGGAATGAAAAAGGATTGAGAATGAAAAAGGAACTGGAAATGAAAAAGGAATTGACAATGAAAACGGAATTGAGAATGAAAAAGGAACCGGAAATGAAAATGAGAGTGAAAAAGGAAATAAGAATGAAAAAGGAACTAGAAATGAAAAAGGAACTGAGAATGAAAACGGAATTGGGAATGAAAAAAGAATTGAGAGTGAAAAAGGAATTGAGAATGAAAAAGGAATTGGGAATGAAAAAGGAATTCAGAATGAAAAAGGAATTCAGAATGAAAAAGGAACTGATAATGAAAAAGGAATTGAGAATGAAAAAGGAATTGGGAATGAAAAAAGAAATTGGGAATGAAAAAAGAATTGAGAGTGAAAAAGGAATTAAGAATGAAAAAGGAATTAAGAATGAAAAAGGAACTAGAAATGAAATGGATTTGAGAATGAAAAGGTATTGAGAATGTATAAGGAATTGGGAATGAAAAAAGAAATTGGGAATGAAAAAAGAATTGAGAGTGAGAAAGGAATTAAGAATGAAAAAGGAACTAGAAATGAAAAAGGAATTGAGAATGAAAAAGAAATTGGGAATGAAAACGGAATTGAGAATGAAAAAGGAACTGGAAATGAAAAAGGAATTGAGAATGAAAAAGAAATTGGGAATGAAAAAGGAATTGAGAGGGAAAAAAGGAATTAAGAATGAAAAAGGAACTAGAAATGAAAAGGAATTGAGAATGAAAAAGAAATTGGGAATGAAAACGGAATTGAGAATGAAAAAGGAACTGGAAATGAAAAAGGAATTGAGAATGAAAAAGAAATTGGGAATGAAAAAGGAATTGAGAGGGAAAAAGGAATTAAGAATGAAAAAGGAACTAGAAATGAAAAGGAATTGAGAATGAAAAAGGAATTGGTAATGAAAAGGGAATTGGTAATGAAAAAGGAATTGGTAATGAAAAATGAATTGAGAATGAAAAAGGAATTAAGAATGAAAATGAAATTGGGAATGAAAAAAGAAATGCAGAATGAAATAAAGTGAAAATGAATAAGAAATGATTGAATGAAAGTAAGAAGATATCAATGATTGAAACGCCAAAATAAAGTTAAGTAACGTTATTTTCATCTCTTGGACCATAATTTGTATCTTTAACGTTTCTTTTTTTTTTCATTGTTTTTTTTTTTTACTGTTTCCTTGAGTTCTTACGTGTATACGAATGTACACACACTGTGTACTTAAACGTGTGTATATCAGCATAAAAGTCCTCTTTGTGTGTATGTCTTTGTGTTAATAAGTCTCTGCTTTTTTTTGTGAGTACTTTTCTCTCGGAGTGTTTCATGGTTTGCATATATGCACACATAAATGTGTATAAACAGAAAATAGATGCATATGCAAAATTATGTTTGTTGTAGGTACGAATGCATGCGCGCACGTATATGTCTGTATTCGTGCGCATGTTTCTGCAGGCAAGTGTATGTACATGCTATATGTGTGTCTGTGTGTTTGTGAACAAACCTGGATTATTGCCGACCATCACAAAACAATTATGGCTTCTCTTACCCGACGCTTGAAGATGTACCTCATCACAATGGAGCGTTACACTCCCATACGGTTGCCGCGCAAAGCAATCCTGAATTTATGAAGCAAATACCCTTTGAACGATTCTTGCAAAACTGAGCACACACACACACACACACACACACACACACACACACACACACACACACACATATGCAATTACAAAAAGCCATTTACCTGATTGTCATCGACATAATGAAATAAGTCACCGACGAGTGTTTGAGGTACAAACGTAAGAACTGCAGATATCAGTCAGTCAATTAAGTGCCATACGTGATACACGCTTGGGCGATCATGTCTAGAAAGAGACACGACTGACTGGGTAGAAGATTATCCCGCAGTAGGTTGCCATTGCTTTCTGCGGTAGACTGGTTGCCGACCAAGGCTATAGAACTCAATCTGTCCAGTTATTTAACTGGACAGGAATAGACGGATTAATACATTTCCCAAGGGTATTTGCGTGTAAGTGAATGCAGTGAATTCAGCTGGAATTCGAACTCGGCTCCCAGAGTTCTCGTTCCGAGTCGATATCCAATGCACCACAACGCACGTCCAGGCATCAAAGAATGCAAAAATATTTCCTTCTAAATCTACGTTTTAGTAGAAGTTTTCGGTGGTCAAAACAGGGGTTTAAATGCCAGTTCAAAGTTTCCACACCAAAAAGTAAGCCCGTTATATATACTCTGATTCTGACCCGAATGCATTATGTGCTTGCGAGCGGATACTAAATAAGGGAAAAAAAACTTACACTTCTCAGCCATCTTGTCACATCGTAATACAGATACTTGTCAGTCAGTTAAATGACATACGTGATACACGCTTTGGGCGATCATGTCTCGAAAGAGACATGACTGACTGGACAGAAGATTCTGCCGCAGTAGGTTGCCATTGCTTTCTGCGGTAGACTGTTTGCCAGCCAAGGCTATAGAACCCAATCTGTCCTGCCATTTAACTCATAGGTGGAGGAAAACGTGACATTATATGACATTATTATATTAAGTATAATAAGTGGGGGATCAGTTTATTACTTCATAACAATAGAAAACCGATCCCCCAATTTATGCACAATAGAAGCCTTAATCATGTTTTCAACTATTATGTTCAGTCAGTCAGTTAAGTGACATACGTGATACACGCTTTGGACGATCATGTCTCGAAAGAGACATGCCTGACTGGACAGAAGATTCTGTCGCAGTAGGTTGCCATTACTTTCTGCGGTAGACTGTTTGCCAGCCAAGGCTATAGAACCCAATCTGCCTTATTAACTGGAGAGGAGAGACGGATTAATACATTTCCCAGGGGTAATTTGTGCCTAAGTGAATGCAAGGAGTTCAATTGGAATTCGAACTTGGCTCTCCGATTTGTCGTTCCGAGTCGATATCCACTCAAATACCCTTGGGAAAGGTATTAATCTGTCTCTTTCCTACAGTTATGGGTTAAAAAACAGGACAGATTGGGTTCTATAGCCTTGGCTGGCAACCAATCTACCGCAGAAAGTGATGGTAACCTACTGCGAGATTATCTTTTGCAAAGTCAGTCGTGTCCCTTTCGAGACATGATCGCCTAAAGCGTGTATCACATATGGAACTTAATTGCCATATACTTGTACACAGACTAAAATTCAGATGCTAATGCATGATGTGATATGGCTTCGTTTTTTTTGTTTTTTTTTTAATCGTATCACCCCGAGCAAGGCGGCAACGCCACTGAAGCGCAGGGGGCTACGTAAGAGTGAAAGGACTGGAAAAGAGAAAGTCGGGAACCACATCCTAAACAGGGAACGAGGGATGAGCCTCTTCACCTGTTCAATAGACGTGGGTGGAGTGTGAACCGGGCGATAGATAGATCTATCTCCTCCAATTTTAAAAAAATGATTAAATAAATAAATAAAGAAGTGAAAAGATTGGAAAAGAGAAAGCCGGAAACCACATCCTAAACAGGGAACAAGGGATGAGCCTCTTTATCTGTTCAATAGACATGGGTGGGGTGTGAACTGGGCGATAGTTCAGTCTATCTACTCCAATTGAAAAAAAAAAAAAAGGAAAGTGAAAAGATTGGAAAAGAGAAAGCCGGAAACCACATCCTAAACAGGGAACAAGGGATGAGTCTCTACACCTGTTCAATAGACATGGGTGGAGTGTGAACCGGGCGATCAAAGTGCAAATATGTTCTTTTTGTTCAATAAAGATTGTTTGTGAGGAGTCAGATTGTAGACCTTCGAAAGACTTACTGCGCATTTTGGGCTCAGGGCTTGGGGCGTTGGCGATGCTAGTGTGTTAGCACCTAACACCCGTACACCAGGGTCTCGGTGATCAAATACTGGAGACACTCGCTAAAATCAACAAATTGCAAGCAGAACAGTGGCAGATTGCATGGTGTCCGCAACACAGATCGAAGCAAACGTGGCCTCCGAAGTCCCAACATAGATCTTTTGGAATCATTTTGTGGGTAGAAGCGGAATTCGTTCTTGTTCGAGCTGAGAACTATTTAGTATCTGATATAAGCGATTATATAATGTAAACTATCTCTATTACTTTTATTTGAAATACCTTGAGCAAACTGAAACAAATATTGAGAGTGTGGCAATTACGTCTATATATATATATATATATATATATATATATATATATATATATATATATATACTGTTAAATATAAGAGACAATGAATGTCTATTATGTTTAATCATGAGCCGTTCTAAACGTCGTATTTTGGCTTTAATTTCAGTTGAAAATAAATACAAAAATTCTCCAACATTTGGATAATTTTTCATTAATTTGGTTCTAAACTTTTGGCTTACACGAGCCATCTTCAGAGAGGTTATAAGGATGGTAACACAATAACATCCACCATCACCGATGATTTTATTTTGTGTTGACATAAAACTCCGCTAGGCAACGGCAATAGTTACCAAAAATAACAAACGCAGTTCTCAAATTTGCAATGCGGTTCTATGACGTCACACCGCATGATAGCGCGAAATGACAACAAAACCATATATTGAAATGCAATGTAACGTGTTATGACCACATTATGTCAACACAAGAAAAAATCGTCGCTGATGGTGGATGTTTTTGTCTTAACGTCCTTATAACCTCTCTGAAGATGACTCATGTAAGCCAAAAGTTTAGAACCAACTTAATAAAAAATTATCCAAATGTTGGAGAATTTTTGTCTTTATTTTCAACTGAAATTAAAGCCAAAATACGACGTTTAGAACGGCCCATGATTAAACATAATAAACATTCATTGTCTCTTATATTTAACAGTATATGTTTGAAAATTATTTGCTGCCTCGATACAATATATATATATATATATATATATATATATATATATATATATATATATATTAGGTCGTTGCCCATGGAATGAAGCACTTCATAAGAAATTAATAAAACGCTTCTGAAATGTTAAATAACTAATTTATTTATTTGAAATAGGCACCATGTTGATGAATGATTTTTCTCCAACATACTTTTAAATTCTTGATCCTATCTCTAAAAACATGTTTATTCATTGATGTGAAAAACTGTTCAAATGCTTCAATTAACTTTTCTTTATTAGAGAATATTTTATTTCGCATGAAAAGTGTTAAACAGTAGAAGAGATCCAAGTTGAATATGGAGGATTAGGTAAAATTTCATAATTTAGGCGATGCTGCTTTTGGTCAGTTTATTGAGAAGTATGCGGCCGTAGGTTGTCATGCAGCAAAATTGGAGGTCATCCCTATTCACAAGTCTAGGAGGTTTCTTTTCCAGTTTTTTGGTTATACACTCAATTTCTCCACAATAGGAAGATTTGTTTCATAACTGTGTCGCCCCTAGAAAGGCATTTTACTGCCACTGTTTTGCAGGGGGTTACATAGGAGGAAAGTTATGAGAAAGAATGACAAGTTACAGGGGGTATCAGGAAGAAGGAAAGAGAAGGATGGGAATACTGATGAGAATGGAGTGGACGGAGAAAGAAGCATGAGAGAGAGAGAGATAGAGAGAGAGATAGAGAGAGAGAGAGAGAGAGGATGCAAGTGAGTGAGATAGGAGATGACTATTGACTTTACATTTAAATTCTTGAAGATTGTAGCTGTCAAGAAAGCAAGTAAAAGGGAATTCCACAAGGTGGGAAGTGCGGGAAAAGAAGCTGTTAGAGTAGAATTTGCGTTTACAATTTATTGGTTTCACAGTAAAAGGGTGGGGCGTAGTTGCTAATCTTGTGGCTCGAGTAAATTCATATATAGGAGGTACCAGTGAGCTAAGTTTATCTGAGCAGAACCGTGAAATTATTTGTATGCGCTGTGAACGTGGTAGGCAGACCGGCTCGAGACAAGACATCAGTGTTGGGCACTTTGTCTTGCCATGAGATTACCAATATACGTCGGATACTTCTCACGTGGAAGGTGTTCAGACGCCTCTCTCGTACGTGGTCCATGTCTCACTACCATATAGCAGTATGCTGATGACACAGGCGTTGTACACTGCCATCTTTGTCTTCACTGTCATCTTGGAGTTCGCCCAAACACGTGTCGTGAGGCGCGCAAGGGTTGTGGCTACCTTCCCAATTCTCCTGTCGAGCTCAATGTCTAGGGAGAGGTTGCTAGTGATGATAGAGGCAAGGTAGGTAAACAGATGGCCCACATCCAGCTCATAGTTATTGATGTCAATTTAATAGTATGCATAAATTAATGCGGTCGAGGTATCAAGATGGGGAGAGTTCATTAGAACAATTCCCTTAAACATATTTATAGAAAATATAGAGAGCAGCCATGTCACGGCGTTGGGAAAGTGACTGAAATCGAGATGCAAGGTAAGGACCGATAATATTACAGACACATCATTGTTTTAGTTTGTTTTTTTGTCAAGAATTTCTAGATATATTAGGGGAGAGTCAGATCAATATTCAGTGCAAGTACGAATGGTAGATTTATAAATGTGCATGATGGATTCTGGCGATAATAACTGCCAAACAACCTTCTTAGCATCAGACCTAATATCTGCTTCAAAATAATTACTCCACTAGGTTCGAATTTGCACGAGATACTAGATTAGCAACTAGATCCCACCCCTTTTACAGTGAAACTGATAAAATGCAACCGCAACTTCTACTCCAACAGTTTCTTTTCTCGTACTTCCCGACTGTGGAATTCCCTTCCACATGACTGCTTCCTCGACGGCTACAATCTCCAGGAGTTTAAATGTAACGTCAATAGACACCTCCTAACACAATAACTCGCTTCCATTCTTTCACTCTTCCCATCCTCCCAACTATCTATCACCCCCACCTTCTGACATTTCCTATATCTAACCACTCTTTCTATTTACCTTCCCCTATGTAGCCCCAAGCGCAATAGTGGCAGTGGAATGCCTTGCTTGGGGTGAAACGATTAAAAAAACTCCATGTAAGTGGAAAGCGTGAGATCAAGAAGGGCCAATGAGTCATTCTCATGAAGCCATGATGGAAGTCAAAAATGGTTCTCTATTAAGGGATGGATATGCGTTGTGGTGCAGTAGATATCGACTCGGAACGACGAATCGGGGAGCCGAGTTCGAATTCCAGCTGAATTCCTTGCATTCACTTACACACAAATACCCTTGGGAAAGTTATTAATCCGCCTCTTCTCTCCAGTTATGGGTTAAATAATAGAGCAGATTGGGTTCTATAGCGTTGGCTGGTAACAAGTCTACCGCAGAAAGTAATGGCAACCTATTGCGGGATGATCTTCTGCCCAGTTAGTTCTGTCTTTTTCGAGACATGATCGCCCAAGTGTGTATCACGTATAGCACTTAACTGACTGATTGAGCATAATAGTTGGAAACAGTTAAAGTTCAACTGGGTATACAGTGGGGGATCGGTTTTATATTGTTATAAAGTAATAAACTGACCCCCCAACTAATTACAACTTAATAATATAATACATATCTACCCCCTCCAGCTATGAGTCAAATAACAAGACAGATTAGGTTCTATAGTCTTCGCTAGCAACCAGTCCACCGCAGAAAGCAATGGCAACCTACTGCGAGATAATCTTCTGCCCAGTCGAGACATGATCGCCCAAAGCGTGTATCACGTATAGCACTTAACTGATGATTAATGGATAGCAGTTTCGTTACAAACGTTAAAATTTAAAAGCCGTTTCTGGTCTTAGTTAATAATTGATTATAAGTATTTTTCTCTGCCAGTTTTATTTTGTCGGATTTACGACTAAGACAGAAGTAAATAGTTGTGTCATCAGCATTAAATACCTAGTTGGGAGCTTATGACATCGGAAATATTGTTGTTGAAGACAGAAACAACGTAGGGTAGGTTCAAGGATAGAGTCGTAGGGAGGAGGGCAATAATGTGAAACCTGAACTTCATTAACAGATTTGTTGAGAACAATTTCATTATGTCAATTATCCAGCAAGAGAAATCGTAGCCACTGAGCATGTGAAGAAGGCCAGCATATTTTCATAAGACTGGATTTTACGGTTGGTATTAATGTGTTAACTATGAAGTTTAAAGCAGCATAGAAAAAAAAATATAAATCAACGAAAAGATCCATTAGAATTGTCGCCAACTTTAAAATTTATTCCAGTCGCATATAATTCTGGAGTTCCGAAAGCGAAGACATTTGTAATTGCAGGTTTGTTTTTCAAAGATCTGTCATTTCACCGGATCTGTTCAACTTGTACAGCGAGAATATTTTGAGGACCCTAAAAATTATTCCTGAATTTCTCATCGGATGCCACAATTTAAAGAACCTAAGGTACGCAGGTGATACAGTGCTGATAGCAGACACAGAAAGGAAACTACAAGACCTCCTACAGAATGTATCTTAAGAGAGTGACAAGAAAGGACTACAAATAAACTGCAAGAAAACCGTATGCATGGTCATCAGTAAAAAGGGCAGCCCAATATGCCAAATACAGGTCGGGGATACTAGAATCAAGCAGGTACAAAAATTTAAATACCTGCGAAGTGTTATAACAGAAGATGGAAAGTGCTACATGGAGATCCGAAGGCGAAATGGCATGGCGAAGGAAGCATTCCAGAAGTTGAGTAAAGTATTAAGAAACAGGACAATTTCGCTAGAAACTAGGAAGAGAGTACTGGATTGCTACGTGCTGTCCGTCCTTCAAGATGGCAGTGAATGCTGGACAATATCATCAAAGATGAAGGAAAAACTTGAAGCAACTGAAATGTTGTTCTACAGTGGGATGCTGCGAACATCATGGATCGAGCATGTGAACAATGATGAGGTCTTGGAAATGATGGAAACTAAAAGGAAGTTAATACTGAGCATGAGGAAGAGACAGCTGAAGTTCCTGGGACACGCAATGAGGAAGGAGGGCTTGGAGAACCTGATACTAACAAGCCAGATAGAGGGAAAAAGAGACAGAGGAAAGCAACGGATAACATATTTGAAGGACCTAATCAGGTGGGTGGTGGAACGAGGGTTGCATGGTGTAACAGAAGAAGGCGTGCTAAGAGCCACCAGGGATAAGGAGACGTCTAAAGTCATGATCGCCTACGTCCTGAAGGGATAGGGCACATAGAAGAATGTGTTGCGGAGTAGTTTTCGCACTGAAAGTTATAATCGTGCTATGTCGGTTGCTAATCGACATTAACACACCCAAAATGTTAGGAACTTGGTAATCTTCCACTGAAGGCTGACTCCTTAGTACTCGGCTAACTGCAGACTAATATCAACTGCCTAGTAGTTCTACTGAACTTCAATATAACTCTAAAGAACTCTCTAGAACTTCTAAGAACTCCTAAGAACTTCCCAAAAACTTCTCGAGTTAACTTCTTGTTAACTCTTATCAATATAGGAGGGAGAGTCCATTATCTGAGGAATAGATGTTTCCCCATAACATTAATATAGGAGGGAGAGGCAATTATCTGAGGAATAGGTGTGTTTCACCATAACATTAATATAGGAGGGAGAGTCCATTATCTGAGGAATAGGTGTGTTTCACCATAACATTAATATAGGAGGGAGAGTCCATTATCTGAGGAATAGGTGTGTTTCACCATAACATTAATATAGGAGGGAGAGTCCATTATCTGAGGAATAGGTGTGTTTCACCATAATACTATGGAAGGAACTCTGGAGGATGCTTGAAAAAGTAATAGTCTGCTGTAGAGAAGTCTGGTGAATAAGCTGCCTCAAGCTGAGTTTCATAGCCGCGTTCGTTCAATTTTAGCAGTGCTATTTACGAGAAATGCGGCCTGATATTATAGTGGCGAAGAATTAACTCTTTTCATTTTAGCAATGTCAAATAAAAACGTTTTAGTTCTTGATTTATTTTGTCAATTTTCTGTCAGTAATTCTGCGATGTAGGATTCGAGAAGTAAAAAAAAAAAAGGTATCAAACAAACATTTCATTTGGAATGTATTCTGGAGTTTCATTTTGAACCAGTTCCTTGCTGTACAGAAGCCATTTTGTTACATGCCATGATGCAAGCAACAAACGAACGTTTTTTAACACATAAAGAAGCACAGAGCAATGGCAAGTTTTCAAACTTTTCTTTCGGACCATACGTACCCATTCGTCATTTTTTATTTTCTACTTTACACGACTATTAATTGTACTTCTGCTTCACTGTTTATTTTGCGTGGGTCTGTTTCAATAATGGCCGCCAGTTGTTTGCCGTCAACCGCAGACCCACCACATCTTTAAGGCTCTCGACTTCATTAAAAAGACTTTTGGGCTAAACGTTGTACTGTACTTTTGCTTATGGTCCTCTGGCTAAATGCTTTGTTGATAACGTGAACAGATTTTTTTCAACTCATACGATAAAGTGCTTGATTTTACTATTTTTTACGTGTTTAGTTTAGCAATACCAAACACACCATAACGAACAACGAACACAAAACCATTGACATAAATTGAGTGAAATTCGAACCCTGAAATAGTTTCTGGCATGAACATTCTTAAATAACAGTTTATTCCAACATTTTAAAACATATTTGGGAACAATTTAACCAGTCGATGATGATTTTCTCCCATTTTACTGGTTTCTTTTTATCGCCATCAATATCAGCGTCTAGAGGGTGTTTGCTTTCAAGGAGATATTCTATCGTAAGGTGTCAGACAAGTACGAAATCAACAAACTATTTTCTGCTGAGATTATTGTTGTGTGTAAATATATAAAAGTTATCGACTTTTAGCTTTTTTTAGAGAGAGAGAGAGGGGGGGAGGGGGGGGATGGGTTTAAGCAAGTTCTTACATAATGCTAATTTTAAAACACTCTGCATTTTTCCAATACTCGAAAATAACATTAGTTTACAAAAGAATCTATCTATCTATCTATCTATCTATCTATCTATCTATCTATCTATCTATCTATCTTTTTCAATATGTTCTTTATCTATATGCTCTTTATCTATCTATCTATCTATCTATCTATCTATCTATCTATCTATCTATCTATCTTTTTCAATATGTTCTTTATCTATATGCTCTTTATCTATCTATCTATCTATCTATCTATCTATCTTTTTCAATCTTTTTCAATATGTTCTTTATCTATATGCTCTTTATCTATCTATCTATCTATCTATCTATCTATCTATCTATCTATCTATGGGTGCGTGTGTGTGCGTGCGTGCGTGAGAGAGTGAAATAAGCACAGAATGTATGCACTTAGATTGTTTGGTAAAAAATCCCAAGTGTGGCTCATCCAGCAAGAACCACTACACGGTATGTTTTACCTATTAGTCCGTGGGTGCGCTTGGTCCTCCTAGTCTGTAAAAAGTTTGGATCATGAATGCTGATTTTCAAGGACTTACACATTTGGAAGTTTAGAGCAATATATTCTTCAAAGCATATTCTTGCTCTCTCTCTCTCTCTCTCTTTCTCTCTTTCTTTCTCTCTTTCTATCTATCTTTCTTTTTCTCTGTTTCTCTCTCTCTCTGTCTCTCTCTCTTTTTCTGTCTCTCTTTCTCTCTCTTTTTCTCTCTTTCTCTCTTTCTTTCTCTACAGTCCATCTGAAGGAATTCTGCAAATCCCATAAACTTCAATCATTTGAATTTTAAAACAATTTTTTTTATAATCGTGTCGCTCCAAGAAAGGCATTTTACTGCCACTGTTGTGCAGGGGGTTATATAGGAGGAATGTTATGAGGAGTGAGAGGTTGAAGGGGTATAAGGAAGAGAGTAGGAGAAGGAAGAGATTATTGATGAGAGTGGGGTGGATGTAGAAAAGCATGAGAGAGAGGATGCAAGTGAGACAGGAGATGACTATTGACTTTACATTTAAATTCTTGGAGATTGTAACTGTCCGGAAAGCAAGTATGCGGAAGAGAATTCCACAGGCGGGAAGTGCGAGAAAAGAAACTGATGAAGTAGAATTTGCTTTTACAATTTATTGGTTTCACGGTAAAAGGGTGAGACCTAGTTGCTAATCTTGTGGCTCGAGGAAATTCGTTTATAGGGGGTACCAGTAATCTAAGTTCATCGGAGCAGAAGCCGTGAAAGTATTTGTAGAAGAGACACGGGGAAGCCACACTGCGTCGGTGAGAAAGCGACTGTATCCTAGCTGCCAATTCGGGATCGACCACATTCCATATTCTCCGTTGGATTCGATCGAGGGCACCTAAGTGGATAGCAGGAGCACCGGACCAGATATGGCAGCAATACTCAATGAAGATGGTAGACTTGTATATTTGCAGGATTGATTGGGACGGGAAAACTTCCTGGCCCTACACAGAGAACCGACTTTCTTGGCAGCGGATTTAGCTTTGGATTCAATATAGTTATTCCACTTGAGGTCTGGTGTGAGAGTTAACCCGGGGAAGCGCAGTGTTTCGCTTTCAGGGAGAGAAGCCTGATCCATGTTAATGGGCGGGAGGAACGATTGTCTGTGGTGGTTATAAGATAGCAGCTTCGTTTTGGAAGCATTATCATTTACGAGACATTTCTTACCCCAGTTCACTATGGATTGGAGGTCCTTTTCAAGCTCGATTTAAACGTCAAAACAAATTTGCAGTTAAATTTTAGGATGTATCAGAATGTTGTATTAAAGTTATTCAATTCATTATAAAAACTTTACCTTGAAATTATTATGCAAAACTAGAAAATCACTAGTTCAATAACAAGGTAATAAAATCATCAACAGTTGATCAACATCTATAAGGGAATAAGTAACAAATATATAATAAGTCTTTTAAGGATTAACATCTTAAAATAGTGACCCTTCTCAATAACAAACAGTGAACCAATATCAATTGAATTTGTTAAATTGTTTACTTTAGCAGGTTTGATTTCCGATATCGTGGTTTTAATTGCTTTCCATACGTTTGCTTTGCTGTCATATTGTTTGCCGACTTCATATAATTTCATCTTCAAAATTGTCCATAGATTTTCAATCGGATTCAGATCGGGACTTGATGGTGGCTATTCCATTATCTTTTCTCCTGTAAAACTTTTATATTCTAAAACTTGATTTTGTTAATTTGTTTACTTCAGCAGGATTAATTTCCGATATAGTGGCTTTAATTGCTTTCCATACATTTGCTTTGCTCTCATATTGTTTGCCGCCTTCATATAATTTCATCTTCAAAATTGTCCATAGATTTTCAATCGGATTCAGATCGGGACTTGATGGTGGCTATTCCATTATCTTTTCTTCTGTAAAACTTTTATATTCTAAAACTTGATTTTGTTAAATTGTTTACTTCAGCAGGATTAATTTCCGATATAGTGGCTTTAATTGCTTTCCATACATTTGCTTTGCTCTCATATTGTTTGCCGCCTTCATATAATTTCATCTTCAAAATTGTCCATAAATTTTCAATCGGATTCAGATCGGGACTTGATGGTGGCTATTCCGTTATCTTGTAGCCTGTAAAATTTTTATTTTCTAAAATTTGATTTTCTTAAACTGTTTACTTCATCAGGATTAATTTTCGATATAGTTGTTTTAATTGCTTTCCATACGTTTGATTTGCTGTTATATTTTTTGCCGCTTTAATATAGTTTTATTTTCACAATTGACCATAGATTGTCAATCGGATTCAGATATGAACTTGATGATGGCTATTCTATTATGTTGTCTCCTGTAAAACTTTTATATTCCAAAATTTAACGGGTAACTTTAGATACACGAGAAGAAGAATTGTCGTGCATAAATACACGCGTCACTTTGAAACTGTGAGACTGGGACTTGTATCATTAAAACAATGAAATCGCAGTAGTTAGCACTGTTAAGTTCCTTTTATGTGCCATGTCCTTTCAGGACATAGACGCTCACGGCTCTCCACATCTCCCTATCTCTGGTGGCTCTTAGCACGCTTTCTTCTATTGCACCATGCAACCCTCGTTCCGTCATCCACCTGATCAGGTCCTTCAAATATGCCATCCGCTGTTTTCCTCTGTCTCTTTTTCCTTCTGTCTGGCCTGTTACTTTCAGGTTCTCCAAGCCCTCCTTCCTCATTGCATGTCCCGGGAACTTTAGTTATCTCTTCCTGATGCTCAGTATTAATTTTCTTTCGTTTCCATCCTTTCCAAAACCTCATCACATGCTTGGTCTATGATATCCGCAGCATCCTTCTGTATAACCACATTTCAGTTGCTTCAAGTTTTTCCTTTATCTTTGATGATATTGTCCAGCATTCACTGCCATATTAAACAATCGACATCACATAGCAATCCAGTACTCTCCTCTTTGTTACTAGCGAAATTGTCCTGTTTCTTAATACTTTACTCAACTTCTGGAATGCTTCCTTCGGCATGCCAATTCGCCTTCGGGTCTCAGTCTCACTTATCTTAATTTTAAAGATGTTTTCTAAATTGAGAGGAATTAAGCTCGAATATTTGTGAAGTATTCTGCACTGTTCATCCTTCTTGTCTCTCTCAATTCCATCCCGTCCAAAGATCTGATTACTGGTCAAATGTGTTTGTTTCGGTATAACTCGGTTTAGTTTACATTCCCCTCGAAGATGCAAAATACCTCATGACTTCTTCAATTCCAACCAATCCAAAGAACTAAGCACTGGTAAAAAGTGATTGTTTCGCTATAACCCGCTTTCGCCTAAAATTCCCGAGAAGGAGACAAGTGCTTGGAGCCTTTTTCTTTTGCTTCTAATTCTCATCTTAGTTATATTCTCAACAAATTTCTTTATCGTTTAATGATCTCTACGAAGTTCCTTAGATATCTTTAATGCAGACATTCTCTCAGTTAATAACTTTGTTATTTTCAGTTTTTCAGCATTTGTTAGATCCTTTCTATTACCTACGTTTCAACATATATTATGGAAAAAAATATTTTTCATTAAATTTCAGGTTAACTAAAACTTGTACCATTCGAAGAAAGTGTTGTCTATGAAATCGCAGTAATTAGTACTGTTCAGTTTATCTCCTTCATAAATTTCGAATGGTTTAATAATGGCCTTATCGATAATTCCAGTTCATGTCATCACACTGCTACCCACTTACTGCATTGGATAAATCGATTATTGGGTCTATCTATTAGATCCATCGAGTGTTTCTCTGAAAATAAAATTAAAAAAACTAAATTTTTATGTATTTCTTGACCTAATTTTGACACTTTAAAATAGTTGGTTTACTGAGAAGAGTCTCATCGATGACTTCTTGACAGATCCCAGTTTGCGAATTATTCTACTTCTTCATGACTTCTTCAATTCCAACCAATCCAAAGAACTAAGCACTGGTAAAAAATGATTGTTTCGCTATAACCCGCTTTCGCCTACATTCCCGGGAAGGAGACAAGTGCTTGGAGCCTTTTTCTTTTGCTTCTAATTTTCAACTTATTTATATTCTCAACAAATTTCTTTATCGTTTAATGATCTCTACGAAGTTCCTTAGATATCTCTTATGCAGACATTCTCTCAGTCAATAACTTTGTCATTTTCAGTTTTTCAGCATTTGTTAGATCCTTTCTATTCCCTACGTTTCAACATATATTATGGAAAAAAATATTTTTCATTAAATTTCAGGTTAACTAAAACTTGTACCATTCGAAGAAAGTGTTGTCTATGAAATCGCAGTAGTTAGTACTGTTCAGTTTATCTTCTTCATAAATTTTGAATGATCTAATAATGGCTTTATCGATAATTCCAGTTGATATCATCACACTGCTACCCACTTACTGCATTGGATAAATCGATTATTGGGTCTATCTATTAGATCCATCGAGTGTTTCTCTGAAAATAAAATTAAAAAAACTAAATTTTTATGTATTTTTTGGCCTAATTTTGACAATTTAAAATAGTTGGTTTACTGAGAGGAGTCTCATCGGTGACTTCTTGACAGATACCAATTTGCGAATTATTCTACTTCTTCATGACTTCTTCAATTCCAACCAATCCAAAGAATTAAGCACTGATAAAAAATGATTATTTCGCTATAACCCGCTTTTGTCTACATTCCCGAGAAGGAGACAAGTGCTTGGAGTCTTTTTCTTTTGCTTCTAATTTTCAACTTATTTATATTCTCAACAAATTTCTTTATCGTTTAATGATCTCTACGAAGTTCCTTAGATATCTTTAATGCAGACATTCTCTCAGTTAATAACTCTGTTATTTTCAGTTTTTCAGCATTTGTTAGATCCTTTCCATTATTCAACATACATTACGAAAAAAATGTTTTGCATGTGATTTCATAGGCCTTAAACTAATATTACTTTAATTTGCATAACAACTCCAGACTGCAGTTAATAAAATAAATTTAATAACTTTAATAAAACATCCTGAAACTATCTAAAATTAACTCAAACTTTGTTTTAACGTCTAAATTAACCGTTTAAAATTTGAGAAAAATTTTCATAGCAAATTCGTGTTTTTTGGGTTTATGTAATTCGTATAACAAGTTCAGAAGAACTATATATATATATATATATTAAATTGTGTGTATTTAGGCACTCCGACATAATTGTAAAAAAAAGCCGATAAGACAAAAATTTTCGTCATCCTAAACAAATTAGATAACAACAAAAACCTTGACCACCTACTCCATGATCACATAAAATTTAAAAAACTTAACAGGAACCCGACTAACCAACTAAAATCAAAGCTTAATGAACTCATTAATGCTAATAATGCCGAACAGAACTCTTTAAAACTCCTTAAAATTGTTGATGATTTTAGACCTGGTTACATATATGCCACTATAAAAACACATAAACCTAACTATCCTCTCCGTC
Source organism: Ascarosepion bandense (assembly GCA_037127315.1). Classification (NCBI taxonomy): domain Eukaryota; kingdom Metazoa; phylum Mollusca; class Cephalopoda; order Sepiida; family Sepiidae; genus Ascarosepion; species Ascarosepion bandense. The sequence goes on along the minus strand of JBBBDQ010000299.1, from coordinate 2,197,542 downwards.
CTATCCTATCTCAAATTCCAACTCCGATATACCAGTTAACAAAATTCATTAACCAACTGCTTTACTCCTTACTTTCTAAGTAAATATAGTGTTAAGTCAACATTAGAAGTAGTACAAATCTTAAAAAGCGAAAAACCCAACAACCAAATCATAGCTTCATTCGATGTTGAAAACTTTACCAACGTCCCGGTTAGTGAAACTATTGACATAATTATAAGGAATATATACAGTAACTCATCCTAACCCCCACTTAAAATTAATCCTAATATATTACGGAAACTACTATTAGTTTGCACTACTGAAGTCTCTTTCTTAGATCATAATAATAATATATACATACGACGTGATAGTGTCTCAATAGGTTCAGTACTGGGTCCGACATTCAACAATTTCTACATGTCGAACCTCGAAAATAATATATTTACAGAGTTTAAATAACCATCCATTTACCTAAGATATGTTGATGATATCCTTATGTTAGTTAAAAACACAGACGAAATACTTCAACTTCAAAAACGTCTCCAAAATAATTCTGTCCTTAAATTCACGTATGAACTTAACACTAATAACAAAATTCCCTTCCTCGACATATTGATAAACACAAATAATAACAAATTTACCATTTCACCATACAAAAAAACCTACCAGCATAAGTTCATGCACATTAAGAGCGAATGCTCATATTATTACAAAATAGCAATTATAAAAAAATCTAATACATCGTGCAGAAACTAATTCATCCACAAAACAGATTTTCTACAGTGAACTAAAGAATATAAAACTAACACTTATTAACAATAGCTTCCCAAACTATATAGTTGACGAACAAATAAGATGTTTTCTTAGAAGTCTCAGTACCAAGCAGGTGAAGCACACTGCTACCTCAACTAATCTCAAACATATTAATGTCCTATATCGCAATCAAATGCATACTAGCTATAAACAAGATGGAAATATACTAAAAAAATTAATAAATATCAATATATCAATTCATCTAAGACCAAGCTGTTGTCTGTCAACCATTACAGGCAACCTCTTCTGCCTCCCATAAGCATGGACCAGATGATTCTCCCGGAGAGTAATACACTACGCCTCCTCGGACTTACCCTGTCCTCAGACCTCAAATGGAAGCACTATATTGAATCCATAGCAAAATCTACTGCTAAGAAGATTGGGTCACTATGTCGATCCAGGATGTTTTTTCCACCTGAATCCATCCTGCATATATACAAGTCAACCATCCGCCCGTGCATGGAGTACTGCTGCCATTTATGGTCAGGTGCCCCTGCCGTTCTCCTCAGTGTTCTTGACAAGCTCCAAAGGAGAGTCTGTAATGTGATAGGTACTGATCTGGCGACTCGTCTGCAGCCACTTTCCCATCGTCGAAATGTGGCCTCCCTCTGTCTCTTCTATAAATACTTTCATGGCTTCTGCTCGGATGAGCTTAAGTCACTGATGCCTCCTCAACAGGTGTTTACCCGTTCAACCAGACTGGCAACTGGGTCCCACCCATTCACAGTCAGGTTAGCCAAACGCAGACGACAATTCTACTCCTGCAGCTTCCTCTCTCGCACTTCCCGCCTGTGGAATTCACTCCCGTATTCTTGCTTTCCTGACGGCTACGACCTCCAGAAATTTAAAAGCAAAGTTAATACTCACCTACTAACCACTGGACTCTAGCTCTCTCCCCTCCCCTGTATAACCTTCCCTTTCTCTCCGCCCATGTACCTGTCATTGCACCTGCTTTCTCAGCTTTCTATTGTTCCTTTCTAACTAGCTTGTACTCCTCACTCTTTTGTAATTAATCTCTTTACATTTATGTAACCCCCTGCACATCAGTGGCGTTTCTGCCTTGCTCGGGGTGAAATGATTAAAAAAAAAAAAAAAAAAAATCTACAACAGATCCTAGCAAAAAAAATTAAGTTAATCATATGCTACTCTAAATTCAGTATATCCAACTCACTGATTTGCAACGACTTTTCTTCCCCGGTTAGTGATTTGAAAAAAACAAAAAAAAACAACGTAGTCTACAAATTCAAGTGCCCTTTGGGAAATTGAATCCCCAACGAATTAAACAATATTTATGTTGGTCACACTACAAACTCGCTCTCACGACGCTTGACACTACATTTAAACGACAATTCCAACATCTTTAGACATCTAAAACAACATACCAGGCCACATACACAATTCCGTGAAATCCTCGTCGAAAACACAACCATACTTAAACATGAAAACAATAAACAAAAACTAAAAATACTCGAAGCCATATACATAAAACAGTGGAAACCTAAACTGAACAAAATTAACTCCGAAATCTCCACACATTCTCAAAAGCCTATAATAGATAACAAAGGCGATTCGTTATCCCAATGGCTTTCCATACTTAATACCTCTCGCCCCCAACTTTCGTGTGGTAATGTGAGACGCCACAAGCTGTAGTGCGATTTTCACTTCCAGCATGCACGCACGTGTTCGCCAATCCGCCACACAAACAAAAATAGACAACTACTACTATCGTTCGCCCGCAAACTGTCCGTTACAACAAGACTATTTTCATCTTTGATAATGGCTGATGTAAGCCGAAAGCTCAGAAAGGATTAAAGAAAACATGTATCAACATTGTGAGTTTCTTTCCTCTTTCAACGATAATGTTGATATGACGATATGAAAAAAACATTACCTAAAATAAATCGACAAAACTTGTCTATATTATTTAATGAAACATGCATCAATATATATATATATATATATATATATATATATGTGTGTGTGTGTGTGTGTGTGTGTGTGTGTATTGGTGCATGCTTGAGTGTGTTGAGGGGGAAAAGTTAAGTAGATTATGAGGAGCAGTCAGTTAAGTGCCATACGTGATACACGCTTCGGCGATCATGTCTCGAAAGAGACACGACTGACTGGGCAGATGATTATCCCGCAGTAGGTTGCCATTGCTTTTTGCGGTAGACTGGTTGCCGACCAAGGCTATAGAACCCAGTCTGTCCTATTATTTAACCCATAACTGGAGGGAAGAGATGGATTAATACCTTTCCCAAGGGTATTTGCGCGTAAGTGAATGCAAGGAATTCAACTGGAATTCGAACTCGGCTCTCCGATTTCTCGTTCCACGCCGATATCCACTGCACCACAACGCATATATGAGGAGCATCTAATGATAAAAATAACAATAATAACAATGATGTTGTAGATTCATGAAACGATATTGTCAAAAGAAATGGCGTGAGTCCAACCGACCATGAAGAGAGAAACAGCGTTGCAAATACAAACCGATTATTCAACGTATGCTAGGGAAGACATGATTCCAATTGACAAAGAAAAGCATTACTAAACTGATGAAAACTATAAATTACGGATTTTGAAGTTGCAAGTGAGGAAAACGCAGAAAATGTGTCAATGCTACAATTAAATTATAGGGACAGGACATTAAGAATTAAAATCAACCTTCTTCATTATTAGAAAATATCACAATGACGTGTGAAATCCTGATTTTCCCAAATAAAAAAAAGGATTGACCATGTTTTTAAAGAAAAAGTCGAAACCGGATTTCGCAAGTAGGTGTTAAACTGATTTTCTGATCAATGGAAACGACTTGCAAGACCAAAAAGAACTTCGCGAGTCATTGCGAAAGATCTAATGACAATAAAAGCTCAGATTAGCGTCAGTCAGTCAGTCAGTCAGTCAGTCAGTCAGATGAGGGCAGCGAGAAAGACAAAACTAAAATGTAAAACTTCAAATCAACCCGGAGATAAGGTCAGATCGTACCTTGTTCTCTTTCTCCTTCTTTCTCGTGTACTGATTCATTTTACTTCTTCTTCTCCATCCAAAGACATTCCTACTGAATACATACATACATACATACGTACGTACGTATGCATATACTCTTTCAACAATTACTACTATGAACATTTTCTACAACTCTTGATACCTTCACTTTCTAACTGAACATTAATTTCTACGAATTTTTATTAATCTTTACTTTTAATAAATTTCTATTTTAAAATGAATATGTATGTTTTATTATTCCACTCTTCTACACTAATTCACACATTCTAACTGACAACCAACCTTCTGATGAAGAAAACCTTCTGATGATGATGATTTTGAATAAAACTTGTAAGCTGTAGGAAAGTTCGGTTAGGTATGACACAAGGCCGAATTAATAAGTATTAACCCGCTCCCCATAGCTTCAGTGATGAATAAGATGAAAGTATAAACAAAGATCACTTCAAATTTTGAAAACTGGAACTGAAAGCATACGGATTAAAACAGAGACTATAGAAAAAAATATGAATAATTTTTCCTGTCTTCTAAATTTTTATTGACCTTTCATTGTAGCTCTACTCAGACTATCAGTTTACAACAGAAAGCAAATAGCACGGATCATAAATAAATAATAAATACCTGGCAAGAATCAAGCCATTACTTTGGAAACATATCTAAACTTATTTATAAATATAACTTTGTCTGTGTGTGTGTCTCTGTGTGTGTGTCCGTTACCTATAGACTCCGAAACGGCTTAACCGATTTTCTTGAAAATTTACACAGTTGTACTATAAGCATCTGCGAGTGTTCTTAGCTAGGTTTTGTGTCAAGGAACCCCGGATAAATATCGAAAATCGATAATCGAAAAAATCGGGTCATAGAAGGAGTGGTCCGATTTTAATAAAATTTGATACACTCATAGACAAAGACATAAGAAACGATATTCAGTAGTTTCAAGGTTGCAGTTCTTACAATAGTGCAGAAAATTGATAAATATATATATATAAAAGGCAAGATGTTTGTGTGTGTGTCTGTTTATCAGCCTGTATGTTTGTTTTTCTTTCAGCCTTTTTATTTTAGTTTTTGCTTCGGGTTTGGCTCTAAGTAGGTATAATTGTAGTTCTTAGTCTCAGCCATGATACCATTTAATCAGAGGACTTATTTAGCTTTCAAAATTTAGTTTACGACGAAAAAATTATTTGATATCGATAGCAGGAAATCAAAATTTGACTTACATCCATTCATTTTTCTTTCAGTCTACGGTTTCGCTTTAAATGGAAACAACTATTGCTTTTTAGTCTTTCGTGCCATCGTCCAAAGAGTCTGAGCTCCTGGACCATGGATTAGTTTTAATGCTTTTATTACACCCGAGCAACGCCGGGCTATACTGCTAGTTTAACTATATATTTAACTTCTCCTATGTTGATAGGGGTCGCAGATTTAAATCCTGCCGAATGGCACACATTTTCGTAACAAAATTTATCGTAAATAATCAGGCAAATAGAAATAAATATATAAATATACTGTTTGATTAAAAACAGAATATCTACTCAAATAAGATTATCGATTAAAAATAATGTTCAAACAAATAATTTCAATATGTCGGTTGTTAAACCATATCGTTAATCTTCGGGATTTTCCGTAACATATTCAACTATACCAATTGCTGTGTCAATATAGATACATTTTTAGGCAAAAGATCGAATTTAACTTTTTAGACTTATTCTTCATTTTTCTCTGATTGTCATATTTCGTATTATTTTTTCGGACACTAGCTGATACTAAAATTAAAATAAAAATATTATAAAACTACCAAATTTACACTTGCTCGAAAACCATTTAAATTTGCTCGGGTTCTTGCTAAGGAAATAATGTATCATTTGACATCCTGCTGGATTGTCTATTAACATGGTTCAGTAATAATAATATTATTAACAATGATTACCAGTAACACCCCCACCGCCACCAACACCATTATTACACTGGTATTATTATTAATACTATTGTCAGTAATACCTGGATCAAATATAAATTCAAAATAAAATATAAGAAGATTCAGTCAGTCAGTTATATGCCATAGGTTATGCACGCTTGGGCGATCATGTCTCGAAAGACTGACTGGGCAGATGATTATCCCGCAGCAGGTTGCTATTACTTTCTGCAGTAGACTGGTTGCCGTCAAAAGCTATAGAACCTAATCTCTTCTGTTATTTAACCCATAACTGGAGGGAAGAGACAGATTAATACATTTCCCAAGGGTATTTGCGCGTAAGTGAATGCAAGAAATTTAAATGGAATTCGAACTCGGATTAAATTAAATTTGCTCGGGTTCTTGCTAAGGAAATAATGTATCATTTGACATCCTGCTGGATTGTCTATTAACATGGTTAATAGACCATTAACATATTAACATGGTTAATCTCTTCTGTTATTTAACCCATAACTGGAGGGAAGAGACAGATTAATACATTTCCCAAGAGTATTTGCGCGTAAGTGAATGCAAGAAATTTAAATGGATTTCGATCTCGGATCCCCGATTATCACGTTCCGAGCCGATATCCACTGCACCACAACGCTCATCATAAAGATTCTTATGTTTTTTTTTTTAAATTGTATCACTCCTAGCAAAGCGGTAATGCCACTGATGTGCAGGGGGCTACATAAGAGTAAAAAGATTAAGTAGAAGAGAGTGAAGAGGAAGACGAACCGGTTAGAAAGGAGCGAGAGAAGGATGGGATTACAGGTGTGATGACAGTTGCAAAGGTGGAGAGAAAGGAAAGGATATATGGGGTGGTGAAAGAACTAGAGTCAAGTAGTTAATAGATGTCATTGGGAAAGCGCTTCAGCGTTGACAAGGACCGAGTTTCATAACATGATAGATAAAAGCAGAAGATAGTTATCATTTCGATTAGCGAGTCACCCAACCTTCTTCAGGATTACGAACAGAGAACGTAGAAATTAAATGAAATAAACCAAGGTTATGACAACACATCATTTCAACACTCTTGGCAGACCCTCCGCTTCGTATAGACGATAGATATGAGCATGCTATATTTGATTGTTGGTTTTTTAATGATTGCATCATAGACATGGCAAACTCTACGAACAAAAGTAACCTCAGTGATATACGGAGTACTTGACTTTCTCCGCATATAATTTGCAGTAAGCTTTTACTTAATCAACATTACGATACTTAACATTATGATACATTGTTAATTTCTAAATTTGTTATTCATAGTTTTAGAAAATAATAAAATATTCAAATTTTAAAATGTGTAACAAGGCTAACCCTTTGAAATAATGTTCGGCAAGGAAGTGACCACATTCATAATAATTAGATAAAAAAGAGAAAATGAGAATGATGTTAACATGTCGAAGAATATATGGACATAATAATAATCTATAGAATGTGATTTCTGCAACTCAATCACTAAAGAGCAACTAAATAGTCTTTTATTGCAACACAAATTTATGTAGGATCCAAGTATCTGTTCAGATAAAATAAAAAATATTTCTTAAAGATATATAAAACTACCATTCAATTTTGAAATCACGATTTTTCATGAAATAATAATAATAATATAATTATGATAATAATAATGTGTAAACACTATGAAAAATATGTAAACAAACACTGGTATAAACATCACCCAGCACCGGTTACAGAAATAGATATCACCATTTTATGGGATTACACCATCTATACAGACAGAAAAATTGGAGCAAATAGACCGGACATTATTGTTAAAAAACAAAAGGAAAAAACTTGTTTATTAATTGATAAAGGTTGTCCAGCGGATTGTAACATAGCAACCAAAAAATTCGAAAAACTGTCAAAATATAAAAACTTGAAAATTGAAATAGAAAAAATGTGGAAATTGAAAACAAGAATCGTGCCAGTGATAGTAGGTGCAGTTGGAATGATAAAAAAAGGAACAAAACAACACATTGAAAGAATCCCTGGAAACCCAAGCTTAAGAGATATACAAAAAATTGTCTTGTTAAGTACAACCCACGAACTTTGTCTATGTAACGTTAGGGATGTTAGGGGAGATAGAAAAAAAAAGATGAAATAGAGCCATAACAACACACTATGAACTGCCTAAGAAATTTCCCCAGACTTGGTAGGTAATGCGGCCATAGCAGAAATCGAATTATGATGAAAAATGACATAATAATAAAAATAATATCTCAGGAGAGGGTGTGGTTTTAGGTTAACTGCGCAACTAAATACCTGACCAGTTCACTCCATATATCTGGGTTGAAAGCCGAATCGATATTCATTCATGTGTAGAGCATGTAGACATCGAAGAACCCATCCCTTTCCAGGTCAAAATAAGTAGTATAGGAAAGAAGCACTATTTTCAACACAATTACATGCTAACATACATACCACATTAAAAGATGCCCAAACTTTATTTTCTACCCAATAATAGGCAAAATGTGCGAAGATATTCAAAAGATTCCACAATACAACACACACAGCTTAAATCAAAGTGTTCATTGATTAGAAATTAATACCACCACGTGAAATATTCGACCAATCAGAGAAAATTAAAAACCTATTTTTTCGGGACTATTTTCGGAAAAAAATTTCTTATAAAACCCCATAGATTTTGTGTTTCAGTAGCAGAGATGTAACTGTTTCCAAGCCGTTCAAACACAAGGGAAGAGGTGTCTACATAGCTCCCCAACTCAGCGCGCGCTGAAAGTAACAACTTTAAATGAAACGTTACAAACAACAACAATTCGGATGGTCAGTGAATCTTCGCTGACGATGAAAATATATTTTTAAAATCTCAGCTTTTTCTTCTGTCCAAAGACTTTAATTCAACTAAAGACCATTTTCACTCTTTTTTTAAAACTATTTTGAATTAATGTACAGATGTTTGTAAATACACGACTTATTTAACAGGTATGGTATACCCATGTTTTCTATATGTTTATTTTATCATTGCTTTGAATTCGAATTTTTAATATAAAAAGCTTGGACAACCGACTTTCTCACATCAGTAATAAGCATAAATAAATTGCTAACTGATTACTGTTTAAAAAAATACTTTGGTAGTTGTAGTAGTAGTAGTCTGTTACGGTTTTGTTATGTTTTCCACAACATCGAAAAGAGTATGTAACCCCAAAAGCAAAAAATATAGAATGGTCACAAAAGGAAGGAATAGTGGATATATGTACGAGAATTGTATTTTCGATATTGAATGTATCAACAGGTTCCATAATACATATCTGAATGTGTTCAAAATTGAAACAAAGATTTTGAAACAAGTTGCGTAGAAGTTGAAAGCATGCATTTTGAAGTACAGAGATTTGGTGCTAAATTTCATCGAACGATGAAACTAAGGACCTAAAATGAGATTTTCATTTTTACATTGACGCTAAACCAGCATCTTGTTAATTGATATGCAACAGACATCCACGAATTTTCTATTATTAAGTTATTTCGGACCCTTATTAATTCCGGTAAATATGCTTTTAGGTAATAAATATTTGATTAGCAAAGTAGAGAGTGTAGCTTATTCCGTTAATAAATCAATATTTCATCTTTATTCAATTAGAAGTATTTAAAAAAATGAATATTTATTTATTAATCGTATATTGATTAACAACAAACATTTTCTCCGAGTAGCTTTCATCTCTTAAATTTTAAAATTGATGGGTAATTTATTTAAAATATTAGAATTCAGCTGAATGTCCACAAAATCTTTTACGTTTTTAATATTTCCGCAAAAGAAATCACCGTCAAGTAAATCAATACGACTGTTAAGTGTATACGCATATAATGAACACTTTTAAAATCAAATCTACTGATTATTCTTAATTTTCTCTATAAAAATAAACACTTAATTTTCACTTAGTCTTTAATCGTTGAAGTGCGTTCTTCATTTTCTACCTAGAGTTTTTTCTTTTTGCTAAATCCACCGTTGCTGTCATTAGCGTTCCTTCCGCCTCGTACATTTGAATGTATTTTGCCCGGCTTCCGTTGGACATTCTTTTAATTTTCTTCACTTCACCCATTATTTTTTCTCTTTCTCTAGAGTAACCCCTGTCATTTAGTCAGAACGCCATGAGTTGTTACGATTAGTTTCAAATCTAGACGTGCGAATTATTTCTTATTTAACTCTTTCCGCCATCTTTATTTCTTCCTTGCCAAGTGGAACGGAAATTAAGAAAACTTAAATGCGAAGCAACATGCCGGCTTTTGACGTTTTAAAATTCTTTAATGCATTATTTTAATTATTACTTTCTAATTTGTGCAGTTGTTTTTATTTCTGAATTTTATTTTTACTTGTCTGGGTAAAATAAATAATAGCAAGCGATTTTTCCATGAGAGAATTTCATATTAACATAGAACTGTAAAGTAATTATTTCTGTAAAGTCTTTGTGTGTTTCAAACATTTAAAAGAAATAGTAGACTGACTGAAATGGCAGTTAAGACATGATGAAGATGTTCGTCCTTCGCAGGCGAATAAGACCATGACTCCAGGTCACTAAGGATTTGGTTGGGTGCGTAGGTGGCTGATAAGGCCAATGTTTGCACGGAAGAGCCTGTTGCAGCAGAGGCAGGGGATGCTGGGGGCAGACCCAAACTGGTGGATGGAGCTTTTGTTTTCTTTCCTTTTCTGGCGCCTCTCTTCGAGGGCCCTGATGCAACCCTCCTCAAATTTTGCAACTCCAGATTTCTTTTTGGATCTCCAGGCAGCTCTATCTTTAGCAGTGGATTTCCAGGAGGAGTTTGAGTTGTCACAGCACTTGAGGGCCTCCTTTAAGCTGTCCTTGTACCTCAACTTTGGCCGGTTAATCGAACGTTTCCCTGTGGAGATTCCACCATACAAGATCCTCTTCGGTAATCGGCTCTCCTCTATGTGGTGTGGATGACCAGCCCACCGAAGTTGAGAGCGCCGAAGCATGGCGTGAATGCTGTCACACTTGGCACGTTCCAGCACTTCTGAGTCTGGAATTTTATGATGTCATTTGATACTGATATTTGATATATAGCTGTGAAGATCCTAGCCCGTGTCCTGCTGAACCGCCTTAATACACATCTATAAAGAGACCTACTCCCTGAGAATCAATTTGGTTTCCGTGTGGCCCAGAGCACGATTGACATGATGTTTGCAGCTCGGCAACTGCCTGGAACAGCTCGGCAAGTGCCTGGAACAGAATGTAGATCTGTATATCACCGTCGTAGATCTTACAAAAGCATTTGATACAGTTTGCCGCAATGGATTGTGGAAGATCATGACAAAGTTTGGGTGTCCAGCCAAATTCATTGCAATGATCAGAGAGTTTCACGACAGCATGAATGCCAGAGTGCAGGAAGATTTTGAGTACTCCCAACTTTTCCCTGTGGCAAATGGAGTAAAACAGGTTTGTGTGCAGGCTCCCACTCTGTTCAGTATAGTCTCCTCTGCAATGCTCATAAATGCCTTCCGGGATGGAGATGTGGGTGTCAGGTTCCATCACCTCACTGACGGCGGTCTGTTCAACCATCGGATGCTGCAGGCGGTTAAGACATCTGGCACGAGGAAAAGACCAACTTTATTGCTATAGAAAAAGAACGCAGTGTGACTTGTCTAGATGACGTCTACATTAAACAAAACGATACACCCGGATGCTAATGCCAGTGAAAAATACGTGGAAGAATAGAGAAGAGTTGTCTGGGAAATAGCCAGCCATTTAATATTTATTAACTGAAAAATAGCTTAGCTAGGCTCTTTACTTCCCTTCAAAGTACTTCCTTTGTGAGTTCATACAGTTATTCCAATTCCTTTTCCATTTTTTAAACCAATTTGAATAGTCTTCTTTCGGGATCACTATAATCTGCCTTGTCGCCGTCTCCGTAACTGTGTCCACATCATTTTGATAGCGATTTTAGCTTTTGGAAAAACAGATATAGTGTCGCCGGAAGACACATTTGTTGCCAACAAAACTCTACACGAAACAAAATCCCCTCTCAGTGAATACGACAGTCATACGAAATACAAGTTCATTCAACGGCGTCTCATTGATGAATGAATTAACCAACTGAAGTGTTTCTATTGATACATGCGCAGTACTGATGGGTTTCAAATCACATCAGTTCTGCACATGCGATTCGCGCGGTACGGCTGGATACTTTCAGGTCATATAAGATTTGTCATTAGGGGAGGTGTTGAAACACACACACACACACACACACACACACACACACACACACACACACACACACACACACACATTAAGTTCTGTGCCTACCATAATCTTCTCACTATTATTGCCCTCCCAGTCGTGAAAATTAACCCTCTAGGGCCATTCGTATCATATTTGATACAATATGAAAACAAGCCTTGAAAGAAATATTTTCCTGAAAAATTTTTTAAGAGAAATATTTTATAAATTTCAAATGAAAGCAGTACTGACTGCTCAGTCAATGAATACCAAATGTTTCCTTATAGGGAAATACCAAATGTTTCCTTATAGGGAAATACTGTATCAAATATGATACGAATGGCCCTAGAAGGTTAATTCTTTCTTTTTTTTAATCATTTCATCCCAAGCAAGGCATTCCACTGCCACTATTGCGCTTGGGGCTACATAGGGGAAGGTAAATAGAAAGAGTGGTTAGATATAGGAAATGTCAGAAGTGGGGTGATAGATAGTTGGGTGGGTGGGAAGAGTGTTTGAAAGAATGGAAGTTAGTTTGTTAGGAGGTGTCTATTGACCTTATATTTAAACTCCTGGAGATTGTAGCCGTCGGGGAAGCAGTCATGTAGAAGGGAATTCCACAGTCGAGAAGTGCGAGAAAAGAAACTGTTGGAGTAGAAGTTGCGGTTGCATTTCATCGGTTTCACTGTAAAAGGGTGGGATCTACTTGCTAATCTAGTATCTCCTGCAAATTCGAACCTATGATCTAAGTTCATCGGAGCAGAAACCGTGAAAGTATTTATAGAAGAGACACAGGGAAGCCACGTCGCTCCGGTGAGAGAGAGACTGCAGGTGGTCTGCTAAATCGGTATCGATCACATTACAGACCCTCCGCTGTACCTTGTCTAGAAGCCCAAGGAGAATAGCTGGGGTACCCGACCAGATATGACAACAGTATTCAATGTACGGGCGGATGGTAGATTTATAAATGTGCAGGATAGATTCAGACGGAAAAAACCTCTGGGCCCTGTACAGAGAACCGTATTTCATAGCAGCGGATTTAGCAATGGATTCGATATAGTCATTCCACTTGAGGTCCGCTGAAAGTGTGAGACCAAGGAGGCGTAGTGTTTTCCTCCATAAATTGTTGAAATTATACAATGGAAATTTCGGATAAAAGTTTAACTAATAACGTAAATAGTTACGTGTTGAGTTATGAACTTGTTGATCGACCCTCGTATGATAAAGAGAACAGTGACGCGCAGACAGATAGGTAGATATGAAAATTTAAAGTAAGCACGTTTGATAATATTTAGCATTTGGTAAATAAATAGTAATGACGACCCTTGTTGAAAACAACTTTCTGTATTCAGTCAGTTAAATGCCATACGTGATACACGCTTTGGGCGATCATGTCTCGGAAGAGACATGACTGACTGGACAGAAGATTATCTCGCAGTAGGTTGCCATTGCTTTCTGCGATAGACTGGTTGCCAGCCAAGGCTACAGAACCCAATTTCTCCTGCAATTTAACTCAAAGCTAGAGGGGAAAGAGATGTATTATATTATTATGTAGTAATTAGTGGGGGATCAGTTTATTACTTCATAACAATAGAAAACTGATACCCCACTTTATGCCCAGTAAAAGCCTTAGTCATGTTTTCAACTATTATATTCAGTCAGTGAGTTAAGTGCCATACATGATACACGCTTTGGGCGATCATGTCTCGAAAGCGACATGACTGACTAGACAGAAGATTATCCCGCAGTAGGTTGCCATTGCTTTCTGCGGTAGACTGGTTGCTAACCAAGGCTACAAACTCAATCTGTTCTATTATTTAACTCATAACTGGAGGGAAGAGACGGTTTAATACCTTTCCCAAGTGTATTTGTACGTAAGTGAACGCACGGAATTCAACTGGAATTCAAACTCGGCTCCCTGATTTGTCGTTCCGAGTCGATATCCACTGCACCCAACGCACATCCGCACCCTGGCTTTAAATCACTTATTGGTACTGTTCCATTATTCCCGCCCTAAATAAGCGCCAGGGACACGGGTCTAACTCGTCCAGCAATTGTTAAGTGCGCATAAGTGTTTGTATGAGTGGGAGGTTATGCGTGCGACTGGGGGTTACGTGAAAGAGAGAGAGAGAGAGAGAGAGAGAGTCTAACGACGAATATCGATCGATTTGGGCTCGTTTCTTCTCGTCAGTGATCGAAGTCGAGGTCTTATCATATCGACATACTAAAAAGGGAGATTAAATCTGCACAATTTTCATCTGCTCTCTTATTCAGTACACTAGTACTTGTAAAATCAAAATGACCTACTATCTACGTTCTTATTCAGGCTCGAACTATATATACTTGTAAACATGAGTTGTGATAGAGTATTGTTAATTAACGTCTACACTGTTCTTGCAACGATTTGCAATGAATTCCATCACCGTAGAGAACTCTAGAAAAGTGATTTGTGCCATAGCCAGCCTGAGGCAATTATTAAAAAGCATGTTAAAACCTCGGGAAAGGTACTAATCTGTCTCTTCCCTCCAATTATGGGTTAAATAACAGGACAGATTGGGTTCTATAGCCTTGGCTGGCAACCAGTCTACCATAGAGTGTAATGGCAACCTACTGCGGAAAAATCTTCTGCCCAGTCAGTCATGTCTCTTTCGAGCCACGATCACCCAAGCGTGTATCACGTGTAGCACTTAAATGACTGACTGAGCATAATAGTTGGGAACAATTAAAGCTTCTACTGGGCATAAAGTGGGGGATCGGTTTTCTATTGTTATAAAGTAATAAACTGTTCCCCCATGAATTACTACTTAATAATATAATACATCTCTTCCCCCGTCTAGTTATGAGTCAAATAACAGGACAGATTGGGTTCTATAGCATTGGCTGGCAACCAGTCTACCGCAGAAAGTAATGGCAACTAATACGGAAAAATCTTCTGCTCAGTCAGTCATGTCTCGAAAGAGACATGATCGGCCAAAGCGTGTATCATGTATGGTACTTAACTGGCTGATATGGACAGATGTCCATGAGTTTACAATTGTTTTTCACGGGTTCCAGTTTACTTGTTTGTATGTGTGTGTGTGTGTGTGTGTGTGTGTGTGTGCGCGCGCGCACGTTTACAGACAGACGCGTGTGCGCGCACACACGAACGTGTACGCACAATATACCTCAGAAAACTTGTGCTAGGCATATTACTCCTGAAGAGAATTATTGTTTTACTTTTTTTTTCACTTTTTGTTACGTGTTTGTGTCTGTGGGTGTATGTGGTATGTGTGTTGATGAAGTATTGTACACGTAATTGTGAACTGACTGGAGGGGTGTGACGGCCTCGTTTTATTGTCTCGCCCTGTTTCGACAGCAGAGAGAGAGAGAGAGAGAGAGAGAGAGAGAGAGAGAGAGAGAGAGAGAGAGAGAGAGAGAGTCTAGTCTAGTTTCCTGGGGTCAACAGATTAGTAGGTCGTTGTCTCATGTGTATGTAAGTCGGGAGGTAGGTAGACTGATGGCGTCCTGCAGGGCGGGTATAGGGTGTCTGGTACTGGCTGCTACTTTCCACTTCAATAAACTTCGCCCAAACCCCAACTAAACCGCCGTTAACTATTAGTCAGGTGTGTTTCAGGTGGTACTGAATAAGGACAACACCCAACACTACTACTTTCCTGCGCAGGCAAATACGTATGCATCTCTATAAGCGTGTTGATATGTAAAGCAAGCACACACACACACACACACACACACACACACACACACACACAGAGAATTCTAGCAAACGATTTTTAAAATCGATAAAAATTGAACCAATTACTAAATTTGAATCGAAATACTTGGGCTTAAGTGATTAGATTTTGATGCTAAAAGTTTTCCATGTAAGAAAATTTGGCTAGAACACTTCTAAATATTTGTCACTTTATTAACACAATAAACTCATCTAATTGATTCGATATTCATATCAAAGTTTTTTTTTAATTATTTACATATTTTTAAAAGATAATCCGCTTGAGAAATAAAATCAATTTACCCCACCATACACACGAACAAAAAGTAAAAAAAAAAAAAAAAAAGTCACCAAGTTGAACAGCTGTCCTTGACAAATTTCCAGTTTTATTACTAATTCTAATTCATATTTTCGATTTATGCAAAACGAAAAAATATCCATGCTACAAATTTTATAGCGATGTTTATAAAATATTCAAATTATTTTTTAAAAGTTCATATAACTTCTTGTTTGTTTTTTCACTTCGAATTCGGGAACGAAATGTTTTTATTCAATCATAACAATGTTGAATTATTAAAAAAGGAAATTTACGTAATCAAAATATTTTGAAATATTTTTTTTTATTAAGAAAGTATCACTGAGCAAGTGTGGAGGCCCACTTTCATCCATTTGCTGACTTGCAACTTCTTTTACTTGTAACAATCTAGGTGCAAGATTATTTTTGTTTATGTTTCTTTTCTTTCTTTCCTTCTAGTTTTAGAATAATTACCTTTCAGGCGCTATATATTCTTTCCTCAATGCAAAGCTACTGACAATTTTATTTTTCTAGAGTAATGATATTAACTTGTGGAAATTAGCTTTCTTTTAAAGAATTTTGATACAGCTGTTGACAGTCGACAAGTAAATATACCACGAGATAAAATGTAATTTTGTTAGTTTTGACATCCATACTATGAAAGAGAGACCCTTTCACGCAACACTAGTGTGACCAACTCACTAGTGCTGTGTGAAAGGTTCTATCAACATAACTCCCGTTGAGATATGACATGCTCTCCGCACTTCGATTATTGATTTATACTTAAAGCTTAACAACACCAAAAAACAAACAAACAAAACAACAACACCAAAAAAAAAACAAAAAAAAACCAAAAAAAAAAACCAAAAAAAAAAAAACATCGATACAAACAATCGCTTGTTCGAAATCCTTAAACCCAAACCAGCTTTGAAATTTACAATCTTTCAGAATAAGATGTAGAAGTAGGGAGATGGTTAGTTTTTATTAATTGGCCTTGTGTCAAACAAAACCAAATTTCTTATAACTTACAAGTTTTATCCAGAATTATCAGAAAGTTGTCACTTAGTGCGGAAAAATAAAAGTATACCTTTTGCATGTTTAAATAGAAATTTATTAATGGAAAAAAAAAATAGCACGAATTGGTAGAAGTTAAATGTTCAACGAGAAAGAGTATTAAGAAGTTAAGGGTTTAAGAAGTTCGTAGTAGTCCTTGCAGAAATGAGTTTATCGCTCAGGGTGAATGGTGAAAAGGAAGGAGGTGAGAGAGAAAGAGGGAGGCAATAATAATAACGATCGCTTGACATTTGTCGAGGGACGTGTTAATTACGCTCGTATTTTTCTCTCTGACGACGGTCGAGCTTGCTCAGTCATTTGTTGTTTTTCGTTTGTGGGGCTCCAAAAGGTCATTTAGGAATTTACTCTTGAATGTGATACTGGCCTTTCCATTGAACGACAAACTTCGCGTCGGCTCGCGAAAAGGATTCGCAAAAAGAATTTGTTTCTGATAATTAAAGATTATTTGAATTTTGTTTTTTCTTTTTTTATTGACCAAACAAACATTTCGCATCGAGATGTGAAATTTTACGTGTTTTGTTTTGGATTCGCTTTTGCATGTGTGCTAAGCAAGGTTTTGTAAATTCGTTTATTTCTAACAAAACCAATGAGTCAGTGCTTAGCATTTGAATATTTAAATCTAGAACTTGTTTGGTTCACTACAAGGGAATCCATATGATTATAAGTTGGTTTTTTGGAAATTAACCTCATGAAGATCATTATTCTACACTTACAGACTTAACGTCAACGGAGATGTGAACATTAATTTTATCTATATATATATATATATATATATATATATATATATATATATTTATCTATATATCACATATATATTTATATATTAATTTTATCTATATATCACGATTGTCAGTGCGTTGTGGTATAAAAGTATGTATTACCTATCATTGCTAAACAACTGTGAGATAACAACTGCACAAAAATAAAGACGTGAATGGATTTCCAGAATGTCGCGTCATGATATCTTCACATAATCACTTTGGAGCAATAACGTTAACAAACAAAATGAAAGAACTTTTCGGCCGTTGTACACTCCGGCCTTCTTCAGGTCCTAGGAATTTCAAACCGAACCCTTTATTGCAACTACTAAAGAGGCTTCGCACAAGGAATGAGAATGATATACTCCAGTGATCGTAATAAAGGGTTCGGTTCGAAATTCCTAGCACCTGAAGAAGGCCGGAGCGTACAACGGCCGAAACGTCGTACAAATGGTAACAAAACTGAGGACAATAGTCCGAATAGTGTAAATACTACCTCATCTCATAAATATAGACAAAAATGAAACAAACTATTTCAAATCAGCCATTACGTTTTTTTAAACTTAAAAAAAAATGTTTTACTATTCCACTTGGTTATTGTTCATTTATAAAGGGTGCTGTACAGAATTAAAAAAAAAAAACGATTTGATCCTTTCAAATAATTACACTAACGCTCAATTTAAACCGTCTCTTTTGAAGTAGCCATCATTTACTGCTCACAAAAATTGCATCGGCAAAAATTCGTACTACATTCTATTTTACGCACGCTGTTCAACTTCTTCAAATTTTGGGGGTAGCCTATCACACACACACACACACACACACACACACACACACACACACACATCTGATCTTACCGTTTACGGGAAAATCTACTGTTTGAACAAGTAATATTCACGCTTTAAAATTAAGATAAGGAAAGACAATCAGCTGTGTATGTGTATAAGGAGTGTGTATGCGTTGCATGTGTGTTTCATACTTCCATCTACTTTCAAATGATTTTTTTATATTTACGCAGTACAGGCATATAATGCATGAAAGAAAACATTAAAGGAAATATAATATCTTATTCTCATTCTTCTTCACACATAGAGCGTTGTTTAAAGGAAAATTATAAAACATTGAAGCTGTGATAATAAGTATTGTGTCTATTGTATTATTTCTGATTAACCAGCGTAAGCCAGTCTTAAGCTTACGGGGTCTTTCCGTGACAATGTTTTACTGAAAACGTATTTATCTGATTAGCAAAAACTATGAAAATACGAATTAGCACAGCTAGATATCACAGCGCAAACTTTTCAAAATATCGGATTCCGATGTATATTGAAGACACGCGCGTACAGTTAGTTTCTAATCTAAATTCAGTTTTTTTAAAAATTTCTTTAGTGAAGAAGAATTTTCATGGTTGATCTAAGTTTTGTACCACTGTTTCGTGTCGCCTTTTTCATTTTCGAAACTTCTTGAAATTATTTGCAAAGAAATCACTACTTAAAAGCTTACGTAATAATAATGTCCTAACATTTCACGTCGACCTATAGGATTAAATAGCAGTATATCCCGGCGTTGCTCGGGTGTAATGAAAGCTGTAAAACTAATCTATGTTCCTGGAGCTTAGAGTCAGCCTAAAGAATATTTGAAATAATAAAATAATTGCGAAAATTTACCAATCGCACCTAATATATATATATATATATATATATATATATATATATATATATATATATATACACTAGCAGTATAGCCCGGCGTTGCTCGGGTGTAATAAAAGCTTTAAAACTAATCCATGGTCCTGGAGCTCAGACTCTTTGGACGTTGGCACGAAAGACTAAAAAGCAATAGTTGTTTCCAGTTAAAGCGAAACCGTAGACTGAAAGAAACATGAATGGATGTAAGTCAAATCTTTATTTCCTGCTATCGATATCAAATGAGTTTTTTCGTCGTAAACTGAATTTTGAAGGCTAAATAAGCCCTCTGAGTAAATGGTATCATGGCTGAGACTAAGAACTACAAATATACCTACTTAGAGCAAAACCGAAGCAAAAACTAAAATAAAAGGGCTGAAGAAAATACAGACATACAGGCAGATAAACAGACACACACACAAACATCTTGCCTTATATATATATATATATATATATATATATATATATATATATATATATCGATTTTCTGCACTATTGTAAGAACTGCAACCTTGAAACTTCTGAATATCGTTTCCTATGTCTTTGTCTATGAGTGTATCAAATTTGATTAAAATCGGACCACTCCTTCTATAACCCAATTTTTTCGATTATCGATTTTCAATATTTATCGGGGGTACCTCGACACAAAACCTAGCTAAGAACACTAGCAGACGCTTATTGTACAACTGTGTAAATTTTCGAGAAAATCGGTTCAGCCGTTTCGGAGTCTATAGGTAACGGACACACACACACACAGACACACACACACACAGACACACACACACACACACAGACACACACACACACAGACAAAGTTCCATTTATAAATAAGTTTAGATAGATTTTCTGTAAATAATAAAATTATTATTTATTTTACTCAGTCTTTCATTCATATTATTTCTGAGGCTTTACTGTAATTTTCTGTTTGTTTTTTTCTTTTATCCTACAAACGTTTTGTAAGCAACATAAATCAGTAATGAGCTTCCAACGAGATTTGTTTTTGTTCTTAGTAGGCTAGCACACAGGAAGAGCGCCCTACTGATTAGGCTACGAAAGCTAACTATTCGACATCATTCAGAGCTACTGTATTAATATTATCTGATTTTAATTCCGCAACATAATGTTTATTTACACTAATGAGATTAATTGTAATAGTTTTGATGACTTTCTAAGACATTCGAACAACTTAATGTTACGACAACACTTTTCTTCAAAGAAAGATACTGGTGTTTGTTTATTTTCTTCCGTGATAAATACTTTTTAACACCATTGAGTCATTTAATCTTGATTATGTTAAACTTTAAACCTTCTTCACCGTTGGTTTTACCTTGTTACATGTTCGAATTTGATTAAAAAAACAAATAATATTTGAAATAATCGTACGAATGAAGTCTGTAAGCATTTGGTAGACAGCGTCTAGTTGCTACTCCAGACAACACGAATTAACGAAAGGTACGCGTGGTGTAGTGGATATCGACTCGGAACGACAAATCAGGAGAAACCGAGTTCGAATTACAGTTAAACTCTTGGCATTCACTTACGCACAAATACCCTTGGGGCAGGTATTAATCCGGTTCTTCCCTCCAGTTATGGGTTAAATAATAGGACAAACTGGGTTCTATAACCAGTCTGCGTGATAATCTTCTGCCTAGTCAGTTATGTTTCTTTCTAGACATGATTGCCCAAGCGTGTATCACATATGACACTTAACTGACTCACACGAACATAATTGTTTTGTTAAATAAAGAGTGATGGAAAGCTTTGTTCGGTTTAATGTAAACTAAACTTATTTATAAATGGAACTTTGTGTGTGTGTATGTGTGTGTGTGTATGTCCGTTACCTATAGAGTCCGAAACGGCTGAACCGATTTTCTTGTAAATTTACACAGTTGTACTATAAGCGTCTGCGAATGTTATTAGCTAGGTTTTGTGTCGAGGTACCCCCGATAAATATCGAAAATCGATAATCGAAAAAATCGATTTATAGAAGGAGTGGTCCAATTTTAATCACATTTGATACACTCATAGACAAAGACATAAGAAACGATATTCAGAAGTTTCAAAGTTGCAGTTCTTACAATAGTGCAGAAAATCGATATATATATATATATATATATATATATATAAAGCAAGATGCTTGTGTGTGTGTCTGTTTATCTGCCTGTATGTCTGTATTTTTTTCAGCCCTTTTATTTTAGTTTATGCTTTGGGTTTGGCTCTAAGTCGGTATAATTGTGGTTCTTAGTCTCAGCCATCATACCATTTACTCAGAGGACTTATTTAGCCTTAAAAATTCACAAACAGGAGGATGCCTTCTTACTCACACTAGTTATTGAAACGACACTCGAAAAACTTTGCAAGATGTAGCTTCCTTGGGTGTGATAGACTTAACTAATAAAATACCTTTGTTACCCTGGGTGAGATAGACTTACCCAGTGGAATTCTTTTTTTTTTTCGCCCTAGGTGTGATAGACTTACCTTATAGAATTCCTGCTTTACCCTGGGTGTGATAGACTTACCTAATAGAATTTCTGCTTTACCCTGGGTTTGATAGGCTTACCTAGTGGAATTCTTTCTTTAAACTGGGTGTTACAGACCTACCTAATGAAATTCCCTGTTTGCTTTTGGGTGTGATAGACTTACCTAGTGGAATTTTTTTTTTTGCTTTTGGGTGTGATAGACTTACCTAGTGGAATTTTTATTTTTTTTGCTTTTGGGTGTGATAGACTTACCTGGTGGAATTTTCTTTTTTTTTTTTTTTTTTTTTTTTGCTTTTATGTGTGATAAACTTACCTGGTGGGATTTCTTCTTTACCTTCGGTGCGATATGGAATTCCTACTTTGCCCTGTGTATAATAGACTTACCCAGTGAAATTTTTTCTTTGTCCTTGGTGTGAGAGACATGCCTAGTAGAATTCTTTCTTTGCCCTGGTTGCCCTGGTTGTGAGAGACTTACCTAGTGGAATTCTTACTTTTCATGGGTTTAGTATATTTATCTAGTGGAATTCTTTCTTTCCTTCAGTATGATAGATTTATCGTGTGAATTTCTTTCATTGCCGTGATTATGATAATTTACCTAGTGGAATTCTTTCTCCGGTCTGGGTGTGATAGTCTTGCCTAGTGGAATTCTTTCTCCGGTCTGGGTGTGATAGTCTTGCCTAGTGGAATTCTTTCTCCGGTCTGGGTGTGATAGTCTTGCCTAGTGGAATTCTTTCTTTGTCATGTGTGTGACAGACCTACCTAATGAAATTCCCACATGCCTAGTGTGTGATAGTCGTACTTAGTAGAATTCTTTTTTTGTCATAATTGTGATAGACTGGCCTTGTGGAATTCATTTTTTGTCTTGGGTGTGATAGATTTACCCAGTGAAATTCTTACTTTGCGCTCGGTGTGATAGACTTACCTAGTGTATTTCTTTCTTCGTCCTTCGTGTGATAGACTAACCTAGTGGAATTTCTTCTTTGCCCTGGGTGTGATAGCCATACCTCGTTGAATGTTCATTGTCATGGGTGTGACAGATTTACCTAGTGGAATTCTTTCTTTGCCCGTGGCGTGATAGACTTAACTGGTGGAATTTTTTTTACCCTGAGTGTGATAAATATAACTAATGGAATTCTTTCTTTGTTTTACGTGTGACAGACTTACCTAGTGGAATTCTTCCTTTGCTCTGGGTGCGATCGACTTACCTGGTGAAAATTCTTCTTTGCCTTGAATGTGATAGTTTTATCAGGAGGAATTGTTTCTGCTGTGGATTCCGGAGGTGGAACCGCCAAAATAATGAACAACAAAAACCGGTATGGAGATAGAAAGTAGGTTATATTGAACGTAATATACAAACTGGAACGCGGGTTAGTCAATTCAGCAATACTATTAGTAGAAATTAATATATACAAATCTTGAAGTGAAATAGTATATCCGGGTAACTTATTCTAGCTAAGTGGAGTTCAGAGCTAGTCTGGTCTCTGGTTAACTTCGGTATCTGTCGGAACTCTTCGATAACTGAATCTCTACGAATTACTATCCACTGTAAACTGCAATTACAACTGAAATTCTAGATCTTCCACTGTTCTCTCTATGACAGGATTATATTTATACTCAGTCGAGTCCATTATCATGTACAAAATGGGGAGATCCCACAACAGTTTGTTTGTCCGGGTGTGATAGACTTACCTACTGGAATACTTTCTTTCTCCTGGGTGTGATGCACACACTTACCTAGTGAAATTCTTTGTCATGGGTGTGACAGATTTACCTAGAGAAATTCTTTCTTTTACCTGAATGTTATAGATTGATCTATTAAAATTCTTTCTTTGCTCTGAGTGTGACAAACCTACCTAATGAAATTCTCTCTTTACTCTGTGTGTGATAGACCTACGTAGTAGAGTTTCTTCTTTACCCTCGGTGTGATAGGCTTCAGTCAGTTAAGTGCCATGCGTGATACACACTTGGGTGATCATGTCTCGAAAGAGACATGACTGACTGGGCAGAAGATTATCCCGCAGTAGGTTGCCATTGCTTTCTGCGGTAGACTGGTTGCCGACCAAGGCTATAGAACCCAATCTGTCCTGCTATTTAACCCGTAACTGAAAGAAATAGGCGGATTAATACCTTTCCCAAGGGTATTTGCGCGTAAGTGAATGCAATGAATTCAGCTGGAATTCGAACTCGGCTCCCCGATTTCTCGTTCCGAGCCGATATCCAATGCACCACAACGCACATCCTAGGCTTACGTAACGGAATTCCTTCTCTGCCTTGGGTGTAATAAACTTATGTAGTGTAAGTCTTTCTTTGTCGTGGGTGTGATAGACTTACCTAGTGGAATTTCTTTTTGGTCCTGTGTGTGCCAGACTTACCTTCTGAAATACCATCTTTGCCCTGGTTGTAATTGACTTATCTAGTAGAACTTATTTCTTTGCCCTGGGTATGATAGATTTACCACGTGGAATCCTTTCCTTGTTCTGGGTGTGATAGACTTTCCTAATGGAATTCCTGCTTTGCAATTTTTAAAATTAAATGAAATTTTTAAATTAAATGAAAAATAAATTATGAATAATAAAGGAAAGTGAAAAATATTTGTATATCATTGAAGCAGTGGCAAATTAAAAAAAACTACTAAAATCGGAAATACTTTGACAGATATAAGAAATTTGTTAATGTACGTGTTAAAGGGGACATTATAACAGGTAGAGTAGCTCAGAGTTTGTGCTGTATTGTCTTCCAATCTGTGATACAGCCATTTTTCTTATTGTATGAAACATACGGTTGTGGCACAAGGCCGATGGGGAAGTGGGGAAAGAGCTGGTAGTCAATGAATATTCTAAGCCTAACAAATCTTATTCAGAGCCCATTCATTCTTACAATTGACTCAATCATCACAAGAACTCATCCATCTGTATTTAATTCAATATATACCACAATACCGCATATCAACAGGGATCTTACAAAAACATTCTTGACATAAAGATTTGGTAAAATACATATTATCTTTTTGGAGGTTTCCACCCTACCTTTTTTTTTTGACAATAATATATTAAAATCTATGACA
Source organism: Ascarosepion bandense (assembly GCA_037127315.1). Lineage (NCBI taxonomy): Eukaryota > Metazoa > Mollusca > Cephalopoda > Sepiida > Sepiidae > Ascarosepion > Ascarosepion bandense. Next base: position 2,172,540 of record JBBBDQ010000299.1, on the reverse strand, counting down.
TGAAATGAAGAGAGAGAAGATGAACCCAATAGCAAAAATGTAGTACAAAATATTCAGACTAAAAAATACAATATGTTAGTAGGACCCGTCCACACAGAAAAATATGAGTGGCCACTGTATTTTGCTGCTAAGAAGATTCAAATACAATCAACCAACTCACTCACGAGGGACAAGAGAGAGACAAAATAAATTACAGAGTGGAGAAATATCAAAGACTGTTCAAGATAAAAAGCGGAAGAAAACATACTGAGGAGATTGGGAATCTTGGTATGGATGATTTAAAAGTACCCCACACTGATTATAAACCTCTAATCAACAAATTTATTACGACCAAATGGCAAGAGTTGTGGACCTCCTGCAAAAATAACAAACTCTACAAAATTAAACCCATCCTCAAAGAATGGATAGAAGTTAAAATTTCCAACAGGAAAATGTCATGAAGAGAAGAAGTAATAATGATTAGATTTCAAATAGGCCACACCGCTGTCACCCATTCACACCTACTTAAAGATGAGGAGGCACCAATTTGCATTCCATGTCAGGAGCTCTACACAGTGAAACATATACTAACAAGCTGCATAGATCTTGAACAAATGTGATTAAGATACTATCAAAAAAACAATCTGAAAGACATCTTCAACAAAGCTGACCCAAATGACCTTTTAGAATTTCTAAAAGCAACAAAATTATATAACAAAATATAGTTGCAAAAGATAGCATATAACCATCACACATCAAATCACAACACCTCTACTTATATCTCTTCAGCGATAGACTCACAAAAGATCAACAATCAGTTAACAAAAACCAAACAAATTCTTCAGCATTAAATGATCCAAAAGGGTAGATACGCTGGTAAAACAAAAAACTAAACAAAACTAAGGTATCTATCTATCTATCTATCTATCTATCTATCTATCTATCTATCTATCTATCTATCTATCTATCTCAGTATATTCAATATCTATCTATCTATCTATCTATCTATCTATCTATCTATCTATCTCAGTATATTCAATATCTATCTATCTATCTATCTATCTATCTATCTATCTATCTATCTATCTATCTATCTATCTATGCAACAAAATTATATAACAAAATATAGTTTCAAAAGAAGATAGCATAAAACCATCACACATCAAATCACAACACCTCTACTTATATCTCGACTGCAACAGACTCATAAAAGATCAACAAGCAGTAAACAAAAACCAAACAAATTCTTCAGCATTAAACGACTCAAAAGGCTAGATATGCAGGTAAAACAAACAACTAAACAAAACTAAAGTATCTATCTATCTATCTATCTATCTATCTATCTATCTATCTATCTATCTATCTATCTATCTATCTTTTAGAATTTTTAAAAGCAACAACATTATATAACAAAATATAGTTGCAAAAGAAGATAGCATATAACCATCACACATCAAATCACAACACCTCTACTTAGATCTCGAGAGCAATACTCACAAAAGATCAACAAGCAGTAAACAAAAACTAAACTAATTTTTCAGCATTAAATGATCCAAAAGAGTAGATATGCTGGTAAAACAAACAAAAAAAAAGAACTCATAGCTGGTCTCGTTCAAGTGAACCAGGCTCTCGATTTTCACCCACCTTTCGATGAAATCCGCCGATAACATACATATTTTCTATCAGTTCTCATCTTAAATACTGAGCTTGTACTCAAAGAAACCAACTAGTTCATGTGAGAATAACGTTCGTATCGTAATATTCACTCAATCCGCGTCGTCCAAACCACCACCCTTCCAACTGCTTGCAGCGTCACAAACACCATCCATTTCACCCTAGAACACTTCAGTGACACAATATCGCATACGTATGTGAGATCAATGGATATAAGGTGATACGAGCTGTCGATATAGCCCCAGAACAAGCACACCTGAGAACAGTGGTAGAAGGTATGTACAGCCGTTTCTTCTTAGCCAAGGTTACACCGATGACAATCAGGTATATCTGACGATCCCGCTCCGAAAGTCATGTCATTGAGAGATATCCCGTTTCGGATCAATCACCAGGTAAGCGAAAACTAAGAGTTGTTGAGGTAATTCACCGCTGTCGCCCATGACTAGAAAGAGTGCAACTTGCTCGCCGACAATCCGACGCTACCCCCTCCACTAGTTCCCGATACACTCCTAGGTCATAAAAGGTCACTGAACCGAGAAGTAGTACACAAGGCCATAAGTAAACGGAGCACATCTCAGCTTTACTCTTTAATGACAACCGCCTTGAGATCCAAGTCAGGATTTTTACAAGAATTGTTTTTATTTAAAAAAAAAAAATAATTTTAATAATTTATGAAGTTTAATATATTTAAAAATTCTGCACTAATCTATAGCTCTTAAGTGATATCGATATTAAATAAATACTATATTTAAAAGGTAACCAAAAAGTTCTGTTCGTTTTTTGATTAGTCATTGAATGAAATTGAAATATATACGAAATGCGTGTAGCAATTGTTTTCAAATTCGGACAGCCGGAAGTAGGAATATCAGACGTTATAAAAAACACGCGCACCGTGCCTGGCCATCAGTTATAAGCCGGACAGGTGTGAGAAGGATGGAAGTGTCTAGAGATCTCGTTCGGGGCTTTTTGCTTTACGACTTCAAAATGAGCTCATCAGCAGCTGGATCAAGTCGCCGCATATTTCAAGCGTTTGGAGATAGTGCTGTGGATGAACGTACTGCAAGGCGTTGGTTTCGAAAATTCAAGTCGGGAGATTTGTCTCCCCATGATGAGCCTCGCAGTGAACGACCACAGGTCTTGAATGACGGAGTCCTGAAGGTGGCCATTGAAGAAGACAGTAGTCTAACATGTGGTGAACTTGCAAGACAGTTCAACGTTTCCGATGAAGCAGTTAGACTTCACCTGCACCGCCTAGGTAAGACGTACAAACTGAGCAAGTGAATTCCGCAAACGCTGTTGGAGGTCCACAATGGACAACGAATGGTAGCCTGCGTGTTGCTGCTTTCTCGCCACCGTACCGCATCCTTATTCAATCGATTACTTACCAGTGATGAAAAGTGGGTTCTGTACGAAACTCCCAAGCTTTCCAGACATTGGTTGTTTCCTCAGGATGCTGTCCCTCACACCGCACGGCCGCCTATGCACCCACGCAAGATTATGCTTTGTGTCTGGTGGACAGGTCGTCAAGTGATTCATTATGAACTTCTACCAATGGGCCAAACGGTCACTAGAGACCTATATTCGAAGCAATTGAAACGTGTGTAAAAGGCATTGCGCCAGAAGGAGCCAGCACTGGTGAATCGCAAAGGTGTGCTTTTCCTCCATGACAACGCCAGCCGCATGTCACGCGAGTGGTCAGGGATACCATACGGCAATTTGGATGGGAGACTTTGTGCCCGCCACCTTATTCACCTGACCTTGTGCCATCCGATTACCACCTCTTCCACTCCTTGGATACTTATCTTCGTGGGAAATCCTTCACCAATGAAGCAGACTTACGCAAAGCCCCCACAGACCTCTTTGCGTCAAACCCACCCCCCGAGTTCTACCGCAAGGGGCATTGAACAGCTGGAGGCACGCTGACAGAAGTTCCTGGATGCCGATGGCGATTACTTCCAAGACTAAATATAAGTTACACATACTGTGAAGCGTTTTCTTTTTTTTCCTTTAAAAACAGACATAACTTTTTTGGTGACCTTGTATTGATCATAAATGGAAACACTTACTATGATTCCGAAACCCCCCTCCCCAGGATTTTAAAAATAATTTTGAATTTTCTTTTTTTCGGTGTTCACCGATTTTTAAAAAAAATACGCAACGTTCACACACGGCATTATTAGAAAATAATATATAGTATATTTATAATTTCTTGATAATTTTCTGGCATCTCTTCAACATGCTTGTTCATTTGGCTTTATAATTTTTGATTTTAAAGCCAAATTGCTCTCAATTCAATAAAATATTAAATTACTTCAAATATTTTTACGATTACTGGGTGTTTAAAAGTTATATAAAAAAGGCACTCCCATTATATTTGTCAAGTAATTTTTACAGTTATGTCCCCCGTAGAAAAAATTCATTAGTTTAAGTCCATCGAGATAGTTGTCAACACCTTATAAAACTTATAAAATATTTATTTTAGTTTTAATTTCAAGCTAATAGATTAAATTTAATATTTCCAATAATATTTTCCTCCGTGTTAAAATTGACCTTCAGCGATATTTTAAACTAAAATTACGGAGCATTTATTGCAAATAAGATTAATTAAACTTTAAATAAGCTAATAGTCCTCAAATAAAATTTCTGAAAAGTATCTTTTATTTTTTTTTAAATAAAAAGACTCATGTTGTGACAACAGATTCGCTAATATGGCGGATGTTTTTTTCAAATTTTAACGTTTTAAAAATCATTCTAATCAATTTAAATTCGGTTTGAAATACAGCAAAGTATTTTGTTTATTGGAAATATTAAATTTAATCTATTAGCTTGAAATTAAAACTAAAATAAAAAGGCTTCAAAAATGAAACTAAAATAAAAGCTTCCTGGGGATTAAATTAAACTGCAACCGGCGGTAAAGCTCTGGTCCGGGAGTTGCAGAATTTTGTGGAGAGTGGAGTGACCCCTTAGTTATCATTACCTCTAGGTTCCCTCTGTCCCGGGGTGATTGTACCTGTTTAGGGAGCCAGCTATGAGTTAAATAGCTATTTCATACCAGGAGACAGATGAAACTCGACAGCCTAGGCAGGCAATCCATCTAGGGGAAGAACAGTCTGACATAAAACCTAAGACTTGAGGACCTCACTTTCACTGTTCCAACTTGCTACGCCATGACATATGGATCACGGTTGTAAAGGGTGAGGCGCACACTGCACTTCATCTAAAAACGTCATTGCGCAGGCCCAAAGGACACGTCCACGTCCGAGGTGCTAACAGCTCTTCCAAGCCAATGGGAAAGAGATGAAACAGCAGGTGAAAGATGTCACTGTTTCAATCCGGTATGCAGGCGTCCCAGACATTGGTTGTCTCCTCAGGATGCTGTCCCTCACACCGCAAGACTGCCTATGCACCCACGCAAGATTATGCTTTGTGTCTGGTGGACAGGTCGTCAAGTGGTTCATTATGAACTGATGGCCAAACGGGCACTAGAGACCTATACTCGCAGCAATTGAAACGTGTGCAAAAGGTATTGAGCCAGAAAGAGCCAGCATTGGTGAATCGCAAAGGTGTGCTTTTCCTCCATGACAACGCCAGGTCGCATGGTCAGGGATACCATACGGCAATTTGGATCGGAGACTTTGCGATGTTGACTTGAGACTACAGCATTACCTGGCTGATCCCTGAACGACCAAGCAGCTCTCTTTAGTGACTGCACTGCTTGCTTCATGAGGAGAGGGGCTTAGAAAAGGTGGCCTTGGTTGGCTTTCCACGGTCAACGAGCATCTTCTAAAGCGGCTAAATAACACCAACAACAAGGAAGGTAAGCACCCACCTCCAATTGTGCAAAAACACCGAAACTCGCATACTGGAACATCAGAACCATGCTTGACGCAGTTCACAGCAACAGACCTTAACGTCGCTCAGCTCTAATCGCGCATGAACTGTCCAGGTTAAATGTCGACACTGCTGGCCTTAGCGAGGTCCACTTCCCAGGAGAAGGCAGCCCCCAAGAGCATGGTGCTCTTGGAGGTCATGTAAACACCTTTGAACCTTGTCGAGGTTGAAAATTGTGGATATGGAGTAAACAGACATTGAAAGCAAGGCAACTCATTGAGAGTGTAATCGTTCATCACGTATGGAAAAAATTCAAGGTCTGCTCTGTAATGATAAAAAGATATTAGCATGGCTTTAAAGGTATTGAAAGTTAAAAGCGAATTTTCCTCCCATTAAGTGATTAGAACTAGGTTAGAGGCGAGATCAACTACAGTAGGTTGATATTAGCCCGAGTTTCCTGAAACGCTGATACATCATACTATGTTTTTATTTGAAGGAGCCTATATGACACGTTAATGAAATAGCTCAAGTATACATTTGTCTTATAATTTTTCTAACATTTACTATTGGTATATATATACTTCTCGAGATAAGATATTCCATTTGTTTAATCTTTTTAAACATTTTATACAACTTACCTGAGTCATATTGAAGTATTTTTTTTTATAATCCTATTGCTTCAAGCAAGGCAGTTTACTGCTACTGGTGCACAGCGGGTTACATAGGACGAAACTTATGAGTAAGAGTGACAGATTATAGGAGGTGTCAGGAAGTGGGTGAGAAAAAATGAGAATACTGATAAGAGTAGAGTGGATGGAGATAGGAGCATGAGAAAGAGGATGCAAATTAGTGAGATAAGAGATGACTATTGACTTTACATTTAAATTCTTAGAGATTGTAGCTGTCGGGAAAGCAAGTAAATGGAAGATAATTCCACAGGCGGGAAGTGCGAGAAAAGAAGTTGCTGGGGTAGAATTTGCGTTTACATTTTATTGGTTTCACATTAAAAGGGTGGGACCTAGTTGCTAATCTTGTGGCTTGAGTAAATTCATATCTAGGGGGCATCAGTGAGCTAAGTTCATAGAAACAGAAGCCATGAAAGTATTTGTAGAAAAGACACAGGGAAGCCACATTGCACTGGTGGGAAAGTGACTATATCTGAGCTGATCGATTACATTACAGATTCTCCATTGGATTTTGTCCAGGACTCCTAGGTGGATAGCAGGGGCACCCGACCAGATTTGGCAGCAGTATTCAATGCATGGCCGGATAGTAGATTTATATATGTGCAGGATGGTTTCAGAGGGGAAAAACTTCCTGACTTTACACAGAGAACTGACTTTCTTAACTAGATTTAGCTATGGATTCTATAGAGTATTTCCACTTGAGGTCTGCTGCGAGAGTTAACCGGAGGAGGCGCAGTGTTTCAGGGAGACTAGCCTGATCCATGCTAATGGGGGGGGGGGGGGGCAGAGCGACTATACCAAAATAGATATTGCACGTCTTTTGTGGTTAATATCATGCTTATTTAATTGTCAAATAGACGAATTCCAGAGGCATTTTATTGTACATTAACAGTTCTATGTATTTCATTGTTTCCATTAACAGTTCTATGTATTTCATTGTTTCCATTAACAGTTCTATGTATTTCATTGTTTCCATTAACAGTTCTATATATTTCATTGTTTCCATTAACAGTTCTATATATTTCATTGTTTCCATTAACAGTTCTATATATTTCATTGTTTCCATTAACAGTTCTATGTATTTCATTGTTTCCATTAACAGTTCTATATATTTCATTGTTTCCATTAACAGTTCTATGTATTTCATTGTTTCCATTAACAGTTCTATGTATTTCATTGTTTCCATTAACAGTTCTATATATTTCATTGTTTCCATTAACAGTTCTATATATTTCATTGTTTCCATTAACAGTTCTATATATTTCATTGTTTCCATTTTCCAGATTAGGTGGTCTATTGTTTCTTGGTGTTTATCACAAAACCTGCATTTTGGATCCATATTATTATGCATAATATTTGCCTGAAAGTTTCTTGTGAAAAGACTTTGGTCTTGTGCTGCAAGAATAAAGCCTTCAGTTTCAGACTTTAATCCAGATGCACGTAACCATCGATGAGTATTAACTTTGTCAACATTGGATTTATTGGCACGTACTGGATATTGGCCATGCAGAGGTTTGTCTTGCCAGCGCTGTTTCATCTGTTCAAGAGCTTTATCTTTGGCTTTCATTTTCATATTCTTTGCCGCAATAGCCGGCTCTTGGCTTCCGTTCTGCTTTTCTACAGAATCTACTAACTGTAAATCTTGTTTGAATTTACTGCCTTCTTTTATTATTGAATATTTATTCTTTCTTTCTTCATGTTGCCTTACTAATTGTATCATCCAATCCTTTGTTGTTTCTATGTATGTTAGTAAGCCAATAGTTGTTGTCTTGTATGACAATTCCAGCTGAATAAGACCTCTTCCACCTTCTTTACGGGGTATGTATAGACGGTCTACATCAGCCTTTGGATGATGCATCTTATGCTTAGAAAGAAGTTTTCTTGTTTTAGCATCCATTCGCCTGATATCGTTTAGAGTCCAGTTTAAGATGTTAAAGCTATATTGGACAACTGGGATTGCAAGGCTATTAATGGCCATAACTCTGTTCTGTTAATTTAATTCAGTTTTTAATATCATTCGTAGCCTTCTATAGTACTCTTTACGCACTATTTCTTTCATTTTTTTATGGTGAATGTTTTCGCTCTCATTTACACCTAGGTATTTATAAGCTTCTTCTGGTTTTATTATTATTATTATTATTATTATTATTATTATTATTATTATTATTATTATTATTATTATGTCATTTTTCATCATATTTCGATTTCTGCTTTGGTCTCACTACCAACCAAGTCTGCGGGGAGACCTAAGGCGGGTCGTGGCGTGTTGTCATGACTCCATTTCATGTTTTTCTATCTTCCCTATCATCCCTAGCATTACATAGATAAAGTTTTCCTTAGTGTGTGGGCTGTACTTAATAAGACAATTTTTTGTATATCTCTTAAGCTGGGGTTTCCAGGGATTCTTTCAATGTGTTGTTTTGTTCCATTTTTCATCATTCCAAGTGCACCTACTATCACTGGCACAACTCTTGTTTTCAATTTCCACATTTTTTCTATTTCAATTTCCAGGTCTTTATATTTTGACAGTTTTTCAAATTCCTTGATTGCGATGTTACAATCCGCTGGACAAGCCATATCAATTATTATTATTATTATTATTATTATTATTATTATTATTGCTATTGGTGTAATGGCTGTTACTGAATTATTTAAATGGTATTCTTTGCATCTTTTATAAAGTTTAGATTTTGTGGTATCAGTGTTATGGGAAATAACCCTAACTCAAACTGTCTTTCATTATATTGGTGTCACATATTGCTATAGTCAATGAGAATTCTGTTCTTGAGGTATATTGCCAACAAGAGACTTCTCACAATTCAAGAACTTTTCAGGGAGTCCTCACAGAGTAAGTTGCATCAGTTTTCTGGAGGTCTAAAATCTAAGTCTCAATTCTAATGATCTCTATGCACATTTTCAGAGTTCTGGAGGACTAAAATTTAAGTCTCAAATCCAATGATCTCTAAGCACTTTTTCAGTTTTCTGGAGGTCATAAATCTAAGTCTCAATTCTAATGATCTCTATACACTTTTTCAGAGTTCCTGAGGACTAAAATTTAAGTCTCAAATCCAATGATCTCTAAGCACTTTTTCCGTTTTCTGGAGGTCATAAATCTAAGTCTCAATTCTAATGATCTCTATGCACTTTTTCAGAGTTCCTGAGGACTAAAATTTAAGTCTCAATTCCAATGATCTCTATGCACTTTTTCAGTTTTCTGGAGGTCATAAATCTAAGTCTCAATTCTAATGATCTATATGCACTTTTTCAGAGTTCCTGAGGACTAAAATTTAAGTCTCAATTCCAATGATCTCTAAGCACTTTTTCAGTTTTCTGGAGGTCTATAATCCAAGTCTCAATTTTTCATTTAGATGGTGTTCCAAGTGCTCTTATTATTACAGCAATTATTTTTATATTCTATATTTCTTCGCCAGCTTCTCATATTTTTCTATTTTTTCAGATTCTTTGGTTTCCAGTGTTCCAGTGGAAAATCAATATTTTGACACTTGCTATTCTCCTTATTTATAATAATAAGGCCAATTCTTCATGCTTCAATAATCTGTATAGACTGAAGAATTCCATATCTAACTGCCATTTTAGACCGATGCATCTTGCTGATATTCATACCAATTCTCTTTTATACTAAAGCCAAACTTTCAGCATAGTTCCCAATGGATTCTCTTTACAAACCAATTACTATTTTTTTCTTTTGTTTTCTGTTATATATTCATTTCCTTTCAGATCCTAAACATATATGTCAGAAATGGCTTTATGATATTTGTAAAAAAAAACAAAAAAACAAAGAAAAAAAAACAGACAACTTAAGATCACACACATCTAAATCTAAACTTATTGATAAATAGAACTTTGTCTGTGTGTGTGCATGCGTGTTTGTGTGTGTGTGTGTGTGTGTGTGTGTGTGTCCGTTACCTATAGACTCCGATTGAACCGATTTTCTTGAAAATTTACACAGTTGTACTACAAGCGTCTGCTAGTGTTCTTAGCTAGGTTTTGTGTCGAGGTACCCCCGATAAATATCGAAAATCGATTATCGAAAAAATCGGGTTATAGAAGGAGTGGTTCGATTTTAATCTAATTTGATACACTCATAGACATAAGAAACGATATTCAGAAGTTTCAAGGTTGTAGTTCTTACAATACTGGAGAAAATCGATAATATATGTATATATAAAGGGCAAGATGTTTGTGTGTGTGTCTGTTTATCTGCCTGTATGTCTGTATTTTTTTCAGCCCTTTTATTTTAGTTTTTGCTTCGGGTTGGGCTCTAAATAGGTAAACTTGTAGTTCTTAGTCTCAGCCATGATACCATTTACTCAGAGGACTTATTTAGTTTTCAAAATTCAGTTCACGACGAAAAAAACCTATTTGATATCGATGCCAGGAAATCAAAATTTGACTTACATCCATTCAGTTTTCTTTCAGTCTACGGTTTCGCTTTAACTGGAAACAACTATTGCTTTTTAGTCTTTCGTGCCAACGTCCAAAGAGTCTGAGTTCTAGGGCCATGGATTAGTTTTAAAGCTTTCATTACACCCGAGCAACGCCAGGCTATACTGCTAGTTTTACAGAGCTGAAATCCTTTGTAAGGTGTGAGCTGTCATTGCAAGTACAATTTTTTTGTATTTCTTTAAGGCGTAAGCTACCAGGGATGCTTTTAATGAGTGTATTAGAACCTTTTCAATCAATCCGAGTGCTCCAACTACAACTGGAACTATTGATATTCTCATATGCCACATTTTTGAGATTTCCACTTAAAGATCCTTAAGTTTCTTGTTATTGCAGGTCTTCAAAGATACATTAGAATCTGTAGGGATTGCTATGTCAGTGATAAAACCCATTCTGTTTTTGTGATCTTTGATCATGATGTCTGGTAAATTAACTTTGATTGTTCTTCTCTGAGTGCATTGTAAAATCCCATAAAATTGTTACAGATTCTATCTATGTCACTGGATCTGGGTGGTGTTCATATTAATTTCTTGCAGTTTCTTTTCAGTAAAAGTTGCATATTTCTTAGTGCAGATTTTGGCCCACCCTATCATGCTGTGTTTTATATTCAGTGGGTGCTAAACCATGCAACACGATACAAAAAGGTCAGTTGTTTCTGGATATTTATCACAGAATCTACATTTCAGGTTAGCATAATTTTTCTGTGTGAAGGCTTGACAATTTCTTGTTAGCAAGCATTGGTCCTGTGCAGTAAGGATAGAACATTCAATTTCAGCTTTTAAATAAGTAGCTACTCTGTTGTAGTGAAATATCCTGTCCTACCCAGGAATGGGTATGATGCAGGTTATAAAAGACCGGGACTAGAACGAACTACAGAGAGTGATCGAGAGTGTTCATCATTATACGAGAGTGATCGTGATTATACGAGAGTCATCGACTTTAATCGAGAGCCATCGTCCTTAGACGAGAGTTAGTCGTCACTAGACGGAAGCCTTCTTCTCAAGACGGACGCATACGTCGTATACAGAGACATTGCCTTCTTGATTGTTAGTCTTGTTAACTCTTTGTTGGTGTACGTGTATTTGGTTTATTGTACTGAGGTATAATAAATCTCTCTTTATATATCCTCAGTGTTAAGAATTATTTCTTGGACTATTCTTTATCTATTTATCCCCTCCCGGGATATAACATACTGATAGGTACAAGTTTTGTCTCTATCAATTTATTTGGCATAGGCAGAGTATTGATCAGGAAGAAGCTTACCTTGCCATCGTTTCTGCATTTGGTGCACTGCATTTTCTTTCGATTTCTTTTTAGTTTCTTTGTCACTGCCATGGGGTGTATAATGGTTTATTTGTATTTCTTCACCCACTTGAAGTTCCCTTTGAATTTGTTGACTTCCTTTATGACTGGATAAAGTTCCTTTCTTTTTTTAAAAATCATATCGCCCCAAGCAAGGCATTTTACTGCCAATGTTTTGCAAGGGGTTACATAGGAGGAAAGTTATGAGAAAGAGTGACTGTTTATAGGAGGTGTCAGGAAGTAGGTAAAAAAAGGATAAATATGGCCATAAAGCGAGGGATCAGTTTATATACTGATTGTAATGTAGAATTGATCCCCACTTTATATCCACGTTATAATAGTATAGAATTTTTTTTATAATTATATCGCCCCAAGCAAGGCATTTTACTGCCACTGTTTTGCAGAGGAGGAAAGCTAAGAGAAAGAGTGACAGGTTATAGAGGGTGTCAGGAAGTTGGTATGAGAAGGATGAGAATACTGATGAGAGTAGAGTGGATGGAGAAAGGAGCATGAGAGAGAGGATGCAGGCTAGTCAGATTAGAGATGATTATTGACTTTACATTTAAAGATAGATAGATAGATAGATAGATAGATAGATAGATAGATAGATAGATAGATAGATAGATAGATAGATAGATTTTCTTTTTATAATGATATCGCCCCAAGAAAGGCATTTTACTGACACTGATTTTCAGGGGTTAACATAGGAGGAAAGTTATGAGAAAGAGTGACAGGTTATATAGAATGTCAGGAGGGGGTCTGAGAAAGATGAGAATACCGATGAGAGTGGAGTGGATGGAGAAAGGAGTATGAGAGAGAGGATGCAGGTTAGTGAGATAGGAGATGATTATTGACTTTACATTTAAATTCTTGGAGATTGTAGTTGTCGGGGAAGCAAGTAAATGGAAGGGAATTCCACAGGCGGGAAGTGCAAGAAAAGAAGTTGCTGGATTAGAATTTGAGTTTATATTTTATTAGTTTCACAGTCAAAAGGTGGGACCTAGTTTCTAATCCTGTTACTTGAATAAATTCATATATAGGGAGTACCAGTGAGCTAAGTTCAGCGGAGCAGAAGCCGTGAAAATATTTACAGAAGAGACACAGGGAAGCCACATTACGCCGGTGAGAAAGTGACTTTATCTGAGCTTCCAAGTCAGGATTGATCACATTACAGATTCTCCGTTGGATTTTGTCAAGGACTCCTAGGTGGATAGCAGGATCACCCGACCAGATATGCAGCAGTATTCAAAGCATGGGTAGATGGTAGATTCATATATGTGCAGGGTTGTTTCAGAGGGGAAAAACTTCCTAGCCCTACACAAAGAACTGACTTCTTAGCAGTGGATTTAGCTATGGATTCTATATAGTCATTCCAGGTGAGGTCTGTTGTTAGAGTTAACTCAAGGAGACACAGTTTTGCTTTCAGTGAGACTATCCTGATCCATACTAATGCGGGTTAGGAGCGATTGTCTGTGATGGTTAATAGATAACAGCTTTGTTTTAGAAGCATTAAAATTCACGAGCCAATTCTTACCCCAGTCTGCCATGGATTGGAGGTACTTTTCAAGCTCGGCAGCGAGGTTTACTTTATCAGCTTCGACAGAATTTTGATAGATGCGAGAGTAGACCGTAGTGTCATCAGCGTATATGCCTACTTGGGATTTTATTACATATGGGAGATCGTTAATATAGATAACGTTAATCTAGATAGGACCTAGAATAGAACCTTGAGGGGGACCCGCGTTCGTATGAGTGTATTGGGAGGCATGTCTGTTCAATACTACCTTCATTGTGTGATTTGAAAGGAATGACTGGATAAGGTCAAACAATTGTCAGGTTATACCATAGTCTCGCAGCGTGTATAGAAGGACAGCAACCCAGACTCTGTCAAACACTTTAGAGATATCTAGGGCAACAGTTCGGGCTTCGCCGTTCTTGTCGAGAGCCTGGTGTATATATTCAGTGATGGTCGTAAATAGTGAATATAGAGTAAATATAGAGTTCTTATTTTTTTCAAGTTGTTTGAGACGGATCATTATTCAGTTTTCTGTAGTTTTCAGATTTCTCTGAAGACCAACTCTTGTAGACAGTTCTAGTTAAACAAATCCTCTGCCTCCTTTGGATCTGGACACATACAGGTGATCATCATCAGCCTTGCATGTGGTGGCAAGCAAGTTGCTTTCCCATTTTGACATCCATGAGGGAAATTGTTACACAGAGATCCGAAGGCGAACTGGCATGGCAAAGGACGCGTTCCAGAAGCTTTACTCAGCTAACTGACACACAGGAAAATTTCACTAGAAAGAAAGAAAAGAGTGCTGGATTGCTATGTGATGTCAGTCCTTCAATACAGCAGTGAATGCTGGACAATATCATCGAAAATGAGGACAAAACTGGAAGCAGCAGAAATATGGTTCTACAGAAGGATGCTGCGGATATCGTGGACTGAGCAGTGAAGCAACAATGAGGTGTTGAAAAGAATGGAAACGAAAAATAAATTAATATTGAGCATCAGGAAGAGACAACTGTTGTTCCTGGGACATGCAATAAGGAAGGAGAGCTTGGAGAACCTGATACTGATTGGCCAGATAGAAGGAAAAAGAGACAGAGGAAGGCAGCAGATAACATATTTACAGGGCCTGATCAGGTGGATGACGGAACGGGGGTTGCGAGGTGTAACAGGAGCAAATATACTAAGAGCCACAAGGGATAGGGAGACGTGGAGAACCATGATCACCTACATCCTGAAGAGACAGGGCACATAGAAGAAGAAGAATCTAGGATCGTGTTATTCTTTTTATTATTTTTCTATTTTATTAAGATTAGATTTATCAGGTCTATTGTCAATAAGAATCAAGATATTGATTACCTTATTAAATTTTATTAATATTTTTTTGTTGATTTGATAAATTGGTGTCTTTTGCTTCTTTTTTTTAAAGATTTCATTTAGTGGAAGCATGAAATGTAAAATAAATTGAAAGATAGAAAGTCAGTCTAAATTTCACTTACTTTTTTTTATTGCTATTGATTTTATTCTATTTGTCCATGAATTTCTATCTTTAAATTTTTTTAATTATATATTTAATGGTATCCTATCTGTGAAATATCTGTGAAAATGAACTATCTCTATTTTATTATTATTAGTAATAGTATTATTATCATTGGTTCTTTTTCATTGCTAGGTGAAATTAATGAATCTTTCTGAAAGAGATTAATTTTATTATTATTGTTACTGACATTTCCATTGGTGAGTTCAGTGTTATCATTACAGTTTTTCATGATTATATTTAGTGGTAAAATGAGTATAAAAAGCAATTATAAAGATCGGGGCTCTTTTTGAAATAAACCGCTTATTATTATTGATGCTTTTCTTTTATGGGTTATATACATGTGCTTTAGGATGTGCGATGTGGTGCATTGGATATCAGCTCGGAACGAGAAATCGGGGAGCCGAGTTCGAATTCCAGCTGAATTCATTGCATTCACTTACGCGCAAATACCCTTAGGAAAGGTTATAATCCGTCTCTTCCTTCCAGTTATGGGTTAAATAACAGGACAGATTGGGTTCTATAGCCTTGGTCGGCAACCAGTCTACCGCAGAAAGCAATGGCAACCTACTGCGGGATAATCTTCTGCCCGGTCAGTCATGTCTCTTTCGAGACATGATCGCCCAAGCGTGTTTCACGTATGGTACTTGACTGACTGACATGTGCTTTGTGGTTTTTGAAAATTAAATTTAATTGCATCAAGGCTTTCAAAAACAGAAGTACATTTAGGTTATTTGACTAAAATTTTGAATTATTATTACTGAATTTTTCTATTGTCTATAAATTTGTGCCCATTCAATTGGTCAAGATTAATAATCACATTCCTATGAAAATAGAGTGAATCCTTAAAATATACCTGCTTTATTTTTTCCTGTCTGTAGAAGAATTCGTCTTTTTAATTTTTCAAGAATTCGTCTTTTTAATTTTTCAAGATTAGTGGTAATGTCTGTTTGTAAAAAGGAAGTAAATGTAGAGTTCTCTTAAAATATAAAACCTTTATTATTTAAAAAAAATTCTTTTTGACTTGCATTTGTTTTATAATTACATTCCGGTTCATAATCAATGATATATGCCAAGTGAAGTGGGGTGGTTTTTCCTGTTTCCACTTAATTAAACAAAAGACAATTATTAACAAAAAAAAAAAAAAATGAAATGGACAGAGATTTTCATAGGATATGGACTCGGTTTGTTAGAAATATTTTTTTTGTATTTCCTGCAGAAATGGTTCAAAGGGTTTTGTTGATTTTTTTCTTGAGTTCTTTTCTTTACCAAACCCAGAGCTTCAACCACAAGAACGCTTT
Source organism: Ascarosepion bandense (assembly GCA_037127315.1). NCBI lineage: Eukaryota > Metazoa > Mollusca > Cephalopoda > Sepiida > Sepiidae > Ascarosepion > Ascarosepion bandense. The sequence continues at coordinate 2,156,256 of JBBBDQ010000299.1, read as the reverse complement.
TAGTTTTTAAGTGCTACATTTTTTTTATTTCCGTCCTCTGTTCTTTGCTTAATTTTTCAAAAACCATTAAAGAGATGTTTTTTGTCATTTGGTACGCTCATATCAACCAGTGAGCTACTGTTTTCTTTTTTGTCTTTGGTAATAATGTCTCATTAGTTTGCTTGAATTGTTTAGTCTGTGTTGATAGAAACATCCCAAAGGATAGTAACATTTGCTCCCACAACTAGAGATTCAGGATGATGTTCATAACAGTTAGCAGCTGTTTTTATCCTGTAGTGATACAAATCTTCTAATGCAGATACTGACCTTCCCTGTCAAGACAGTTTTTACACTCATTGTGGGAGATTATTGAGCATCCTGATATAAGATAATGAATAGCTTCAATAGATTGGCCACAAAACTTACATACGGGTTTCGCTTCACCAGGTCTACTGCTGATATGCTAACGACCATTACCGAGTACATATACCAGGCACTCGACAAGAATGGTGAAGCCCGAACCGTTGCCTTGGATATCTCCAAAGCATTCGACAGGGTCTGGCATGCTGGCCTCTTGTGCAAACTGCGGAGCTATGGGATAACTGGACATCTGTTTGACCTCATCCAGTCTTTCCTCTCTAACCGCACATTGAAGGTGGTATTAAATGGGCATGCCTCCCAAAACTACCATACGAACGCGGGCGTCCCTCAAGGTTCCATCCTAGGTCCCACGCTCTTTCTGATCTACATTAATGATCTCCCCGACACCATTAGATCCCAAGTTGGCATGTATGCCGGCGACACAACAATCTACTCTCGCATCGATCAGAAACCAGGTCTGGACGACAAAGTGAACCTCTCTGCCGTACTTGAAAGGGACCTCCAATCCGTAGTGGCCTGGGGTAGGAAATGGTTGGTAAATTTCAATGCCTCTAAAACAAAGCTGTTATCAACTAATCACCATAGACAATCGCATCTACCTCCCATTAGCATGGGACAGGCTAGCCTCCCAGAGAGTAAAATACTACGCTTCCTTGGCCTTACACTCTCGGCGGACCTCAAATGGAATGACTATATTGAATCCATTGCCAAATCTGCTGCTATGAAAGTCGGCTCCCTGTGCAGGGCCCGGAAATTTTTCCCACCTGAATCTATTCTGCACATATACAAATCTACCATCCGCCCGTGTATTGAATATTGCTGCCATATCTGGTCGGGTGCCCCTGCTGCTCTCCTTGGGCTTCTTGACAAAATACAAAGGAGGATCTGTAACGTGCTTGATACTGACTTGGCAGACCGGCTGCAGCCGCTCTCTCACCGGCGTGATGTGGCTTCCCTGTGCCTCTTCTACAAGTACTTTCATGGCTTCTGCTCCGATGAGCTTAGATCACTGGTGCCGCCTAAGCACGAATTTACACGAGATACTAGATTAGCAACTAGGTCCCACCCTTTTACAGTTAAACAAATAAGATGTAACCGTAAGTTCTACTCCAACAGCTTCTTTTCTCGCGCTTCCCGCCTGTGGAACTCCCTTCCACAAGTCTGCTTTCCCGACAGTTACAATCTCCAGGTGTTTAAATGTAGGGTCAATAGACGCCTCCTATCACACTAACTCCCAACTATTCTCAGAACACTATCATCTACCCAACCCTCATTCTCGCTATCCTCACCCGCCTATCACCCACCCTCTGTTATTTCCTATATTTAATCATCCTTTCTCCACTCTACGTAGCCCCCTGTGCAGTAGTGGCAGTGACATGCCTTGCTCGGGGTGAAACGCTTATAAAAAAAAAAAATATGTGTTTCGTACTATTATGGTGCGTTGTGATGCAGTGGATATCGGCTCAGAACGAGAAATCGGCGAGCTGAGTTCAAGTTCTAGTTGAATTTCATGCATTTACTTACGCACAAATACCCTTGGGGAAGGTATAACTCGTTTCTTCCTTCCACTTATGGGTTAAATAACAGGACACATTTGTTTCTATAACCTTGGTTGACAACCAGTCTACTGTAGAAAGTAATGGCAACCTACTGCGGGATAATCTTCTGCCCAGTCAGTCATGTCTCTTTCGAGACACAATCGCCCAAGCGTGTACCACGTATGGCACTTAACTGACTGACTGAATATAATAGCTGGAAACATGATTAAGGCTTCTACTGGGCATAAAGTGGGGGATCGATTTTCAATAGTTTTTGAACTAATAAACTGATCCCCCACTTATTACTACATAATAATATAGTACATCACTTCCCCCATCTAGTTATGAGTCAAATAATAGGACAGATTATGTTCTATAGCCTTAGTCGTCAACCAATCTACCGTAGAAAGCAATGGCAACCTACTGTGGGATAATCTTCTGCCCAGTCAGTCATGTCTCTTTCGAGACATGATCACCCAAGCGTGTGAGTGTGTGCATGCTTTTGGGAGGTCATGATGCACCAGAGATTTTTTTGATTTGTTCTTGATCTAACTCAGAGCTCTAACCACCAGAATAATTTTAGGTTTTGAAGTGCCACATTTTTCTATTTCCATCTCCAGGACTTTGCTTAGTTTTCAAAAGAACTTTGCAATGATGCTTCTATCATTTGGTACGCTCATATCAACCAGTGTGCTAATGTTTTATTTTCTATCTTTGATAATAATGTCTCGGTATTTTCCCTGAATTGTTTAGTCTGTGTTGATTGAAAAATCCAAGACGATAGTAACGTTTGCTCCCTCAACTAGAGAATCAAGATGACAGTTTGCAGCTGTTTTTATCTTTCAGTGCAGATATTCACCTACTCTGTCATGACAGTTTTTCAACTCACGAGGTGAGATTACTGAGCATCCTGTTAAGAAGGCACGGTGGAGTAATGGTTAGCCACTGGATCCTTAGTTGTGGCAGCATTTGCCCTGAGCGGGTTGAGCTGGTTTCTTCCCTAGAAGAAGTTTCATGGGACTTTTTGATCCCACAATCGTTCTTCAACCATATTGGTGTGTAAAAGTTTCCCATAGAAGCTTGCCGATTCTTACCGCGATAGACTGGTTGCTAACCAGTTGAGTCAATAGCTAAATCCACTGCTAGGAAGGTTGGATCACTGTGTCGTGCCAGGATGTTTTCTTCACCTGAATCCATCTTGCACATATACAAATCAACCATCCATGGAATAGATGGAAAAAAAGAGATTAAGAGAATGAATGCCAGATTAGAGATGACTATTGACTTTACATTTAAATTTTTGGAGATTGTAGCTGTCGAGGAAGCAAGTAAATGGAAAGGAATTCCACAGGCGGGAAGTGCGAGAAAAGAAGCTGATGGAGTAGAATTTGCGTTTACATTTTATTGGTTTCACAGTAAAAGGGTGGGACCTGGTTGCTAATCTAGTAGATCGTGTAAATTCATACATCGGGGGCACCAGTGATCTAAGTTCATTAGAGCAGAAGCCGTGAAAGTATTTATAGAAGATACACAGGTAAGCCACATTGCGCTGGTGAGAAAGTGACTGTATCTGGGATGCCAAGTCGGGATCTATCACATTACAGATTCTACGTTGGATTTTGTCAAGGACCCATTGGTGGATAGCAGGGGTACCTGACCAGATATGTCAGCAGTATTCAATTTAGTGTTATTGGTTTTCTCATCTTACCATTTATGCTCTACACCTTTTCAAGATTCCAAGTTATCATATTAAAATAATATGTAACTATCAGTATTGATAAGGTGTTCAAGACTTCAAATTTATTTTGTGTATTTAACTCAGTTCTTACTCTTTAAAAAAACATTCCTTTCCGATTTTTTATTTCATAACTGAGTGTGGAATTCTTTTGCCTATTGATTCCAAGATATTTGTATACGTCTTTCTGATCTAATTCAACAATGACAATTTCATTATCAATTTCTGTAGTCGTTGTTTGGACCAAACCTTCTCTTTTAAAGGTTGCCATAGCACATTTGTTTGAGTCAAATAACTAATTGCATACCGTCGACATCAGTGTTATTTTTGCCAAACAAAATTTTCCGAAACATATATATTTAACGAAAGAACAGATACAAAGAGTGTTACACGTCAGTCGGACTGCCAAGTATTAGACTGGAGTGACTTAACTCAACACCGAGAGGCATAATCTCCCGGTATTCATAATAATAGGAAGAGTTCATTATAGTCCAAAAAGGGTAGGTCCCATAACACTTATTAAATATATGACATTTATAACCTAAGTTATTTATTTTGTTTGAGGGAAATATTAATACAATATAGAATACCTAAACTGAAAGAAAGTTTTCTTGAAATATCCGACTGTTGATTTAAAAATTATCACATCTATGTTTACTATTAAAGCTGTAGTGAGTATGAAGCAGTAGGGAGATGGGTGATGTTTATCGAATTGGCCTTGTGTTAAACATAACCGAACACCCTATGACTCAGGATTATTCGTAATCATCAGAAGGTTGGAGATTGGAATTTTTTTGAAGAATAAAAGTATACCTTTTGTATGTTTAAAATAAAAATTTATCAATGGAAAAGAATAATATGAATTGCTAGAAGTTAAAAAAGTTAATAAGAAACAGTATTCAGAAGTTAAGGGTATCAACAGTTCGTCGTAATCCTTGCAAGATTAAGTTTATGTGTACGTAGGCAGGAACGTATGTATGTATATATGTATAAGCGTTTATTGTTGGGTAAGATTGTCTTTGAAGTTATCACTCAGGGTGAATGGTAAAAAGGAAGGTGTGAGGCGAGACTTGAGAGAAAAAGATAGAGACAATAATAACGATCGCTTGACATTTGTCAAGGATACGTGTTAATTACGCTCGTCATCTTATCTTTCTGGCGTCGGTTGTTTTGTCCCATCTTTTATATCGTTTGTAGATCATTTGGGAATTCACTCCCGGATGTGATTCTGGCCTTTCTATTTTGTTTTCAGGTGCTTCCTATTGGCCAAAAAACATCGAGGTGTGAAATTTAGTTTGTTCGTGTTAAGCAAAGTTTGTAAATTCGAGAAAATTTGTTTATTTCTAACAAAATCAGTCAGTCAGTGTTTAGCATTTGAATTTTTAAATCTAGACCTTGTTTTATTCACTACAAGTACGAAATCAAATTCCCTTTTCTTCACGGTTTGCAAATTCACGAGCCTGTGTGAAAATCTATTTTTGGCCAATAGGAAAAAAAGATTACCTCTTTGCTAAGAAAAAAAAACAAAAAACAAAAAAAAATAAACAAGGCAAATTTCGTGAGCAAGTGTAAAAATATTTATTAATTAATGAAAAGAGAGCGATTTACAGAAAATAACAAATTGGACTTTTAGTGATTCGTATCATGTTTCTTTCTGCTCAAAGATGACCCGACCACGTAACAGTCGTGGCTACATATTTTACGTTTTTTGGTCGGTCAGCACAGAGAGAGAGAGAGAGAGAGAGAGAGAGAGAGAGAGAGAGAGAGAGAGAGAGAGAGTGCACTCAACCCAGCATAATGTAACAGAAATTGTACACAAAAGAAAGAATGGAATATGACATTTCTACTACCCTGTTGATACATCACATCGAAAACATGGAGTTATTTTTATTTGTACAAATTACATTTCGCTAAACAAACGAACTCTGAATTTTTTAAACTTTTACTACTATTTCTCTTAGAACATTTTCACAGCTTAATAATTTCATACATACATTTTGATGTTAGGCTGTTCGATAAATAAATTTTCATTTATTTATAGAAACAAGACAGTTTAATCTTTCCAAGCTTCTGATGATCTGGAGTACATTGTCGAGAGTTCCATTATATTTGGCACAAGGCCAATCTAATAAACATAATCTACGTCTCCATAAAATTATCGAGGGTTAGATATTATTCGAGTATCTTCCAAAGATTCGTTAACTCGTTAAAAAATGAGCAAACATGATGAAAATTGTCCCAAACTTAATAAAAACAAAGTTTATCGTCAAAATCTATGTGTTATTCTATAAAATTTAAAAAAATCCTAGAACATTCGAAATTTTATTTATAAATGTTTTTGTTTCTCCGGTGTCAACGAGGGAGGGGTCATAAATTATTACTGGAAATTTGAGTGTCATTTTGCGATGAAAAACACTTTGATTTGAAAATTCTTGCAAAAACCAAATAATTGTCGGATCTTAATGACTCTTTCAGAACTTATTCAGAAATGAATGAAAGTATTGTTTAAGTGTTCCTTTTCTTTTCGAGAAAATCTCAGTAAAAATATATTTATTTTACATTTGTTAACACACACTTATTTAAAGTCATGAAATGTCTTTTCTTAGTGCTTAGTATTGATACTAGATGAGGTTTTGGACAGGATGGAAACGAAAAGGAAATAAATACTGAGCATCAGGAAGAGACAGCTAAAGTTCCTGGGACATGCAATGAGAAAGGAGGGCTTGGAGAACCTGATACTTACAGGCCAGATAGAGGGGAAAAGAGACAGGGAAAAGCAGCCGTTGACATATTTGAAGACCTGATCAAGTGGATGACGGAACGAGGGTTGCATGGTGCAACAGGAGAAAGCGTGCTAAGAGCCACCGGGGATAGGGAGATATAGAAGGCCATGATCACCTACGTTTTGAAAGGACAGGGCACATAGAAGAAGAAGAAGTTATAATGGACAAGCCCTTGAAGAATTTAATGTAGTAAATGTTTATAAAACGGAAACCCCAATTACAGAAAATCTGCTCTGGATCGTAAAATATTTTAAAAAAGCAGTAAAACTAGGACATTATTTAATTAGAAAAGCTTGTCAACGCTTCTATGAATAAAATATATTATGGTCAATATCGTTTTGAAAAAAACAATGTTTCGATGAATTATGAATTTTTACAAGATTTGTTTTCATTGTTTTTTCATTGTAATTATAATAATTTATAAACTTTTAAATCTTTTAAAATCCTGTATGAATTTGTATTGGTCAAATTATATTATTATTAAGTAAGAACTACATTTACTAACTATAAATGGAAAAGCTTACTACAATTCAGTGACACTTAGCATTTAAAAAAGAATTTTTGAACTTTTTAGTGTGTATAAATGTGCCAATTTTTGTAAATACGGGCATCCATACACGACAGTATAAAAAAAATAAAAATGATAACTTGAGTAAATTTAAAATGTATCGGCAAGTTTCTAACATTTCCTCAATAAGCGACATTGTAAGACTTATAAATCCAAAGTGTTTAAAATTCAATAAAATATTAGAATGCTTAAAATATTTTAAATTTTAAAAATTGTTCGTTAATTAAAAATTACATATAAAAGATGATTACATGTATTCATAATGTAGTTTTACTAAAATGATATTCATTGGAGTAGATAGACTAAACTATCGCCCGGTTCACACTCCACCCATGTCTATTGAACAGGTGTAGAGGCTCATCCCTTGTTCCCTGTTTAGGATGTGGTTTCCGGCTTTCTCTTTTCCAATCTTTTCACTTTTCTTGTTTTTTTCAATTGGAGTAGATAGACTAAACTATCGCTCAGTTCACACTCCACCCATGTCTATTGAACAGGTGTAGAGGCTCATCCCTTGTTCCCTGTTTAGGATGTGGTTTCCGGCTTTCTCTTTTCCAATCTTTTCACTCTTACGTAGCCCCCTGCACAACAGTGGCGTTACCGCCTTGCTCGGGGTGATATGATTAAAAAAAAATAAAATAATAAATTAGTCAAATCTCAGGTTATCCACAGATGTGTCAACAATCCATAAAACCACCCACCTCCGTGTTATTGTTTTGCGATATTTTATATTAAAAGTAAGTATTTTTTAAAATTCAGATTAATTAAACTTCAAATCATCCGTAAATAAAGTTTCAGAAAAGTATATTTTATTTTTGAAAGATTTTTTCATAAAGAGAAATATGCAATGTTAACAGATTTGTCAAAATAGGCGAGTCTTGGTTATGGTGATGAACTGTATTCGGCAGAAAGATTGGCGGTTTTTTGTTTCGTTGAAACTGTTGCAAACAACGCTCGGAAACGTCGACGCGTTGTTGTTTTTGATCGACTGTGAGCAAACGCGGCACCCACTTTGAACACAGCTTTCTCATTGACAATTGTTCATGTAAAATGCAAAATGGTGAATACACAGCCTTCTGATATGATCAACTGCTCCGCCATCTGACGCAACTTCTATTTACGATTGGCCTAAACGAGTTTGTGGATTTTTTTTTTCCGGGACAACTGCCGATTTTGGGCGACCTGAGCGTTCAGCATCATTTGTGTCTGAACGACCGAGTTTAAAGTCAGCATACCACCTCTTAACCGTTGTTTCCGGTGGAGCAGAGTCCGAATAACACTTATCAACCCATTGCTTTGCTTGAACACTATTTTGTCCCACCAGAAAGCAATACTTTATCAACACACGAAATTCAGATGTTTTGTTTTGAAAATTTACAACAGTAGCTTCATTTAAATAATTGTTATTTGTAAACTAATAATCCGATTTGGCCCAAATTTTGTCACGTGCCAATTGAAGGTTAGTACTTCATAAAAATCATATGGATTTTTTTATAAGTGGCGCCATCTATATGTCAGGTTCGGGACTTATTGAGTGTTGTGTTATAATCTTATTGCTTCAAAGCTTCCAAGAAAATTAAAATTCGGCATTAAATGACCCATAAGGAGTTGATGTATCGTTAAACAAACAAGACGATACAGACAATAATAATAATAATAATAATAATAATAATAATAATGATTCCAATCAATTTAAATTCTGTTTGGAATACAGTAAAGTATTTTATTTGTTGGAAGTTTTAAATTCGATCTATTAGCCTGGAATTAAAACTTAAATAAAAACTTTATGAAAGGCTTTTTATTTCTAAAATGTATTTTAAACCGTGAGTATCGATTTTCTTTTTTTTTGGAGGTACCTAAATTATTCTATTTTTTAATTCTAAAATTAATGAATGATAATTTTTTTTTTAATTCTAATGACTTTATGCTCTAATCAGGTCGAACATGACCTAAATCTTCATTATTGAATTGTTAGAATATTGTATTGTAATTTATTTTTTTTTATTTTTTTATTTTTTTTGAACGACAGTTTTCTAACAACATTTTCTTGATCAGCAACTGAGTTTTGCATCTATAAGAACATTTTTTTTTTTGTTCAGGAATAATGTTATTAGTTTCAAGGATTGCTCAGAAAGTTTTAGGTTTGTACTGTCAATGGTTTGGGAGATTAAATAAGTAATAGCCATTCAGGGTTTTATTCGGGGTTATTGATAGCATTATATAACAAATCTGCTAATTGGTTGTGCCTAAATAGAAAAACATTTAACCAGAAATTAGGTACCTTATCTATTCGTGAGGATTACAAGTTTTGTCATTTTTTGAGAGCTTCTTATACTTCTTTGACGTCTATGTTCTTTCATTTCTCTTCATCCATCTTTTTATACTTCTGTTCAGTGTTCTTAATCTATTCTACGCCATTCTTTTAATTCTCTTCATTTCCTCATATCTTATTCCAGAAATCTCTCACTTCTTCAATTGACGGTGTGTTTTGGTCTTCTTCCCCATTTTTACCACGTTAGTGTTGTTTCGCTTTTAGAATTTATTTCTTTATCAACGCTTTCTTTGTGCTTTTAATTAGATGCGTTGTTTTAGGATCATCTTTTGCTGCTCTTACATAGTTTCATTGTAGTTTCATTTTTGATAGTCTTCTGTTTTTCACGTCTATTCCTTTTGCTACTTTGCAAAATATTGCGAGTTCTGACTGCAGAAAACATCAATCTTTCCCTCTATTGCTATTTCCTACAATGATGATTTATGCTTACTTCTTATGTTAACTTTGGTTTTCCTAGGTTTTTGCATTGAGGTTCAGGTAACTGTACCAGAGTATATTAATTTCTTCTTCTTTTATGTGCCTTTTCCTTTCAGAGCGTAGACGATCATGGCCTTCCATATCTCCCTATCCCTGGTGGCTCTTAGCACGCTTTCCCCTGTAACATCACGCAGCTCCTGTTCTGTCATCCAGCTGCTCAAGCACATAAATCTAGAATATAAATGTTTAGAAAATAGCATGGCCACAAAATGAGGGATCAGTTTATATATTGAGTATAATACAGAATTGATCCCCCTTTTTATACCCACATTATAATTTCTTAGTCAAGCCATCTATGAAAATATAATCTTCTATGTTTCTTGTCCTTTCAGGCCGTAGGCGATCATGTCCTTCCACGTCTCCCTATTCCTGGTGGCTCTTAGCACGCTTTCTCCAGTAGTTTCATTGTAGTTTCATTTTTGATAGTCTTCTGTTTTTCACGTCTATTTCTTTTGCTACTTCGCAAAATATTGAGAGTTCTGACTGCAGAACATCAATCTTTCCCTCTATTGCTATTTCCTACAATGATGTTTACTTCTTATGTTAACTTTGGCTTTCCTAAGTTTTTGCATTGAGGTTCAGGTAACTGTACCAGAGTATATTAATTTCTTCTTCTTTTATGTGCCTTTTTCTTTCAGGACGTAGGCGATCATGGCCTTCCACATCTCCCTATCCCTGGTGGCTCTTAGCAAGCTTTCCTCTGTAACATCTCGCAGCCCCTGTTCTGTCATCCAGCTGCTCAAGCCCATTAGAATATAAATGTTTAGAAAATAGCATGGCCACAAAATGAGGGATCAGTTTCTATATTGATTATAATATAGAATTGATCCCCCATTTTATACCCACATTATAATTTCTTAGTCAAGCCATCTATGAAAATATGATCTTCTATGTTCCTTGTCCTTTCAGGCCATAGGCGATCATGTCCTTCCACGTCTCCCTATTCCTGGTGACTCTTAGCACGCTTTCTCCAGTAGTTTCATTGTAGTTTCATTTTTGATAGTCTTCTGTTTTTCACGTCTATTCCTTTTGCTACTTTGCTAAATATTGCGAGTTCTGACTGCAGAACATCAATCATTTCCTCTATTGCTATTTCCTACAATAATGTTTACTTCTTATGTTAACTTTGGCTTTCCTAGGTTTTTGCATTGAGGTTCAGGTAACTGTACCAGAGTATATTAATTTCTTCGGTAAATTTTTGTTTTGTTCCCCGAAGGCCTTTACCCCTTCCAATCTTTACAAAAAAATCCCTATTTCCGTGCAAATGTATATGCTGAACTCAAATCGATAATTGTTTATTGAAAAAACCTACCTTTTTTTTTCATGTTATCGAGCAGAAAAATATGGAACTTCTTGTCGCTGTTTATCTCACCCCGTAACCACGGTTCAAAAATGTTATTCACTGCAGACTGACTTTACGTGTAGATTTCCGTTTCTTCTGCCTTTTTACTATTACGCGGAAAATGATTTCCAAAACCAAACAAATCGCGGAGTAATTGCTGAAAAGGGAGTAAATAGAACGAATTCAGTATCCTACGCCTCAAGTCATTCAGCGGTTAATCAAATATGAGAACGGTGGTAAGGGGTGAGATATAGTCCGATTAATTTCTGGTCGATAACCTAAAAAACAGGTACGTTTCTTCAATAAACAATTATCGATTTGAGTTCAGCATATACATTGGCACGGAATTAAAGACGTTTTGGAAAGATTTGAAGAGGTAAAGGCCTTCGGGGAACAAAAACAAAAATTTACCATTTCTTCTTCTTTTATGTGCCTTTTTCTTTCAGGACGTAGGCGATCGTGGCCTTCCACGTCTCCCTATCCCTGGTGGCTCTTAGCACGCTTTCTCCCGTAACGTATCGCAGCCCCCGTTCTGTCATCCACCTGCTTAGGCCCTTCAGATTTGTTATCCGCTGCTTTCCTCTGTCTTTTTTCCCCTCTATCTGACCTGTTAGTATCAGGCTCTCCAAGCCCTCCCTTCTCATTGCATGTCCCAGGAACAACAGTTGTCTCTTCCTGATGCTCAATATTAATTTATTTTTCGTTTCCATTCTTTTCAACACCTCATCATTGCTCACATGCTCGGTCCATGATATCCGCAGCATCCTTCTGTAGAACCACTTTTCAGCTGCTTCAAGTTTTCCCCTCATCTTTGTTGATATTGTCCAACATTCACTGCCGTATTGAAGAACTGACATCACACAGTAATCCAGTACTCTATTCTTTGTTTCTAGTGAAAGTTTCCTGTGTCTTAATACTTTACTCAGTTTCTGGAACGCGTCCTTCGCCATGCCAATTCGCCTTCGGGTCTGTGTCGCACTTTCCGTCTTCTGTTAGAACACTTCCCAGATATTTAAATTTTCGTACCTGCTTGATTTTAGTATCCTTCACCTGTATTTGTCACTTTGGGCTGCTCTTTTTGCTGATGACCATGCATTCGGTTTTCTTGCAGTTTATTTATAATCCTTTCTTGTCACTCTCTTCAGCTATCTTCTGTAGGAGGTCTTGTAGTTCCCTTTCCGTGTCTGCATTCAGCACTGTGTCGTCTGCATATCTTATGTTGTTCAGATTGTGGCCTCCGATGACAAATCCTGGTATAGTATCTAGAGTCCTCAAAATATTCTCACTGTACAAGTTAAATAGAGCCGGTTTTCATTTGGTTTAGTTAAATTCAAGTCAATATTTTTTGTTAGATCTTTAATTGCTTTTTCTGCTATTCCAATGACGTTTTTTGTTTTTCTATCATTTTCTATCTTATTTTATTCAATTTTTTCCATCATATTTGGCTGTGATTTTCGTAGTTCCCTAATGATGTTTATTTTTCCGGAAATTTTGTTTGTTTCGTTTTTCTCATTATTTTAAAAACTGATTTTGTTATTTCTGACATTTTTGTCTCTTCTTCTTCTTCTTCTTCTTCTTCTTCTTCTTCTTATTATTATTATTATTATTATTATTATTATACTACAAATAGTCGGTGTTCATTGCTGGATCAAATGAGAGCAGTTTATCTCAGTGATACACGCTTTGGGCGATCATGTCTCGAAAGTGACATGACTGACTGGGCAGAAGATTATCCCTCAGTAGGACGCCATTGCTTTCTGCGGCAGACTGGCTGCCAGCCAAGGCTATAGAACACAATCTATCCTATTATTTAAGCCATAACTGGAGGGAAGAGACGGATTAATACATTTCCCAAGTGTATTTGTGCTAAGTGAAAGCAAGGAATTCAACTGGAATTTGAACTCGGCACCTTGATCTCTCGTTCCGAGTCGATATCCAGGAACAAGATCTTTCTTATAAATTTCAACTGTGCTATGTTTTTTAGTATCACAGTTCTCAGTTTGGGAACGTTCTCACCGCTCCAGATTTGAATGACCCCTGAAGTAGATAATTAAATTCACTTTAAAACAAAAGTTTCGTTTTTGTCTACAATAACTGTCTGTGCGTTGTGGTGTAATGGCTATCGGCACGGAACGAAAAATCGGGTAGCAGAGTTCGAATTCCAGTTGGAAAGGTATAATCTGCTTCTTCCCTCCAGTTATGGGTTAAATAACAGGACAGACTGGGTTCTATAGCTTTGGTTGGCAACCAGTTTATCGTAGAAAGCAACGGCAACCTACTGCATGAGAATATTCTGCTCAGTCAGTCATGTCTCTTTCGAGACATGATCGCCAAAGCCTGTACCACGTATGGCACTTAACTGACTGACTGAATATAGTAGTTGGAAACATAATTAAAACTTCTACTGGGCCTAAACTGAGGGACCGGTTTTCTATTGTTATGAAGTAATAAACTGATCCCCCACTAATTACTACTTAATAATATAATACATCTCTTCCCCCTCTAGCTATGAGTCAAATAATAGGACAGATTGGGTTCTATAGTCTTGGCTGGCAACCAGTCTACCGTAGAAAGCAATGGCAACCTACTGCGGGATAATATCCTGCCCAGTCAGTCATGTCTCTTTCGAGACATGATCGCCTAAGCGTAAACCACTTATAGCATTGAACTGTCTGATTTCCTGCGCTGAAATCTCTCTTTTCTTTTCCATTTCCTAAAAACAATTTTTACTTTATGCCCATATCATTTGTTTATACGATCGAATCTTGTTATTACCATCGACAGTAAAATTATTCTCATTTGTCGATACTGCTTCTTCGACCGCCACTGCTTCTTCGACCGCCACTGCTTCTATTATTATTATTATTATTATTATTATTATTATTATTATTATCTAATTGGAATATTTTATTTTAAAGAATATTTCTTTAAAGCTTCATATATGCATTGGTTTTAATGTTATTATTAGTGAAATTGTGATGTTCATCATCATCATCATTTACCCTCTTATTAAATATTAATTCTCTCACCATTCCTTCTTTCTCTGACCTCCATATTTTCTCTTTAATGATACCTACTATCTTCACAAAGTACACACACACACACACACACACACACACACACACACACACACACACACACACACACACGCTCAGGCACCCCAGCGCACACATACATTATTTCCTTTCTTCCTAACATCAATCATCCCCGTTCCAACCCCGACCGTCCCTGTCAATTACTTTTGGTCTCACTTACCCACCCAAACCCGTGGCTACTCACATCTCCCGACTCTCTTTGGATAATCCTCAGCCTCATCTGAAAAATTTCACTGTTTTTTTTTATACTCTCCTTCCTGCCTTCCTTCTTTCTACATTTACAAAATCAACGATTTATCCCAAGGGGACTTTAACAAAGAACAAATTTTTATTTCAGAAAAAAAAGATGTGAGACCAACGGTCGGCTAATGATTCTTTGAAAAAATTCTTCATTTAGGTTTTTAATATTTTTTTAAAAAATTTATTTCCTTTCTGGATTTCCTTTCAACATTTTCACTTGTTTTAATTTTTTTCTTTATAAAAAATTTAGTTCTATTTTATACATTTTTATTTTTTAATTTAAAAATATTTAAATATATATTTTTAATGGAGTTTTTTCTCTATGTCGATGATGAATTCAGCACACAAAACAGTCTAAGAAGATGAAATGAAATAAAAATATAATAATGATGATGATGATGACGATGATGGCGATGACGTTAATATCTGATATTATTCGGGGGACAATAATATCAGTATATTAAAGCTACGCTGTAAGATTCAACACATGATAATAGATATAGCTAGTATATACATTTTTCATATGTCAAAACTCCACAAAAACTGAGGATAAGCACACACACACATATATACACACACACACACACACATATATATATATATATATACACACACACACACACACACACACACACACACATATATATAGTCATCCGCAGACAGATCTGTTTCGCTGTATCACAGCTCATCAGTACGGTTAGACATCCGATTGAAACCCGACCGAATTGGCGTCAGTCGGCGATTCTATCTCTGAGCTATGGGCGCTCGGTAAAAGCAAGCAGACTTTTAGCGTGTGATATATCATGTATACACGCGCCAATAGCTGAGAGTGTTCTAACTCATTACGGAATGAACGATGCGTAGATGCTAGAGTAGTTACTGTTTTCTTAAAGTCTTTCTCTCTCTCTCTCTCTCTCTCTATATATATATATATATATATATATACGGCATACTCCAGGAAAAATGCAGCCAAAAACAAAAGATAAAATTTGCAGACGTAGAAGAAAAAAATAACAATTTTAATCCAATCTCTGTTGGTTTGAGTAAATTCATTCTTTTTTGTCTTTTATGAAAATAGGGTAATACAAGAATTTGCAACAGGTCCTAGTCAGCCAGTTCCAAAATACCAGTTTATCTGAAAAAATCTACGCTAAGCTCATCCATTTACTCTAAGAGATATGCGAAACAGATGGAGATCAAATGACTTATTAACCATTGAACAACATTCCAGCTTCTATAAGTCAATATGCTTGCACTTTCTTTTCTCCTGTAAATTATGTGTAATGAGATTTACTAAAATGAATGAACTTTCGCTGTATATATGACACATATGCATTTCTAAGAACTTTTCAAATAAGAATATTTACCATGGAAAAAACATCCACGAACGCAGGACATTTTTTTTTAATCATATCACCCCGAGCAAGCCGATAACGCCACTGATGTGCAGGGGGCTACATAGGAGTGAAAAGATTGGAAAAGAGAAAACCGGAAACCGCATCCTAAACAGTAAACAAGGGATGAGCCTCTTCACCTGTTCAATAGACGTGGGTGGAGTGTGAACCGGGCGATAGTTTAGTCTATCTACTCCAATAGACTTAACTTATATACTTTTAAATCGAAAAAGTTTGTTGTAAACAGGTTAATAAAATACAGTTTTAAATTTTAACATTGTTAATGGTAGATGATTTATTGTATTTTGATTATGACTACCAACTCCGTGAGATATTTATAGAACTTAATATAAGTCAGTCAGTTAAATACCATACGTGATACACGCTTGGGCGATCATGTCTCGAAAGAGACATGACTGACTGGGCAGAAGATTATCCCGCAGTAGGTTGCCATTGCTTTCTGCGGTAGACTGGTTGCTGATCAAGGCTATAGAACCCAATCTGTCCTGTTATTTAACCCATAACTGGAAGGAATAGACGGATTAATACCTTTCCCAAGGGTCTTTGCGCGTAAGTGAATGCAATGAATTCAACTGGAATTCGAACTCGGCTCCCTGATTTCTCGTTCCGAGCCGATATCCACTGCACCACAAATACTGTGTTATTATTTTCATTTTATAGGAAAATGTGCTGAAGCAACTTGTGAAGACGGATGCGAATAGCGCTGGTAGAATAGCCTCGTTCTCAAGTAATTATCCTATGGGGAAAAATGAACCAACCAAAAGCAGTCATTTAAAAGTCGTTAAATGTGCCTGTCTACTTGTAACGGATATAAATATGAAATTCCTTCCAAGCGACGATTTTGGATTTAGAAATCGACTTTTTTTGACTACAATTAAAACGTGGTCTTAAATTGACTAAACACAAGGAGTTGCTGAGTGGATTTCAGCCAGAATAAAAAGATATTAAATCAAACAAATTCTAATGTTTTTGGTCAGATTTAGGGAAGTGGGTTTTAAATCCAAACAACCCACACTTAATAAAATCACGTTTGAATCTGATCATAACACATTACATTGCATTAAAATATATTGTTCTGTTAACATTTTCGGTGTGACGTCATAGAACCGCATTACAAATTTACGAGCTGCGTTTGCTATTTGGTGACTGTTGTTTTTGCTTAGCAAAGTTTTGTCAACACAAGATAAAATCGTTTTTGATGGTGGATGTTTTTATGTTAACATCCCTGTAACCTCTCTGAAGATGACACATGTGAGCCGAAAGCTTAGAACCAACTTAATAAAAAATTACCCAAATGTTGGAGAATTTTTGTCTTTATTTTCACCTGAAATTAAAGCCAAAATACGATGTTTAGAACGGTTCATGATTAAACATAATAGACATTCATTGTCTCTTATATTAAACAGTATATGTTTAGAAAACAAACAAACAAACACACACACACACACACACACACACACACACACACACATATATATATATATATATATATATATATATATATAGAGAGAGAGAGAGAGAGAGAGAGAGAGACCACACACACACACACACACACTACCGACCATAAGTTTTGGACCACCCAAATTTTTTTCACAAAGTTTATAAAATTTCATTTTTAACAGAATCAAATTCACCAAGTTTATATTTTTTGTTATTCTTATACAGATGCCAGCCAAAAAAAAGTTTTCTTTTCAACTTTAAAGTAAACATTTACTCAGTTTGCTACTTCACTCCTCTTATTGTGATCAAGTTTTTGCCGAAAATTCAGATTTACGGTATAATTTATTTTTGTAAACCATATAACTACGGTATAAATGGCAAGGAAGAAACAGATTAGCATTGAAAAAAGTGCTCAGGTTGAAATTCTTTCGAAAGAAGGATATTCTGAACGTGTTATCGCTAAAGAATTAAGCCTATCAAAAAATGGCGTGCATTATTGCTTTCAACGACTCGTGGTGGTTTCTTTGATGAAAAGAAAATATGAATTAACTTTAATTAAACTTGAAATTACTCTATGTTAATTTTGGTTTTAATTATTGTACAATTGTGAGCAACAATGAAATATATCTATATTTATTTTTCTAAGACATAGAATTTGTTATTTCTTTCTCTTAGAGAATAAATCTAAGTGGTCCCGAACTTATGGTCGGTAATATATATATATATATATATATATATATATATATATATTATGTTTTAGAACATGTACATAATTTCTTCTATATATGTCCTCTTCTCTACAATCATATGGTTGTTTCAGTGTTTGGATTTAAACACTTCTTCCCCTGAAGAAGTGTTTAAATCCAAACACTGAAACAGCCATATGATTGTAGAGAAGAGGGCATATATAGAAGAAATTATGTACATGTTCTAAAACATAATTTATAATAAATATTCACAGCTCTATACATCATATATCGAGCACTGTTTTAAATTAATGTTTTAGACGGAAAAAAATTATCTTTTTTCTCTCCTCATTCTATACTCACTCGGATATATATATATATATATATATATATATATATATATATATATATATAGGAAATTGTATGGCAAAGTGGAAAAAGTTTACCAGTCGTAAGCTGATCTACAGGAAATTTGCGCCGTAGCTATTACAGTATTTCACCATTCCTGACAGATCTTCTAATATCGCAGGGTATAATACAAACCCTATATAAGTCATCAACCAACTAAAAAACACAAAATAAATTACACATCCTCATAATCGGATTCAAACGACTAAAAGCATTTGTAAACCCAAAGTAAAATTGCTCCCCTCAAAAGTGGATTTAAACGACGTTGGAAAAACCCAACTAAGAAAAATTCACAAGTCAGTGCGGAAAGCAAATTCTGAATCCTGATTGGATTAAAAACAGAAAATTCATATATGACGTATTTTCACGCCTAGATGTGAAAAGGATCGCTGGAGCTGGCACCATGAGAAGTTTCACTATTTAAACAATGACGCTAAGCTGTCAAAGTCACTCAGATGGGTGCCGTTGGCTGAGGACCTCGTGGCAATGTAACGAAAGAAAATTTAAGAAGCCGACCGCACGCAGGGGACGTCACGGTTTCATTCGACATCTTTTTCCAACTTTCTTTTCTTCTTTTTCACTTCTTTCCAACCCAGACGCAGGGCACGCCACAGTTTTATTTGCCATCTTCTTCCAACGTCCTTTTCTTCATTTTCACACACGACGCCGAAGAGAACAATAACAACAACAAAACGAACGCGTTAAGTACAACTTCTTTATTTGTTTTGCCTTCTCTTTCTCCCAACATGTCGCGACCTACTAAAAAGAGGAAGGAACAAAGACTTTATATTCTGCTACTACACAACTATGAACACTAATCTTCTGCGGACATTTTAAATACCTACATTTCTCTGCGAAGAATTTAAACTACAAAACTGTATGCATTTTCTCAATGAACATTTTTCTTTTCGCAAATATATTTTAGTGTTCAGTTAACAAAATTTTACTTATATTTTCCTTCTTACATTTTTGTCATTCTGTAAATAAATCTTTGCTTTAATATACACACGAAATATTTTTCCTTTCACATTTCAACATCCAACCTTCAGCCTTCTGATATTTAAATTGTGGGGACTTCGGACGTGTTTGACACAAGGTCAATTAACCAAGCATCACCGAGGCCCCTATGAGTGTGAATTGCCTACTTACAAAAGTGATGGAAAGAAAAAGAAAAAGAAAAAGACGTTAAATGAATTCGGCTAGATAAAAAAAAGAAAAATTTTAAAATTCCCATCACATCTCAGTCGCGCACATGCGTAGTCGTACCAAGATAAGAAATTTAGTCTGATAAAATCCCGAAGGCCGAAACACGTCACAAGAAAACGTTTACCACTTTGTCATACAATTCCCAAATATTGTTCTTGATAAATAAAAATATATATTGACATCACATATATATGTATGTATGATTTTTTTTTTAATCATCTCACCCCAAGTAATTCTAGTGTCACCATTGCGCAGGGGTTTACATAGGGGAAAGTGATGAGAAAGAGGGTTAGTTATAGGAAATGTCAAGAGGAGGGTAATAGACAGATGAAGATACAGAGGATGGGGGTGGAGCAGATCGAAAAAAAGAGTTTGAGAGAATGGATGCGAGTTAGTGAGGTAGGAGATGTCTATTGGCCTTACATTTAAATTCCTGGAGATTGTAGCTGTCGGGGAAGCAAGTATATGGAAGGGAATTCCACAGGCGGGAAGTGCGTAAAAACAAGCTGTCAGAGTAGAAATTGCGGTTACAATTAAATTATAGTATATCTATTACTAGTATTAGCAGAATTATTTCTGTTACTATTAATATTGTGATAATTACTATAGTTAATATTATATATATATATATATATATATATATATATATATATATATATATATATAAGAAATATACAAAATATTCTACTTTTAGGCACGACTCGGTGTTTCATGCATATGTCAATATTCAGTTGCATATCATAAACTGGTTTTTGGACCTGATGATTGCGGATGTATGAAACTACCAATCGTGCTTTAGATATAGGATATGTATATTTATTAATATGTACTCAATAGTTGTGTTATGTTAAATTGAGCACCAGATAAATATTTATTTATCGGTGTGTACCTGTGTGTATAAACATGTGTATACGTATTTATATCTAAACACACACACACACACACACACACACACACACACACACACACACACACACACATATATATATATATATATATTAGCGGCCATAATTATTACGCCACGTAAGTTTAATAAAATGATGTATTTCATAATGTTTTTAGTATGTATTGCCAAGTGGATAATTCTATAATTCTAAATGAAAATAAAATGGTTCTTTTGTTATTATTACTTTGCAAAACTTTACAAGGCAGCCAGGAAACCCTTGCTTCGGTTAGCCAATAAAAAGAGACTAGCATAGGAAGAGAGCACAAAAACTGGACACCAGAACAGTTCATTTAATGAACATGTTATTGTGCAGTATTAACAAAAGAATCATTCTATTTTCATTTAGAATTATCCACTTGGCGATAAATACTAAAAATAGTATGAAATACATCATTTCTTTTAAAAAACTGGGGTGGCCTAATAATTATGGCCGGCAGTGTATATATATATATATATATATATATATATATATAGAATGTGCTGCTAAATCTCTCTTCTTGGACTATATATATATATATATATATATATATATATATATATATATATATATAGCAAATCTACAGGTGCGCTGGGTAAATTGTCGCTATTTGCCTTGTAAAATTTTGCAAAGTAATAATAACTAAAGAACCATTCTACTTTCATTTAGAATTATCCACTTGGCGATAAATACTAAAAATAGTATGAAATACATCATTTTTTTTTTCAAAACACTGAGGTGGCCTAATAATTATGGGCGGTAGTGTATATATATTAAACAGTTATAAGCAGATTTAAATTAAACAATTAAACAGTTATATTAGAAAGTGCTTAATAGATGTTTGAAGGGAAATGATGCTTTTGTGGTGATACCGAGCAAAGCGAGGGACCGGATGTTTACCCTCGGAGGTCCAGAAAGCAAATGACCAAAACTGGTCTTTGCGTAACCGGCTCCACGCATATGTTCCGACAGAAAACCAAAAAGTAATAAATATCAAATTCCTGTTCGCTAGCCTACGAGAATTTTATTTATCATCCAATGGGAAGCCCAGAATTAAATACGGGTGTGAATTCCCAAATGACCTGCTGGGACCTACAAAGACGAAACAAAAAGCCGACGCAGAAAGCATCGCCAGTTGAGAAAGTACGAGCGTAATTAGCACGCCCCTTGACCTCATCGAGAGATCCACTATGCTCGCCTCGCCTTTCCCTCTCACCTTCTTCTTCGCTGTCCCTGAGCTACTTGCCCGACCAAAGAAGCGGAGATATCAAAGACATTTCTAACTGACAAACGCTCATACATACATATGCATAAGCTCTGTTTTCAGCATTTATTACTATGAACATTTTAACGTCCTTTGAACCCACCCTAAAGACATTAATTATTTGTAAAAAAACGAACCTTAATTGATATCTGTGTATATATAAATGTTGTTTCTATAATCAGTTTGATTTTCTTGTTTTATAACCTCTTTTATAACCTCTAGTGGGCTAAGGAGGCCAAATTCAGTTAATCTGTTTCAACATACAACTACGTTTCACCAGAACGGATAACCCACTGTACTTTAACATGTAGAGTTTTAGATATTTACGTTAGGGAGATCCACCGATTACGCTACCAAGATTTCCACTTTTCGGTTTCGTCAGGCGACTCATCCTGATGAAACCGAAAAGGTAAAAACTATGGTTGCTTAATGAGCTGATAAAAAATAGTAGCTACTCACGTATCTACGCATCGTGCATTCAGTAATGAATTCAAACGCTCTCAGCTACTGACATGTGTTTACATTGTATACAACACGCTAAAGTCAGCCTTCCATTACCGAGCGCCCACAGCTCAGAAGTAGAATCGCCTACTGATGTCAATTCGGTTGGGTTTCAAACTTCAATCATTGCTAGAAGCAATCGGATGTCTAAATGTACTGATGAACTGTGATACAGCGAAACAAATCTGTCTGCGGATGACTATATATATATATATATATATATATATATGTAAAAATTAAGAAAGACACGTTATTCCATGGTTAAGCGGAGGTATGGGCCTATTTCAGGCGAACTATCTTCAGCTTCCGTCTTTATTGTACAGAAGATTTTACACGAATCATTCGTGTAAGATCTTCTGACATATATTTGCTTTAAATGTATTTATATACATATATATTTAGAGATCTCCTAGAGAGTTATCCTACCATTTTATGTACAGGATACTCCTTTGGATATCTATACCGCACACACACACACACACACACACACACACACACACACACACACACACACACACACACACATATATATATAATCTAAACTTATTTATAAATGGAAATTTGTCTCTGTGTGTGTCTGTGTGTGTGTATGTATGCTATCTATAGACTCCAAAACGGCTGAACTGATTTTCTTGAAAATTTACACAGTTGTACTATAAGCATCTGCGAGTGTTCTTAGCTAAATCTTGTGTCGAGGTACCCCCGATAAATACTGACAATCGATAATCGAAAAATCGGGTTATAGAAGGAGTGGCCCGATTTTAATCAAATTTGATCAACTCATAGACAAAACATAAGAAACGATATTCAGAAGTTTCAAGGTTGCAGTTCTTACAATAGTGTAGAAAATCGATAATATATATACATAAAAGGCAAGATGTTTGTGTGTCTGTCTGTTTATCAGTGTGTATGTCCTTTATACAAATCCACAATTTTTATCCGATTCTCACCAGACTTCACACAAATATTCTTTAGGCTGAGTCTGAGGTCCAGGACCATGGATTAGTTTTAAAGCTTTCATTACACCCGAGAAATGCCGGGCTATACTGCTTATATGCATATATATATATATATATATATATATATATATATATATATATATATATATATATATAAACAAGAACCAACAAGGTTTTACTTTCCATTATATTTTACCAGTTTACGGATATGGTGCTGCACACGTGGTTGTGAATATCCTGACCAATGTCCTGTCTGTGTGGTAGTTAGACATGAACACGGTTCTTGATAAGGACCATGGAAGTCGAAAGAGACTAAACAAAAGAACAAAATATGAACTTCGGATAGTTTATCTCTCCAAAACTTCGACGGACATTGTTATATATATATATATATATATATATATATATATATATATATATTGTTTTATATATATATATATATATATATATATATATATTGTTTTAAAAAGGATAATTTTATTAGGACATATACAAACGTATCTCGCTTAAAAAGGAAAAATAAAAAACAAGAGAGGAAAAAATAATTTTTTTAGACACCTTTCGACCGACATGTCGTCAAAAAAAGAATCTTCGGCATTTAAAACAGAGAAGTTGATCAAAAAATATTTTAACAACATCCAAGTTTAAGACACAGGATTATACAGAAAAAACAATTTCCTATGTTGGGCGGTAGTCTCCACAAAATGTTCCAATATATATACTAGCAGTATAGCCCCGCCTTGTCCGGTGTAATAAAAGCTTTAAAACTAATCCATGGTTCTGGAGCTCAGACTCTTTGGACGTTGGCAGGAAAGACTTAAACGTTTCCAGTTAAAGCGACACCGTAGACTGAAAGAAAAATGAATGAATGTAAGTCAAATTTTGATTTCCTGGTATCGATTTATATATATATATATATATTTTTTCTACACTATTGTAAGAACTGCAACCTTGAAACTTCTGAATATCGTTTCTTATGTCTTTGTCTATGAGTGTATCAAATTTGATTAAAATCGGACTACTCCTTCTATAACCTGATCTTTTCGATTATCGATTTTCGATATTTATCGGGGGTACCTCGACACAAAACCTAGCTAATAACACACGCAAACGCTTATAGTACAACTGTGTTAGTTTTCAAGAAAATCGGTTCAGTCGTTTCGGAGTCTATAGGTAACGGATACACAGACAGACAGACAGACAGACAGACACACACACACACACACACACACACACAGAGACAAAGTTTCATTTATAAATAAGTTTAGATAGATAACCATTAAGTTGTTAGCCATTTACGTCAGCATTTTTGCTTCAAAGAATGAACTGGCTACGGCTCCAGCTTTCTTTTATCTGCTTTTTCGCTTCTTGCTTCAGTTTTCTTGTTGGTTTTGTTGCCGTTGTATCTATTTTACTGCTATTTTCAAGATTTAATTTGAATACATTTGCATATTTAAGTGTTTCTTTTGATATAGAATAAAATTATTTTTACTTTTTTATGCTCCATTATGAGTCGTAACACCCAATTTTGTAGAGCTACATGATACTTATAAAATACCACTATTATAGAATATATTCTTGGAAGAGAATGGCAGCTGATTCATGCTTCTGTCCACATTTTGGAAGATGTAGACGGTCAACATCTGCCTTAGGGTGGCGCCTTTTGTTGCATGTTAGTTGTTTGCAAATTTTTCCATCATTTTTTTTTTTTGAGTTCCTTTAATTACCAGTAAATTGCATCCGGCAGCAAGGCTTGGGAGGTTGTGAGGAGCATGGAACCACCTCTTAACTGCTGTTGTTCCCAGCTCCGCCCTGATCCGGAGTGGTAGCACCTGTTAGGGTCCAGCTATGGGTAAGTAGTTAACCCCCAAACTGGGGTCAAAACACTATGTAGGTATAAAAATAAACTTTTATAGAAATATATATATTTATATATGAATAGAATTTTATAGAAAAATATACATTTTTGAACGAAGAATATTACCAACAATACATTTTTTGAAGAAAAAAAAGTTATTACCATCATACATTTTTGAAAGAAAAAATTATTACCATTTTTAAATACAAAATTAGAAGACACCTAATTGGAGTAGATAGACTAAACTATCGCCCGGCTCACACTCCACCCACGTCTATTGAACAGGTGTAGAGGCTCATCCCTTGTTTCCTGTTTAGGATGTGGTTTCCGGCCTTCTCTTTTCCAATCTTTTCATTCTTACGTAGCCCCCTGCGCTTCAGTGGCATTACCGCCTTGCTTGGGGTGATATGATTAAAAAAAAATCTTCGGGTTTTAAAATAAAAATAAAAAAAATTCCTCAATGTCTGACTAAATGAACTTTTTTACTATAACCGAACATGAAAAAAATATCTTTAAACTCTACCTTTTCGGCATTAAATAACCCAGAGAGGTGTTGATATGCAGTTAAACAAAACTCGAACTCAAACTATAACTGGAATAGTAAGATTGTTAATGGCCGTTACTTTATTTTACGAATTTTATTCACACACTTGCCTAATGCATTTTTTGTGATTATTATTATTATTCTATGTGCATTGTCCTTTCAGGTCGTAGGCGATAATGGCTTTCCACGTCTTCCTATTCTTGGTGGCTATTAGCACGCTTTCTCCTGTTACACCACGCAACCCCCGTTCTGCCATCCACCTGCTCAGGCCCGTCAAATATGTTATCTGCTGTTTTCTCCTGTCTCTTTTTCCCTCTATCTGGCCTGTTAATATCAAGTTCTCCAAGACCTTCTTCCTCATTGCATGTCCCAGAAACTTTAGTTGTCTGTTCCTGATGCTCAGTCCCGATATATAAAAGTTACACAACTCTTAACCAAAAAGCCCGCCGGCATTTTCTCCCATTTCTTGCCGATATCAGCCAAGATATTGGTGTTGGGATGAAATTTTTTTTATTAGGAACTTGTTTCAAAATACGCCACACTTTTCTTCAAGGGTATTGGGACCAGAAGTAGAACTGTTTATTGAAGCTTTGTACAAACCGTTATTCGGTTAGATTTTGTATGAGACTCAATCGCACAAAATGTTTCAACTATTATTTAAAGTATTAACTATAATTTGATACGCGTTCTACGAACTAAATAAATAGTCAATTCCACGTTTCATCCTGAAGATTAAGGCTTTTAATACGCAATGTACGAGATGAAAATATCAGCAAGTTTTAGCTTCATTATTTCCTGCCTTGATCATAAAATCTAATCGGCACAAACAAGACTGATAGTTGATGACACGCACTGAATATGAAAGATGAATACGAATTATTATAAATAAAAATAAAGCGAACACGTTAGAACATTAACATAACAAGCTAATTAATACGCGTTGCAGGCTCAGACTTAGAAAAGAAAATAACTTGGCAAACGGTAGCTATAAATGCTTTAAGAGACCGCAGAGTAAAATAGATAGTATAAAAATGGTGGAATATTAAAATCTGACTGGAAAAACAATATAAAGGTCGTCCCCATCATCTCCGAAACACGAGAAACAGTTCTAAGAAACTTTTAAGTTTCGTAACAGGTTGGGGATACTAAAATCAATCAAGTACAAAAATTTAAATGCTTGGAAAGTGTTCTAACAGAAGACGGAAAGTGCGACACAGAGATCCGAAGGCGAATTGGCATGGCAAAAGAAGTATTCCAGAAGTTAAGTAAAGTATTAAAAAACAGGATAATTTCGCTAGAAACAAAGAAGAGAGTACTGGATTGTTATATGATGTCAGTTCTTCCATATGGCAGTGAATGCTGGACAATATCATCAAAGATGAAGGAAACACTTGAAGCAACTGAAATGTGGTTCTACAGAAGCATACTGAATATAAATGGGGGACCATTTCCATATTACGATCAATATATAAACTGAACCCTCACTTTGTGGTCACAGCAGTTTCTATACATTTATATTTCTGAGATCCAAAATCAGAAGGATGCATTCCAGGAGCTGATAAGAGTATTAAGAAACAGGACAATTTCGCTAGAAACAAAGAAGAGAGTACTGGATTGCTATGTGATGTCCGTTCTTCAATATGGCAGTGAATGCTGGACAATGTCATAAAAAATGAAGGAAATATTTGAAGCAACTGAAATGTGGTTCTACAGAAGGATGCTTCGGATATCATGGATCGAGCATGTGAGCAATGATGAGGTTTTAGAAAGGATGGAAACAGAAAGGAAATTAACACTGAGCATCGGGAAGAGACAACTGAAGTTCTTGGGACATGTATTGAGGAAGAAAGACTTGGAGAATCTGATGCTCACAGGTCAGATAGAGGGAAAGAGAGACAGGGGAAAACAGCGGATAACATATTTGAAGGGCATGAACAGGTACAGCGGGGTTTGGGTAGAGGTAATAGAAGAAGGCGTGCTAAGAGCCACCAGGGATAGGGAGATGTGGAAAGCCATGGTCGCCTACATCTTGAAGGGATATGACATATAGAAGAAGAAGAAGAAGAAGAAGAAGAAGAAGAAGAAGAAGAAATCGAATGCAAACGATTAAAAAAAGTAGCGTGCCAGAAATCTTATGAGACTTGTCACTTGAACCACATCAATGATGACCAACAATAAGTAAACGCATAATAACCCAGCCTAATCTTCAATTAATGTAAGGAAGTAAAAATTACTAACCAAATTTCAACAAGATGCGTAAAAACTTTCTTCACTCTGTAGTAAGTTACTAAAATATAGTATTTGTGACGTTTAGTAGTGACTAGTCTCTGCAGATTATTTTCTGGTTGATATCAGACACTCACTTTGGTCTCAAAAAGACTGTCAGTCAGTTAAGTGCCATACGTGATACACGTTTGGGCGATCATGTCTCGAAAGACGCATGACTGACTGGGCAGAAGATTATCCCGCAGTAGGTTGCCATTGCTTTCTGCGGTAGACTGGTTGCCGACCAAGGCTATAGAATCCAATCTGTCCTGCTATTTAACCCATAACTGGAAGGAAGAGACGGATTAATACCTTTCCCAAGGGTATTTGCGCGTAAATGAATACAATGGATTCAGCTGGAATTCGAACTCGGCTTCCGAGCCAATATCCACTGTACCACAACGCACATACACCGCCATAATTCATATCAGGCGCAAATCATGTAATCAATGGATGACCAGTAGGTTTTCATTTGGTGGCTAGACAGGAGAGTTATTCTCGAACGTCTATTAGTTGTCATTTGAACCCTGGCTTCACTGTATAAATATTGGATCTCCAGCGATAACCACTAAACATTTAGAGTTAACATGTTAATAAAAAAAAAAAATATGATAATTGAGGAAAAAAAACGCCTGTTGATTTCTAATTTGTTTTGCCAAAATTCAGAAAAAACTGCCTCACGACCCAAAATATCGCATGTATATATATATATATATAATCGTGTCGCCCCAAGCAAGGCATTTTACTGCCATTGTTGTGCAGGGGGTTACATAGAAGGAATGTTGAGGAGTGAGAGGTTGTGGGAGTGTCAGGAAGAGAGTAGAAGGAAGAGAGTACTGATGAGAGTGGGGTGGATGTAGAAAAGCACGAGAGAGAGGGTGTAAGTTAGTGAGACAGGAGATGACTATTGACTTTACATCGGTCGATTGGAAATTCGGATCGTACAACGTCGTAAACATGGCAGTAAAGATGAGAACATTAGTCCGAATAATGTAAATAGTATTATTAATATATATATATATATATATATATATCGCTCATTCAGTGAAATGAATTAGAGCGCTCTAGCTATTGGGCGCGTATAATGATATGCCCTAAAAAGTCTGCCTACTTCCACCGAACGCCCATAGCCCAGTGGTAGAATCGCCGACTGACGCCATTTCGGTCGGGTTTCAATCCTAAGTAAAAAAGCAATCGGAGTCTAACCGTACTGATGAGTTGTTATACGGCGAAAGAGATCTGTCTGCGAATGACCATGTAGATATAGATGCGTATCCAAGTGAATAAGAAATGAAGAAAATTTTTTTTTAATAACGTCCAAAACATTAATTTAAAACAGTGTTCGATATATAAAATATAGAGCTGTGAATAATTATTATAAATTATATTTACAATTTTTTTATATATCCACTACAGATCGTACATTTGTTTCGATACTGAAACTACAATGTCTCATCAGGTGGGGTGGACAGGAATGGAAAGCCTCTTTTCTTATATTTGGTGAGTTGTGTGTGGGATGTTGGTGGGGGTTAGTGATATGGAAATAAGTCTTGTGGATTGTCCGTTTGAATTTTGAAGAAAGTGGTGTGTAGTGAATATAGTTGATTAATGAGTAACTTGGAATTTTGTAGACACAGTTTACCAGTGTGGCTAGACACATCTAGTCGACCGATTTGGTGTCAGTTATAGTCGCTACCCCCTAAGCCATAGGCGCATGGAATCAGAGTAGGGAAATTTTAACGTGTTGTATATAAGCAGTGTATACACACGCCAGTCACCGAAAGAACTCAATTCATTTCTGAAGAGTCACGCTTATACAGCAGAAGTGGAAACTGTTTTTAAAATTTTCTTCTCTAGAGAGCTCAATCGCATATAGAGCATAATATATTAGTCATCCACATACAAGCTTGTTTCGCTGTATCACAGCTCATCAGTATGACAATTTGAAAACTTCTATTTTGACAGGTTTTGTCGATTAACTATTTTTACAGAAACAATTCATTTGTAGTTAAAATGAAATCATTATTTAATGACGTTACATAAGATAGCATAAAAAAAAGAAAACTTAAACAGAAGACAATTGAGAGATTTGGTGGAAGCAGTTATACACTTATGTAGGCAGTATTTCTCAACATAAATTTTACTGTTACTTGACTCAGATCATCTTAATGAAGATGAAAATGATTTTATGAGCGAAATGTTCTGCGAGACGCGAGCCTTGTAGCAAACAGCAAACACGTCAGATATCATAATTATTCGAGACGAAAGATTGGAAATATTCGCGGGAAAGTGGCAGCGGGTCGAGCAGAATTCAGATTTTATCCAAGTCTGTTCCAAATACCCCCTGAGTAAAGCATGATCTGTTTTCTATTTTCCCAGCCAAGGGTTAAATAGCAGTATAGACTGGAGTCTTTAGCCTTAGATGATAGCCAGTCAACGAGTAGAATTAACGAGTAGGAGGCAACGAACAAACATTGCGCTCTCTTTTTCAAGAAGTCGTGACAGTTCATAGATACTGAAGAAAATCCGGAGAGAGTCATGATCACCTGACTCCTAAACGTACACGGTATTTAGGAAATATAAAATTAACTTTATATATATATATATATATATATATATATATATATATATATATATATATATGTTTAATACTTAGTTTTTGGTCATAACAGGGTAAGACTATATATATATATATATATATATGTATTGTTTAATACTTAGTTTTTGGTCATAACAGGGTAAGACTATATATATATATATATATATATATATATATATATATATATATATTGTTTAATACTTAGTTTTTGGTCATAACAGGGTAAGACTATATATATATATATATATATATATATATATATATATATGTATTGTTTAATACTTAGTTTTTGGTCATAACAGGGTAAGACTATATATATATATATATATATATATATATATATATATATATATTGTTTAATACTTAGTTTTTGGTCATAACAGGGTAAGACTATATATATATATATATATATATGTATTGTTTAATACTTAGTTTTTGATCATAATAGGGTTAGACTATATATATATATATATATATATATAATTTAATACTTTGTTTTTGGTCATAATTGGGTTAGATTATATATATATATATATATATATATATATATATATATATATATATAATATAAGTATAAAATAGGGTTAGACTATATATATATATATTTCGTCTACGAACGTAGATAGAATGAGTTTGATTTGAAAAAAAAAATAGATTCGTTTGTTTAATACAAAGCAACAATTTTCACTTTACTATACTGAAATGTTTTTCTATTGTCCAGAAACGAAAGAACACTTGCAGGAATCAGTCAAGCCGAACAATGCTTTTACTGATGAACTTGAGTTCTGCAAGAATACTAAGAACCCCCCCCCACTACACACACATGGATGTATATATATATATATATATATATATATATATATATATAGAGAGAGAGAGAGAGAGAGAGAGAGAGAAGGAAGAATTTGTCAATCCTCAGTAAGTTTCATGAGGTCGCTTGAACCATTCTATCGTAGGAATAAAGAAATAAAAACTACAAGGGAAAATAATATAAGAATTAGCGAATACGTGAAAAAAATATGAAGGAAAATTTGTTTTATGTTTCGCTATTTTGTTAAAACATCTGTTGCTATTCCCTAATTTTTTTTCCATCAATGAAAGAAAATGCCAAGTTCACAATGAAAAAAAAAAAAAATACATAGATAAAAACCAAAGCTGAATCAACACAATCATAAGAGAAATAAGAATGGAGAACATCGCTATATTTATCCTAAAACTGGTGTGTATATGAAGATAGTTTACTCTTCAAGAGAAAGAGTGAGATAAGTGAGTCAGAGAGAGAGAGAGAGAGAGAGAGAGAGAGAGTAAGAGAGAGAGAAAGAAAGAAAGTGAAAGAGAGAGAGAGTAAGTGAGAGAGGAAGTAAGAGAGACAGAGAGAGTAAGAGAGAGAGAGAGAGAGAGAGTAAGAGTGAGGAAGAGTAAGAGAGTAAGAGAGAGTAAGCGTAAGAGAGAGTAAGAGAAAGTAAAAGAGTAAGAGAGAGTAAGAGTAAGCGAGTAAGAGAACGAGAGAGTAAGAGAGAGAGAGAGAGTAAACTGGAATAAACAGTTGAAAGAAAGTTAATTAATGAAATATATATGTATGCGAGTGTGAATATATAATAGTAAACCTACTTTCTCAAAATCGAGATCATAGAGACCATGTTATCTTTCATACCATCACATTATTATCAAAAATATGCAAATTATATTCAAAATTATTTACAGAGTAACATATACCCAACTTTCCTCCTATGTAACCCCCTGCAAAACAATGGCAGTAAAATGCCTTGCTTGGGGTGATATGGTTATAAAAAAAAATTAAAAAAATGGGAAAATCAGATATACGAACAGCTAAATCTTAGAAATGGCTGCACAATCATAGTCTATCTACGAACAAGAAATCAACTGTCTGAAAAAGAATAGAGTATGTCAAATTTCTTTATTTATCTTTGGTTGATTATTGAATTTCATTCGACTTAGCAGAACACTCGACAAACTTTAACACGTTCTCAGAGAAAAGTATTAAAGAAAGTTATATAAAACTTCTTACGATAACAATATTGCAATAATTTAGCAAGACGAAAACACTAACAGAATTGCTAAAGGAATGGGGAAAGGAGGTATGATTTGACTTTAAATATTTACAGAATACTTGAAAGTCAGTCAGTTAAATGCCATACGTGATACACGCTTTGGGCGATCATGTCTCTTTCGAGACATGACTGACTGGGCAGAAGATTATCCCGCAGTAGGTTGCCATTGCTTTCTGCGGTAGACTGGTTGCCGACCAAGGCTATAGAACCCAATCTGTCCTGTTATTTAACCCATAACTGAAAGGAATAGGCGGATTAATACCTTTCCCAAGGGTATTTGCGCGTAAGTGAATACAATGGATTCAGCTGGAATTCGAACTCGGCTACCCGGTTTCTCGTTTCGAGCCGATATCCACTGTACCACGTATCTTAAGAAAATTTAACAAATAAAAGATGGGAGAAAATTTAAACAGAAAATATATATATTTTTTTTTTTTTATAAGCGTTTCACCCCGAGCAAGGCATGTCACTGCCACTACTGTGCAGAGGGCTACATAGAGTGGAGAAAGCCTGATTAAATATAGGAAATAACAGAGGGTGGGTGAAAGGCGGGTGAGGATACCGAGAATGAGGGTTGGGTAGATGAGAGTGTTGTGAGAATAGTTGGGAGTTAGTGTGATAGGAGGTGTCTATTGACCCTACATTTAAACATCTGGAGATTGTAACTGTCGGGAAAGCAGACTTGTGGAAGGGAGTTCCAAAGGCGGGAAGCGCGAGAAAAGAAGCTGTTGGAGTAGAATTTACGGTTACATCTTATTTGTTTAACTGTAAAAGGGTGGGACCTAGTTGCTAATCTAGTATCTCGTGTAAATTCGTGCTTAGGCGGCACCAGTGATCTAAGCTCATCGGAGCAGAAGCCATGAAAGTACTTGTAGAAGAGGCACAGGGAAGCTACATCACGCCGGTGTGAGAGCGGCTGCAGCCGGTCTGCCAAGTCAGTATCAACCACGTTACAGATCCTCCTTTGTATTTTGTCAAGAAGCCCAAGGAGAGCAGCAGGGGCACCCGACCAGATATGGCAGCAATATTCAATACACGGGCGGATGGTAGATTTGTATATGTGCAGAATAGTTTCAGGTGGGAAAAATTTCCGGGCTCTGCACAGGGAGCCGACTTTCATAGCAGCAGATTTGGCAATGGATTCAATATAGTCATTCCATTTGAGGTCCGCCGAGAGTGTCGGTTATAATTTCCTGAAGGCATTCTACTAATATTAAAGTCATCAGATGAATTACAAGAAACGCTTAATGGCCTAAATAGGGAAAGTTTCAATGTAGGTTTTCAAATGAACGGAAGTAATGGCCAGTTAAAACATTTTGAAAAATGTCATAACAATCGAAGAAGAAGAAGAATTGAAAGTGCCTCTGGAATACATATACTTAGGACAGGTAAATAACACTGAACAATTACAAAAATAAATACAGCGACGTAACGTGGGGAACATTTGACAAAAATTAAATATGCCTACGGATAGAAAGTAACACAATTTTTAGAACTGTCCGACGAACAATGAACTGCTCAATATTAGGGATAAATGTGAGAAATAAAAAGGAGTCAACGTAGATTAGTCTAAGAGAATCTAAGAAAGAAACAGACCATGATAAGAGATCAGTCAGTCAAGTGCCATACGTGATACACGCTTGGGCGATCATGTCTCGAAAGAGATATGACTGACTGGGCAGAAGATTATGCCGCAGTAGGTTGCCATTGTTTTCTGCGGTAGATTGGTTGACGACTAAGGCTATAGAACATAATCTGTCCTATTATTTGACTCATAACTACATGGGGGAAGTGATGTACAATATTATTATGTAGTAATTAGTGGGGGATCATTTTATTACTTCAAAACAATAGGAAATCGATCCCCCACTTTATGCCCAGTAGAAGCCTTAATCATGTTTCCAGCTATTATATTCAGTCAGTCAGTTAAGTGCCATACGTGATACACGCTTTGGGCGATCATGTCTCGAAATAGACATGACTGACTGGGCAGAAGATTATGCCGCAGTAGGTTGCCATTGTTTTCTGCGGTAGATTGGTTGACGACTAAGGCTATAGAACATAATCTGTCCTATTATTTGACTCATAACTAGATGGGGGAAGTGATGTACTATATTATTATGTAGTAATTAGTGGGGGATCATTTTATTACTTCAAAACAATAGGAAATCAATCCCCCACTTTATGCCCAGTAGAAGCCTTAATCATGTTTCCAACTATTATATTCAGTCAGTCAGTTAAGTGCCATACGTGATAC
Source organism: Ascarosepion bandense (assembly GCA_037127315.1). Lineage (NCBI taxonomy): Eukaryota > Metazoa > Mollusca > Cephalopoda > Sepiida > Sepiidae > Ascarosepion > Ascarosepion bandense. Next base: position 2,121,392 of record JBBBDQ010000299.1, on the reverse strand, counting down.
ACGCTTGGGCGATCATGTCTCGAAAGAGACATGACTGTCTGGGCAGAAGATTATGCCGCAGTAGGTTGCCATTGTTTTCTGCGGTAGACTGGTTGCCGACCAAGGCTATAGAACCCAGTCCGTCCTGTTATTTAACCCATAACTGGAAGGAAGAGACGGATTAATACCTTTCCCAAGGGTATTTGCACGTACGTGAATGCAATGAATTCAGCTGGAATTCGAACTCGGCTCCACGTTTTCTCGTTCCGAACCGATATCCACTGCACTTCAACGCACAGCCTGAGATGGAGGACAACGAGATACATACAAAAAAGAAACGATAACAGATGAAGCAAAAGGTTGTCTTGGAAGTATGTTATTCCCCCATCTCTTAACAGTCCCTTGTTTTATTTGTTTAAATGTGCTCATGGATCGCATTACATAGGGAGAACAAATCAAAAACTAGAATCCCGAATTATACAACACGTACCTACAAAAATCCGTAATTTGAACTATTCTTCGTCAGACAGGCTGACCAACACACCCGGGTCTTCTATTGCGGAACTCCTTATAAATAACCATAACTGGGCCACTAATTCTAATGTGGACGCATTTTTCATATTAAGTACGCCCAAGCTAGTTACCACCTCAACGTGTTGGGGGTCATTTATATGCAATCTTTAAAGCTCTCACTGTGTAAATAGAAGGAGAGTATATTTGACCTTCAACTCATTTCCATTTAAGAATCCCCCACTTTAAATCTTGTTCATTTTCTTAAAACTATATATAAATAATTATTTCTTTAATAACCTCAATTTAGCGCTGTTGAGCGGGGTTCGAAACCAGTTAGCTAGCCTTCAATTTTATTTTGTAAATATTATCATCATGAGTGATAATAATAACCAATAATATTTTCATATATATATATATATATATATATTCTAAACATATACTGTTAAATATATATTCTAAACATATACTGTTAAATAAAAGAGATAATTCGTCGTATTTTGGCTTTAATTTCAGTTGAAAATAAAGACAAAAATTCTCGAACATTTGGATAATTTGTTATTAATTTGGTTCTAAGCCTTCGGCTCAAATGAGCCATCTTCAGAGAGGTTATTTAGACGGTAACACAATAACATCCATCATCACCGACGATTTTATTCTGTGTTGGCATAATACTCCGCTAGGCAACGGCAATAGTTACCAAAAATAACATTATCCAAATGTTGAAGAATTTTTGTCTTTATTTTCAACTGAAATTAAAGCCAAAATACAATGTTTAGAACGGCTCAGGATTAAACATAATAGACATTCATTGTCTCTTATATTTAACAGTATATGTTTAGAAAATTATTTGCTGCCTCGATACACTATATATATATATATATATATATATATATATATATATATATATATATATATATATATATATGTTGTAATATTGCTTTCCTTGTTGGCATTTCGGAGAAACCTTGTTTTACAACAAATAACAATAGCAAAAAATGCAATTCAATATTTTCTTTTGAAGAACTGTGTTTCTCAGCTAAAAATTATATAAAAAACTTTATGATAATACCTTGTCTATCATTTCCAATGAAACGTGTATAAAAGAGAGACTGTTGCCCCAAAACACAATATATATGTAAACATACACGCGTCTTTAAAATGTAACTATTAATTATTTCATTTAATACAATTTTGATATTACATATCTACATAATCTACATCAAAGTACATACTGATATATATCCATATATATATATATATATATATATATATATATATATATATATATAAGATTACGAAAAATCTATGAAATATGCTTCCATGTGTATGTTAGAAATAATTCTATTGTCTATTTAATAATAATCGACATTCAACAGATATTGAACAAATTATTTGCAATCTTCTATACAAGAAATTGCATACATACATACTTTAGTATTCATACAAATAAGTACAAGGGGTGCTGATAAATTCGAAAATTCATTTTCATAACTCCTTTTAGATTTACACATAAAACAAATGTACATTAAAGGTGAACACACACTCATGCATTACATACAAACACATTCTCTCTCTCTCTCTCTCTCTCTCTCTCTATATATATATATATATATATATATGTATGTATGTATAATTCATGTTTACCTAAATTAATTTAATGAAACTTAATTAACTAAAATGAAAATTTCACGGCATTTTGTAAGCTTGTGAAATATCTTCCTATGGCGTCATAGAAACTTATATCTCTTGTGTTTTGTGAATTCCACATAAAAAATAATTTCTGCGATAATTTGACTAGACAAAGACACTGATAAAGTAGAGAATCGGGAAAAGATGATAGGATTTCACCTCAACTATTTACAGTGGGTATTTAAAAGCATCTTCAGGAAAATTAACAAAGGTGGAAAATATAAACGCGAATACTTAAATCACTTCCAGTATGCTGAGGATATTTGATTAACATCAGAATCATCAGATGAATTCTAAGAAGCACCAAATAACCTGAACAAGGAAAGTCACAATGTAGTTTAACAAATGAACAGAAATAAAAATTGTAACTTTTCCCAAGAATTACAACTTCATAAACATAGAAATTGAAATAAAGAAATTTAAAAATTACAAAAATAAATAAAACGACGTAGGTAATAAAGTATTGGAAAAAAGAAAAGATGCAATTTGCCATTATGTCTAAAATGTAAAATGTATAATGAATTGGTTCTGCTATCTATGATTTACGAGTGTGGCGGAACTTTTAGATTACCAAAGAAAAAAAAATTAGAAAAAATTCAATATTTATAGATTTTTAGGGGGTGCTTAGTTTCTCATACAACGTTCTAGTAAATCGATCTACCAAAAAGGTCTTTTTCATCAATTTCCTACAAGTTTCTAAAAAAAAGCCAACAATTCATCATTGTCTTTTACTCGACCCCAAAGCCAGTGTTTCTAATGTGGGGAATCGATTTACTAGAACGTTGTATGAGAAACTGAGCACCACTTCTATATCTTTAAATATTGAATTTTTTTTCCAAATTCTTTTGCTAATCTGAAAGTTTAGAGTCTATTCGATAAGAATGAATTAAAAAAAAAATGAAAAGCAGAAAAAATACAGGTGGGGGGTGCCAGTTGTACAGGTCCGCCACGAGTAGAAATTAGGAAAAAAACACTTGATAACAAACTAAAAAATGTCCGAAGATCAATGAAAATGGTGATACACTGAATAACTTTAAGAGAAAGAAAGAAGTTAACATTGATTAAGGAATAAATCAAAGTAAAATAAATTGTGCAGGTTTGTGGTTAAACGACAAAATATGCAGTTACATAACAACAAAAAAGTGACAATGTGTGTATCCGCACACGTTAAAACGTCAACCAGTCCAACCAAAAACGAAAACCACAATGCAATTGGTCAGAAATATCCTGTTCCTTGATGACACGACACTGATTACTCCCAAAAGAGATTCCTTCTAGCAGGTAACTTTCTACTTTCCAAAGGTCAAAGATCTCTTCGGTATTATTTTTTATTATTTGTAACGGCATTCACCCGAAGTGGGTTGAGCCGGCTCCAATAGAGCTAAACGCATCGCGCGTCAAGGCCATCCACCCTCGTCGATCGGTAGCAGAATCGGCGGCATGATCTAGCCATTCACGGTTCCAGCGTCGGACACCAAAAAACGCAAGGACGGGACATGAGCTCTATAATCTGCTTTGACAGTATCGAGCCACGTCTTAAGTTGACCACCTCGGCGCTTCCTCCAACCAGTAGGTGCGTTGGGCGCCACCAGTTTATGGACGAATTCATCTCCAGGCCGGCGCAGCATGTGGCCGAACCACCGGTGTCTCCTTTGAAGCAGAGTTTTTTCCAGGCCAAGGGTGTTGCAACTGGCGCGGATGGTCGAGTTGGGGATCCGGTCGGAGAGGCGAACGCGCAGGATACGGCGAAAGCAGTAGTGATCGAAGACCTCAAGTTTTTGAAGATCCTCTCTGCGCAGTGGCCAGGTCTCACAGCCATAGAAAATAAGTTTTCTGACCATGGCCTTGTAGATTCGCAACTTCGTGGATCGTCTTATCTTCTGGCGAGACCAAATTAGTTTTTGAAGACGGACAAAGGTAGCTCTAGCCAGATTGATACGGGTGGTAATTTCATCTTTTGCTTGACCAGGGGCTGTAAAATTGTCCCCAAGATATTTGAGGCTTTCGATCTCTTCTACAGTTTCACCATCGATGTATATAGGTCAGCCTTAACAAAATACAAGTGCCTTCAGTCTCCGACCGATCGACACAACTGGAACTTGCTCAGGATATCCTAGGCAGCGTCATATCGGCTGATTGCAGACTGGAGAAGACTTATTCAAAGTTTGTTACACGACAGAAACGTGTCTGGAAAAAATGGAGATGTTAAGCGAAAGTCGCAATAATGTAAATCTTTCAAGCCATTGTGCTGCCTACTTTTCTTTAGAATCCTGTGTTGTATACTGGCGCCAACCCTTCTTATTCGAGTTCGCTTTCATCAGCGCTGTCTTTGAGAAAGAGTTATTGCATCTACTTCATCACTAACAGTGACATTTTAAACTTAGCTAACTTCAGAAAAAACAACCCTCCACATATACAAATCTACCATCCGCCCGAGCATTGAATAATGCTGCCATATCTGGTCGGGTGCCCCTGCTATCCACCTAGGGGTCCTTGACAAAATTCAACAAAGAATCTGTAATGCAATCGATCCCGACTTGGTAGCTCGGATACAGTCACTTTCTCACTGGCGCAATGTAACTTCCTTGTTGTCTCTTCTACAAATACTTTCACGACTTCTGCTCAAATGAAATTAGCTCACTGGTAACCCCTATATATGAATTTACTCGAGTCGCAAGATTAGCAACCAGGTCCCATCCTTTTACTATGAAACCAATAAAATGTAACCTTAACTTCTACTCTATCAGCTTCTTTTCTCGCACTTCCCGCCTTTTGAATTCTCTTCTGTTTACTTGCTTTCCCGACAGCTACAATCTCCAAGAATTTAAATGGAAAGTCAACAGTCATCCCCTATCTCACTAACCTGCATCTTCTCTCTTAAGCTACTTTCTTCGTCCACTCCTCTCATCAGTAGTTTCATCTTTTTCTTACCCACTTTCTGACACCTCTTATAACCTGTCACTCTTTCTCATAACTTTCATCCTATGTAAGCCCCTGTAAAACAGTGGCAGTAAAATACCTTGCTTGGGGAGATATGATTATAAAATAAATAAAAAAAAGTGTTGAATGTATGTCACAAAAAACTGAAATGTGATGAACCACTTTATAAATCTGTTCATCTCAGAGTTCTCGACAGGCTCCAAAGGAGAATCTGTAATGTGATAGGTCCCGACTTGGCAGCTCGACTCCAGCCACTTTCTCACCGGCGGGATGTGGCTTCCCGCTTTTCTCTTTTACAGATATTCTCATGGCTACTGCTCCAACGAACTTAAATCACTGATGCCCCCACCACAAGAATTTACCCGTGCAACCAGACTGGCAACAAGGTCCTATCCAAATGCAGCCGACAATTCTACTCCATCAGCTTCTTTTCTCGCACTTCCCGCCTGTGGAACTCCCTTCTGTATACTTGCTTTCTTGACGGCTACAACTTCCAGGAATTTAAATGCAATGACAATTCCCATCTCTTATCCACTTGACTCTAGTACTTTGTACATCATACCGTGTATCTTGTACTTTTCCTTTCTCTCTGCGTTCGTAACTATCTTCACACCTGTGTTCACATCATTCTCTTGCCCTTTCTCAGACACCTCTTATTACTGGTTCGTCTTTCTCTTCACTCTCCTCCTGTTTAAACTTTTACTCTCTTATTTAGCCCCATGCGCATCAGTGGTGGTACCGCCTTGCTTGGGGTGAAACATTTAAAAAATATCCAAAAAATAAGCCTTTCCTTTCCTATCAGCTATGTCATAAGAATATGTAATAACCAATGTGTTTATATATATCTATAAAAGTGACGAGGGTGGACGTTGTGTGAGTATTTGTTTGATAGATAGATTCGACTTAGCGTCTGCATTTTGCGGTCTAGCTCGACAGGAGTTGCGCTCAGATGTAGACCAAAATTTTAGAACGCTAACGACACCTTGAAATTTTTCAGAAAGCCAAAATTAGGGTAAGGGAAAATATATATTATCACCCAACAAAGTCAGGGATCAGTTTATGTATTGATTATAATATAGAATCGACCACTTTACTTTATATTATCTATATCTATATATATGTTTCCCTTCCCCTTCCCACCCTAATCCAATAGAGACATTCTACATTGTTATCGACATCTATAAAAGTGAGAGGGTGGACGTTGTGTAAGTATTTGCTATGTAAATTCATCATATGTTTTTTGTTCTTATTATTCCTTAAACTACCCGAGTCAAACCGGGCTAAACTGCTAGTCTATATCTATAAAAGTGACGAAGGTGGACGTTGTGTAAGTATTTGTTATGTAAATTCATCATATTTTTTTTATTCTTATTATTCCTTAAACTACCCGAGTCAAACCGGGCTAAATTGATAGTCTATATCTATAAAAGTGACGAAGGTGGACGTTGCGTAAGTATTTGTTATGTAAATTCATCATATGTTTTTTATTCTTATTATTCCTTAAACTACTCGAGTCAAACCGGGCTAAACTGCTAGTCTATATCTATAAAAGTGACGAAGGTGGACGTTGTGTAAGTATTTGCTATGTAAATTCATCATATGTTTTTTATTCTTATTATTCCTTAAACTACCCGAGTCAAACCGGGCTAAATTGATAGTCTATATCTATAAAAGTGACGAAGGTGGACGTTGCGTAAGTATTTGTTATGTAAATTCATCATATGTTTTTTATTCTTATTATTCCTTAAACTACCCGAGTCAAACCGGGCTAAATTGATAGTCTATATCTATAAAAATGACGAGGGTGGACGTTGTGTAAGTATTTGCTACGCAAATTCATCATATGTTTTTTATTCTTATTATTCTTTAAACTATCCAAGTGAAACCCGGCTAAACTGCTAGTCATCAATAACCTTTAAAACAAAAAATCTGCATACTTATGGCGTATCAGCATGTCTTTTTTTAATATTCTTAAAATTTGATCTATTTAAATATATCACATCCAAAAACGTTACTTTCGCTTAATGGATAAAGCTTTATTAATACATCAACACAAAACTAAATTCTTCTTCTTTTTCTTCCATGTGCCTTTCTTCAGGACGTAGGCGAACATGGCTTTATGGTGAGTTGTTTATCTATTCCTTTCTGTTAGTAGTGGAGAGTCCGTTCTAGTGAAGGGGGGTTGTATACTGTTGCAGGTTAACGGAATTTGGCCTTGTTGTAGATAGCCCACTATAAGTCATAAAATGATTACAAATCAAGAAAGGCAATTTGAGTAGAAAATGCCATTTTATATATACACCTATTAATTAATGTTTTTACAATTAAAGTAATAACTTGAAGTATAGGTCCAATGGACGTTAAAATGTTCATGGCAATAAAATACTGAAAGAGAATTAATGCTTAGGAATTTGGGAGCGTGTAAGTAAGGAATGTCTTTGATGTATTCGCTCCTTAGGTCAGTAAGTAGTTTTGAGGCAGGGATGAAGGAAAGAGGTAAAGGAGTCGAGCGTAGTAAGCCACTTGATATGGTCAAGGGAGATACTAATTACTCTCTTCTCTTCGAGTCGGTCTGCCTGTCGATGCTTTCTGTATCCGCTTTTTATATCTTCATTTTGGATCATAACAGCTCATTTGGGATTTCACACTTGTATTTGGTTCTGGGCTTCCCATTGGTTGATAAATAAAATTCGGATAGTCTCGCGATCTGGAAATTTAATATTTAATTAGTTTTTAGTTTTCAACCGGAACATCTGCGCGGAGCCGGCGGAGCCGGCGGAGCCGGTGGAGCTGTCGGCGCAGCGACGACTTTTGCTTTTTGGTCGTGAAAGCGCAGACATACGGTCCATCGCTTTTGTTCGGTATCACCACAGCTTTACACGACTCCCTATCCCTGGTGGCTCTGAGCACGCCTTCTGTTACACCATGCAACCCTCGTTCCATCATCCACCTGATTAGGCCCTTCAAATACATTATCCGTGGATTTCCCCTGTCTCGCCTTCCCTCTATCTGGCCTGTTAGTATCAGGTTCTCCAAGCCCTCTTTCCTCATTGCATCTCCTAGAAAATTCAGCTGGAAAAAGAAAAGTCTCTTTCAGATGGTCAATATTAATTTCCTTTCTGTTTCCATCATTTCTAAGATCTCATCATTGCTCACATGCTCGATCCATGATATTCGCAGCATCCTTCTGTAAAACCACATTTCAGTTGCTTCAAGTTTTTTCTTAATCTTTGATGATATTGTCCAGCATTCACTGCCATATTAAACAATCGACATCACATAGCAATCCGGTACTCTCTTCTTTGTTTCTACCTAAATTGTCCTGACTCTTAATACTCTACTCAGCTTCTGGAACGTGTCCTTCGCCATGCCAATTCGCCTTCTGATCTCTGTGTCGCACTTTCCGTCTTCTGTAAGAACCCTTCCCAGATATTTAGATCTGATAAATGACCTAAACAAGATTGAACCTACATGTGAATTCACAGATGAAAAAGAAACAAAGAACACTTTGCCTTTTCTTGATATTTTGTTAATTCGAACTGATGTCGGTTTAAAATTAATCGTCTATCCTAAGCCGGTAAATAAATAGGACCTCAGAAATTGTTATTCACATTATAACAATTAAATAAAATCTGGAATAATTATAGGTTTTATTTAAACACCGCAAGAAATTGCAGCCTGAATATCTGACTGCTGAAAAAATAATTTGAAAGAATTTGTCTATATTTCTGAGATAAGGTAATATTTACAGTATTTACATTATTCGGCCTATTGTCCTCATCTTTGTTGCCATTTGTACGACGTTTAATAATAGATCATTCTATTTGTCTATATTTCTGAGATGAGGTAATATTTACAGTATTTACATTATTCGGACTATTGTCCTCATCTTTGTTGCCATTTGTACGACGTTTAATAATAGATCATTCTATTTGTCTATATTTCTGAGATAAGGTAATATTTACAGTATTTACATTATTCGGACTATTGTCCTCATCTTTGTTGCCATTTGTACGACGTTTAATAATAGATCATTCTATTTGTCTATATTTCTGAGATGAGGTAATATTTACAGTATTTACATTATTCGGACTATTGTCCTCATCTTTGTTGCCATTTGTACGACGTTTAATAATAGATCATTCTATTTGTCTATATTTCTGAGATAAGGTAATATTTACAGTATTTACATTATTCGGCCTATTGTCCTCATCTTTGTTGCCATTTGTACGACGTTTAATAATAGATCATTCTATTTGTCTATATTTCTGAGATAAGGTAATATTTACAGTATTTACATTATTCGGACTATTGTCCTCATCTTTGTTGCCATTTGTACGACGTTTAATAATAGATCATTCTATTTGTCTATATTTCTGAGATAAGGTAATATTTACAGTATTTACATTATTCGGACTATTGTCCTCATCTTTGTTGCCATTTGTACGACGTTTAATAATAGATCATTCTATTTGTCTATATTTCTGAGATGAGGTAATATTTACAGTATTTACATTATTCGGACTATTGTCCTCATCTTTGTTGCCATTTGTACGACGTTTAATAATAGATCATTCTATTTGTCTATATTTCTGAGATAAGGTAATATTTACAGTATTTACATTATTCGGACTATTGTCCTCATCTTTGTTGCCATTTGTACGACGTTTAATAATAGATCATTCTATTTGTCTATATTTCTGAGATGAGGTAATATTAACAGTATTTACATTATTCGGACTATTGTCCTCATCATTGTTGCCATTTGTACGACGTTTAATAATAGATCATTCTATTTGTCTATATTTCTGAGATGAGGTAGTATTTACAGTATTTACATTATTCGGACTATTGTCTTCATCTTTGTTGCCATTTGTACGACGTTTAATAATAGATCATTCTATTTGTCTATATTTCTGAGACGAGGTAGAATTTACAGTATTTACATTATTCGGACTATTGTCCTCATCATTGTTTCCATTTGTACGACGTTTAATAATAGATCATTCTATTTGTCTATATTTCTGAGATGAGGTAGTATTTAAAGTATTTACATTATTCGGACTATTGTCTTCATCTTTGTTGCTATTTGTACGACGTTTAATAATAGATCATTCTATTTGTCTATATTTCTGAGATGAGGTAGTATTTAAAGTATTTACATTATTCGGACTATTGTCCACATCTTTGTTGCCATTTGTACGACGTTTAATAATAGATCATTCTATTTGTCTATATTTCTGAGATGAGGTAATATTTACAGTATTTACATTATTCAGATTATTGTCCTCATCGTAGTTGCCATTTGCACGACGTTTCAACCGTTGTACTCTCCACCTTTCTTCAGGTGCTAAGAATTTCGAATCGAACATTTTATTACACTCACTGGGACATATCATACTCATTCATAGACAAATACTCACATTGTCTTTGTATTCCATCGGCGAGAAGTAAGTTTCACTGAAACAGCTTCTTCTTGCGAAACACGGGCCTGTAGAACAAACTCCCAAGTCTTGACCTATTCACATCTTGAGTCTAGAGTCTAGTCAACCGTTATCTTCCCCTTCTATCTATATAAACTACTTTTTAAAGTAACCCCGCACCTCGAGTGGCCCCCGGACCTTGTACAAGCTAAAACATACTGTCAAAACAAACAAAAAATTAAAAAAACTCCATCAACTTGACAGAAATTTAGCAAATCTTAATAAAAATATTATCATAAGCACTTAAAAAACGTTTTGAAAATTCAATCAATGTAAAGCAAAGAGTCAATTTTAGATTAGAAGCAGGGTTCTATCAATTAGAATATAAACAATGACCCCTAATATATTAGTGAAACATTCTGAGATTTAAAGATATGAAGCTAAAATAGATGACTTGATATCATGCAGCACACTCAATGCACTTTGTGCCACCGAAACAGTCGTGATCACAACTTGAACCTGGAAAATGTCGTTTTAATAAAAAAGTAAAGATAACATATTCAAACGAAGTTGTATTGAAATTACTTTAATATACGAATCCTCTCTGATTAATGTGCGACAAGACTATTTCAATATAGCTCTTTTTCTTACTATATTTGTACTGAAAGAGAGGGCGATATTTAAATCATAATGCACAATGTTGAAATGACTTCAAATCAAATTTCTCTGACATGACGCCCATCAACATGAAATATTCCTTAACCTGCTCTCGTTCACGGGTCATTTGCATGGGCTTGGTGATTACCGACCTGCAAGCAGTTAAAGGTAAAATTTAGAACTTTCTTCTCTACCTATGGATCGAAGGTAATACAGATTTTGAACGAGCTCATGCTTAAAATAACAAAAATACTTTCACGGCTTCTGCTCCGATGAACTTAGATCACTGGTGTCCCCTAAATACGAATTTGCACGAGATACTAGATTAGCAACTAGATCCCACCCTTTTACAGTGAAACCGATAAAATGCAGCTGTAACTTCTACTCCAACAGTTTCTTTCCTCGCACTTCCCGACTGTGGAATTCTCTTCCAAACGATTGCTTCCCCGATGGCTACAATCTCCAGGAGTTTAAATGTAAGGTCAATAGACACCTCCTAACACACTAACCTGCTCCCATTCTATCAAGCACTCTTCCCATCTGCCTAACCCTCATCCTCGCTATCCTTACTCATCTGTCACCTTCCTCCTGACATTCCCTATGTCTAACCACTCCTTCTCTTTACCTTCCCCTATGTAGCCCCATGCGCAATAGTGGCAGTGGAATGCCTTGCTTGGGGTGAGATGATTAAAAAAAAACAAAAAAAAACTTGGGATCATGCATTCTTTTCTAAACTTTACTTAGTCTAGGCCAAGCCAATAGCATTAAAGCACAAAGAATGAATCATACCAGCAAATAGTCCATGAAATCAATAGAATGACAGATATTTGGTATATTGTCTTCTTTAAGACAGTAATTCAGTTAATAACATTATTAAGGGGAAAGGTCGCATGCTAATTTTACGACTATCCTCGTCTCCTTTCTTATTTTTACAATGAAGCAACTTAGTAGAAAAGTATAGAATCGAAAACTCCCTTCATGATTCTTAGACACACTCCACCCACGTCTATTGAACAGGTTAAGAGGTTCATCCCTTGTTCCCTGTTTAGGATGTGGTTTCCGGCTTTCTCTTTTCAAATCTTTTCGCTATTACGTAGCCCCCTGCACATCAGTGGCATTACCGCCTTGCTCGGGGTGATACGATTTAAAAAAAAATTCATTTCGGTCATAAGATAAAATGTGTGCGTGCGTGGGCGTGTGCGTGTGTTTAACTATGAGAGTGAGGATAGATCAGTAAGTGACCTAGATCTGAGTTTAGAAGCTGAGTAGAATATTAAGAGACAGAAAAATTTCGCTAGAAACAAAGAAGAGAGTACTTGATTGCTATGCGATGTCTACCCTTCAATATGGTAGTGAATGCTGGACAATATCATCAAAGATGAAAAAATAACTTGAAGTAACTGAAATGTGGTTCTACAGAAGGATGCTGCGAATATCATGTATCGAGCATGTGAGCAATGATGGAGTTTTGGAAATGATAGAAACGAAAAATAAATTAATACTGAGCATCAGGAAGAGACAACTGAAGTTCTTGGGATATGTAATGTGGAAGGAAGATTTGAAGAATCTGATACTCACAGGTCAGATAGGGGGGAAGAGACAGGGGAAAGCAGCGGATAACATATTTGAAGGGCCTGAGTAGGTTGATGGCAGAGCGGGGTTTTGGTGGTGTAACAGGAGAAGGCGTGGTAAGAGCCACCAGGGATAGGGAGACGTGGAGAGCCATGATCGCCTACGTCTTGAAGGGACATGGAACAAAGAAGAAGAAGAAGGAGAAGAAGAAGAAGAATCTTTAATGACTTGGATCGATGGAGAAGCGTTGGATTAAGTGCATTAACAAGAAATTCTTTTTAAAAACATGTATTTGTGTAAAATAAAATCTTTTTTATTACTAAGATTTGAACTTATTGATGTACTTACGTACATGTATTTTTATTGCGTCTATATCTGCGTTTGTGTATGTATGTGTGTGTGTTTGTGTGTGCGTGTGTATGTGTGTGAGAGAGATAGAGAGCACGTGAAAGAGTGCGAGAGGAGCTGTGTGTACCTTGTACAATAGTATATTTATTTAATATATATATATATTCTATTAATACTCATAAAGGAACATTTTAATCAATATATGTCAAAATTTCAAGCTATCAATTTCAACGGCTATAAACAAATATAGATCGATGTCCCTAGAAAACTGTAGGAATTTACTCAATTTCAATTGATCACAAAGAGGAAAAGGCGTGTATGTAAGCAGCACTAATTAGCAGCTCAACGGAAATTGAAAAAATACACGATCATAAACAGAAAGTAGTTCAACGCACGTCGGTCATTTGTAACTATGACTATCCGTTTTGTTTTTGTTAATAATCAGAATTCGAAGAGAGATTAAACAAAAAGAGATAGAAAGGAAGAAGAAAGTGTTCCTCTGCTTAAACTGCTATCAGTGCAATTGACAAGAATGCCATTTGTTTATCCGTCAGCAAACCGTTATATCCAGCAGTCCTATGCGTCACTAGGGGAAAGTTAAGTCAAACATATCCACAAATGAAGTCCATCAAAACGTTTTCTTGTTCCCAGACAATCATTCATAATAACTTCGTCGCACTTATTTTTAATATCCAGTCAATGGAAACTAAATTAAACGAATTCAAATCAAAATAATAATGCGAGGGTTATTCAATAAATAAGGTGACTGTTTCGGTATAAGGACTTCTACAAGGGTCATTCAATAAATAATGAGAATTTTTCGATATAAGAACTTCTACGAGGGTCATTCAATAAATAAGGTGAATATTTCGGTATAAGGACTTCTACAAGGGTCATTCAATAAATAAGGTGAATTTTTCGGTATAAGGACTTCTACGAGGGTCATTCAATAAATAAGGTGAATTTTTTTTTTTATAAGCATTTCACCCCGAGCAAGGCATTTCACTGCCACTACTGCGCAGGGGGCTACATAGAGTGGAGAAAGGCTGATTAAATATAGGAAATGTCAGAAGGTGGGTGATAGGCGGGTAAGGATACCGAGAATGAGGGTTGGGTAGGTGTGAGTGTTCTGAGAATAATTGGGAGTTAGAGTGATAGGAGGTGTCTATTGACCCTATATTTAAACACCTGGAGATTGTAGCTGTCGGGAAAGCAGACTTGTGGAAGGGAATTCCACAGACGGGAAGCGCGAGAAAATAAGCTGTTGGAGTAGAATTTACGGTTACATCTTATCTGTTTAACAGTAAAAGGGTGGGACCTAGTTGCTAATCTAGTATCTCGTGCAAATTCGTGCTTAGGCGGCACCAGTGATCTAAGTTCATCGGAGCAGAAACCATGAAAGTACTTGTAGAAGAGGCACAGGGAAGCCACATCACGCCGGTGAGAGAGTGGTTGCAGCCGGTCTGCCAAGTCACGTTACAGATTCTCCTTTGTATTTTGTCAAGAAGCACAAGGAGAGTAGCAGGAGCACCCGACCAGATATGGCAGCAGTATTCAATACATGGGCGGATGGTAAATTTGTATATGTGCAGAATAGATTCAGGCGGGAAAAACTTCCGGGCCCTGCACAGAGAGCCGACTTTCATAGCGGCAGATTTGGCAATGGATTCAATATAGTCATTCCATTTGAGGTCCGCCGAAAGTGTAAGGCCAAGGAGGCGTAGTGTTTTACTCTCTGGGAGGCAAGCCTGTTCCATGCTAATGGGAGGTAGATGCGATTGTCTATGGTGGTTAGTTGATAACAGCTTCGTTTTAGAAGCATTGAAATTTACTAGCCATTTCCTATCCCAGGCCACTACGGATTGGAGGTTCTTTTCGAGCTCGGCAGCGAGGTTCGCTTTGTCACCCACACCGGTTTTTTATGTTTCGGTATAAGGACTTCTACGAGGGTCATTCAATAAATAAGGTGAATTTTTCAGTATAAGGACTTCTACAAGGGTCATTCAATAAATAAGGTGTATTTTTCGGTATAAGGACTTCTACAAGGGTCATTCAATAAATAAGGTGAATTTTTCGGTCTAAGGATTTCTACGAGGGTCATTCAATAAATAAGGTGAATTTTTCGGTATAAGGACTTCTAATACAGATATAAGCTTACTTTTTAAAATTATTTTTTCCTTTACTTCTTTTTCACGGGGATTTAATGCTTTTTGCAGATTGAAAAAAAACTTTGGAGATTAGCAAAGATAGCCGACCAAGAAGCATGCTCCAGGATTGAACAGAAGTCAGTTATCAAATTTTTTGTTTGCTGAAGGGTGCAAACCACTTGAAATTTATAGGAGAATGTCAGCTGTGTATGGTGCCACATGTTTCAGCCAAAAAATGTTTACAAGTGGGCTAAAGTTGTTGAAAGACGTTTGAAAGTGACGATGAAGTCAAAAGTGCTGTGAGCGATTGGCTGAGACATCAGTTCAAAGATTTTTACGTTGAGGGAATACGGAAGGTTGTGCTCATATGGGAAAAATGTGTGACACTGTTGGGAGACAACGTTGAAAAATAAAACAAAATGTAAGCTTCTATCTGTGTTAGAAAAATGTATCTTAGAAAAATTCACCTTATTTGTTGAATGACCCTCGTATTTATAAAAGAAGAGTATACAAGTTTTGCTAATTATCGAAAGACGCTTTACGTTTATTTTTTTAAACATTAGAATAAACAGTTAAAAATTTAACTAAAATATTTAAAGAAAAATAGGCAGTGATTATATTGAAAAAATTGTTCGTTGATATTTATTGTGCAATCATTTTCTATAACACCCTTTCTCTTATTACCCCTCCCAAACCCTGCACTCCGATTTATTTGCTCAAGTGTGCCACGTGTTGCTTTCCCCTGTCTCCCTTTTCCTCTTTCCTGAGAGTATAAGATTCTCCAAGCCTCCCTTCCTCATTATATGTCCCAGAAACTTCAGCTGTCTTTTCCTTCTCGTTTCCATACTCTGGAAAACCTCGTCGTTGCTCACATGTTCTGTCCATGGTATCCTCAGCATCCTTCTGTAGAACCACATTTCGCTTGCTTCAAATCTTTCCTTCATCTTTGATAAGATTGTCCAGCATTCGCTGCCATATTAAACGGCAGATATCACATAACAATCCAGTACTTTCTTCTTTGTTTCTAGCAAAAGTTTTCTGTTTCTCAATATTCTACTCAGTTTCTGGAATGCTTCCTTCGCCATGCCAATTCGCCTTCGGATCTCAGTGTCACAATATCCATTAGAACAATTCCCAGGCATTTAAATTTCTGTACCTGCCTGATCGGACTACTCGTTCTATAATCGGATTTTTCGATTACCGATTTTCGATATTTATCGGGGGTGCCACGACACAAAACCTAGCTAAGAACACTCGCAGATGCTCATAGTACAACTGTGTCAAATTTCAAGAAAATCGGTTCAGTCGTTTCGGAGTCAATAGGTAACGGATATACACACGCACACAGACACACGCACACAGACACACACACACAGACAAAGTTCCATATATAAATAAGTTTAGATTTAATAAATTGTGTCTCAAACTAATGCTAAGTGAATGAATACAGAATACGGATTGAAACGGTTCATTTTGCCGGCACCATTAAGATAAGGCGACCGTAAATAAAAAGGTAGCTTTAATCTTCCTAGTTTTTACTGAGTAAAGTACTCAGTATCCCCAGCCTGTAGTTGACATTTTGGGCTCCTCTTTTTACTGATGACCATGCATTCAGTTTTCTTATAATTTATATGTAGTTCTTTCTTTCCGCTTGAATAGATGAAAAAAAAAATTTAACCATGGCGCTGGACAATAAAAACTTTTTCTATGTGCCCTGTCCCTTCAGGACGTAGGCTTCCATGGTTCTCCACGTCTCCCTATCCCTTGTGGCTCTTAGTATGTTTGCTCCTGTTACACCTCGCAACTCCTGTTCCGTCATCCACCTGATCAGGCCCTGCAAATATGTTATCCGCTGCCTTCCTCTGTCTCTTTTTCCTTCTATCTGGCCTGTCAGTATCAGGTTCTCCAAGCTCTCTTTCCTTATTGCATGTCCCAGGAACTTCAGTTGTCTCTTCCTGATGCTCAGTATTAATTTCCTTTTTGTTACCATTCTTTCCAACACCTCATCGTTGCTTGCATGCTCAGTCCACGATATCCGCAGCATCCTTCTGTAGAATCACATTTCAGCGGCTTCAAGTTTTGTCCTCATTTTCGATGATATTGTCCAGCATTCACTGCCGTATTGAAGAACTGACATCACATAGTAATCCAGCACTCTTTTCTTTGTTTCTAGTGAAATTTTCCTGTGTGTTAGTACTTTACTCAGTAAAAACTAGGAAGATTAAAGCTACCTTTTTATTTACGGTCGCCTTATCTTAATGGTGCCGGCAAAATGAACCGTTTCAATCCGTATTCTGTATTCATTCACTTAGCATTAGTTTGAGACACAATTTATTAAATCTAAACTTATTTATATATGGAACTTTGTCTGTGTGTGTGTGTGTCTGTGTGCGTGTGTATATCCGTTACCTATTGACTCCGAAACGACTGAACCGATTTTCTTGAAATTTGACACAGTTGTACTATGAGCATCTGCGAGTGTTCTTAGCTAGGTTTTGTGTCGTGGCACCCCCGATAAATATCGAAAATCGGTAATCGAAAAAATCGGATTATAGAACGAGTAGTCCGATTTTAATCAAATTTGATACACTCATAGACAAAGACATAAGAAACGATATTCAGAAGTTTCAAGGTTGCAGTTCTTACAATAGTACAGAAAATTTTATATCGATACCAGGAAATCAAAATTTGACTTACATCCATTCAGTTTTCTTTCAGTCTACGGTTTCGCTTTAACTGGAAACAACTATTGCTTTTTAGTCTTTGGTGATAATGTCCAAAGAGTCTGAGCTCCAGGAACATGTATTAGTTTTAAAGCTTTCATTACACCAGAACAACGCCGGGCTATACTGCTAGTCTTTTATTAAAATAGTTTTTAGTGAGATTGAACTACATATCCCCAGCAAATGATATGTCTCTTTCTAATACTGATGGAAATTTCCTTCCAAATATTTTCATAGTTTGGAAAATTAACAGCTTGATTGCATCTCTATTTTCTCTTCTAATTACATTTTTATTGCTACTGATGTCGGAAGTGTTTAAGTGATATGGTTTTAGTAATTTGAGAAAGCTCTTTGTTTTTTGGGATGTGCGTTGTGGTGCAGTGGCTATCGGCTCGGAACGAGAAATCGGGGAGCCGAGTTCAAATTCCAGTTGAATTCATTGCATTCACTTACGCGCAAATACTCTTGGGAAAGGTATTAATCCGTCTCTTCCTTCCAGTTATGGGTTAAATAACAGGACAGACTGGGTTCTATAGCTTTGGCTGGTAACCAATTTACCGCAGAAAGCAATGGCAACCTACTGCGAGATAATCTTCTGCCCAGTCAGTCATGTCACTTTCAAGACATGATCGCCCAAGCGTGTTTCACGTATGGCACGTAACTGACTGATTGACTTTGTTTTTTATTGGGTAGCGTCAGTCTGATCACGGACCGTCATCTTTAAGTCTCTTTAAGATTTATAAAATTAATTCGGTAATCTGTGGAATAAATAAGTTAATGCGTTTTTACTTTTCTGTTAAGATAATTCGAAAATTCGGGTTCATGCCTTTTTGTAATTACACGAAATATCTTCAGAGATAGGTAACTTCTATCTGTTCGAATACTTCGCTTATTATAAATGACGTCAACAGAAGTAAGGAATTGAATTAGAATCCACGCAGTCACGATAATGGAAGCAAAACAAGGGTAAGTTCATTATTAGAGGAATTAACCAATCACATTGATCATATTAGTTCACCATAAGCATAAGAAGTTGGCGTGTTGATAGGCGTTGGAAAAGCGCGTTCAACTTCAAATTCAGAATTCTATCCCTGAAAAGACAAGCTTAGTGTAGGCACACCAACAGATATTTATTCTAAATGAGCATTGTATATTTTAGAATTTCACAAAGACACTGAATGAAGGAGTAGGAATTTATGTTGCGTGAATCTTTCAAGTGAAAAGGTTTTTTTTACTTATTCATAATTTATTATTTATTTATTTATTTTTTATTAACCAGATTCTAAGAAGACACCAAATGCAGTAAACACGAAGCAATTTCACCTCATAGATAAATAGCTAAATATATAGACACATATTTCAATATTCATATACAAACGTTTCATGTGTATAATTTATTATTTTTTTTTTTATTAACCAGATTCTAAGAAGACACCAAATGCAGTAAACACGAAGCAATTTCACCTCATAGATAAATAGCTAAATATATAGACACACATTTCAATATTCATATACAAACGTTTCATGTGTATAATTTATTTTTTTTTTTATTAACCAGATTCTAAGAAGACACCAAATGCAGTAAACACGAAGCAATTTAACCTCATAGATAAATAGCTAAATATATAGACACACATTTCAATATTCATATACAAACGTTTCATGTGTATAATTTATTATTTTTTTTTATTAACCAGATTCTAAGAAGACACCAAATGCAGTAAACACGAAGCAATTTCTCCTCATAGATAAATAGCTAAATATATAGACACATATTTCAATATTCATATACAAACGTTTCATGTGTATAATTTATTATTTTTTTTTTATTAACCAGATTCTAAGAAGACACCAAATGCAGTAAACACGAAGCAATTTCACCTCATAGATAAATAGCTAAATATATAGACACACATTTCAATATTCATATACAAATGTTTCATGTTTATAATTTATTATTATGCAGACATCGTTGTTTTCCTTGTAAAATAAAAACATGGCTGCCGCTGATGATTTTAAGAATGCTAATCATAATGTTGTAATGACGGTGACACTTTTCAAAGAGAAAAAGAAAAGATTTCAGTTATTTTTCAAACTAATATTTCTTTTTAATTCTTCTGCTGTTTCTCCCCGCCCCACTTGCCTTTATTGTTTCTTTCATTTGTTCTGAACTCTTTGCACTATTATTTTCCCTTAGTTATGTCGGTTAATCAGTCCCTATCATTTTTCCGCCTAGTCAGTCAGTTAAGTGCCATACGTGATACGCGCTTTGGGCCATCATGTCTCGAAAGAGACATGACTGACTGGTCAGAACATTATCCCGCAGTTGGTTGCCATTACTTTCTGCAGTTAATTGGTTGCCAGCCAAAGCTATAGACCCAATCTGTCCTGTTATTTGACTCATAGCTAAAGGGGGAAGAGATGTATTACATTATTAATTAATTAGTAATGGGGGATCAGTTTATTACTTTATAATTATAGGAAACTGATCCCCCACGTTATGATCGTAAGATCCTTAATCATGTTTCAAGTATTATATTCAGTCAGACAGTTGAGTGCCATACGTGATACACGCTTTGGGCGTTCATGTCTCGCAATAGACATGACTGACTGGGCACAAGATTATCCCACAGTAAGTTGCCATTGCTTTCTGCAGTAGATTGGTTGCCAGCCAAAGCTATAGACCCAATCTGTCCTGTTATTTGACTCATAGCTAGAGTGGGTACCAGTGAGCTAAGTTCATCTGAGCAGAAGCCATAAAAGTATTTGGAAGCCACATTGCGCCGGTGAGAAAGTGACTGTATCTGAGCTGCCAAGTTGGAGTCGATCACATTACAGATTCTCTGTTGGATTTTGTCAAGGAACCCTAGGTGGATATCAGGGGCACCCGACCAGATATAGCAGCAGTATTCAATGCACGGGTGGATGGTAGATTTGTATATGTGCAGGATTGTTTCAGACGGGAAAAAATTCCTGGTTCTGCACAGAGAACCGACCAAAGTTCACACCATACAAGATTCGTGAACCACTCAAGGTAGTGGATTATTGAATGTAATATGTGATCCGAATGGTAATTTTCTTAGCACCGCTTAGATGTGGCACAAGGCCGAAAGTATGGGGTACCCAGTGAGAATCATATGTGATATGAATGTTAGAGGAGTTTGGTAAAATGTGGAGATTATGAAGATGAGAATGATTGATAAAAATAGATTTTTAACTTGAAGTGGCTAAGAATAGAGAACTTCTGGACATTTGTCATGGGAATAATGTGAGGAGTGATTTTCTAAGAGTGGCGTAGATGTGGTACAAGGCCGAAATTATGGTGCACCCAGTGAGAATCGAACTCATTACTCAATTGTAATGATTTTAAAAAGCTGCATAGATATTGAACAAATGCGATTAAGATACTATCAAGAAAACAATCTGAAAGACATCTTCAACAAAGCTGACCCAAAGGACTTTTTAGAATTTCTAAAAGCAACAAAATTATATAACAAAATATAGTAGCAAAAGTAATTAGCATATAACCATCACACATCAAATCACAACACCTCTACTTATATATCGACAGCAATAGACTCACAAAAGATCAACAAGCAGTAAACAAAAACCAAACAAATTCTTCAGCATTAAATGACCCAAAAGGGTAGATATGCTGGTAAAACAAACAACTAAACTAAACTAAACTATCTATTTTTTTAGAATTTCTAAAAGCAAGAAAATTACTTAACAAAATATAGTTTCAAAAGAAGATAGCAAAAAACCATCACACATCAAATCACAACACCTCTACTTATATCTCGACTGCAACAGACTCATAAAAGATCAACAAGCAGTAAACAAAAACCAAACAATATCTTCACCATTCTTCTTCTTCTATGTGCCCTGTCCTTTCAGGACGTAGGCGATCATGGCTTTCCACGTCTCCCTATCCCTGATGGCTCTTAGCACGCCTTCTCCTGTTACACCATGCAGCCTTCGTTCCTTCATCCACCTGATTAGATCCTTCAAATATGTTATCCGTTGCTTTCCCTTGTCTCTCCTTCCCTTTATCTGGCCTGTTAGTATCAGGTTCTCCAAGCCCTCTTTCCTCATTGCATGTCCCAGGAACTTCAGCTGTCCCCTCCTGACCCAAAAGGGTAGATATGCTGGTAAAACAAACAACAAAACCAAACATTCTAATCATTACACCACGTCGAAGTGCCAATGAAAATAGTGAGAGAGTAGCCATAAGATTGCAACTTTGTGTTTATGGAAAAAAACAAACTGTAGATTAGAAAATAAGTTATTCCTCCCCTCGCGTCCGTGTAAAAGATTTTGAACTCTATAATGACTGAAAAGTGAGGATTGAGTTAAAACCCAAACATGACAGCAATACTCTATTTTTGGTGTAATCTGACCCTTGTAGAAATAAAGAATGACAGGAGGAGTAAGGTACTTTCTGGAGTGATGGAATGGGCCAAATATATTTCCAGTGTTTTTAGCATTGGATTGTAAATATGAGTTTCACAAGATCTGGAGTGAGTTGATTCAGTACGGAGCCACCCTCACACACACTATAAAGCTTCAGGGAAATCCGCGACCCTTCCATTTGGTATAATGGAGAAGTTTTCTCTCGGAGTTCTAATATTCAGATATTAGGCATATCTGCCTCAATTATTTTATCTGTATTTTTTTTTTTAATCTCGAATAACCCTGAGAGGTCAAAGACAGAAAGAGTAGAGAACAGGAATAAATGTTTATGATTCAGTTGTGAAAAAATTGAAATTGTACATTGGGAAGACAAATTTTCATTGATCTTTAATCAGCATTGTTTAGTGATTAAAACAATCGTAATAGGTTTTTTTTTCTGTTTTCATAGAAAACTTTTCATGTTTTAGCATTTCGAATGGATGGTCAATGAAATTTAGTGTGAATGATAAAATTCTAAAAGAGAACTTGCTGTCAATTACAGAAGTAAAAAGAGTTTGATGATAGAAGGATGTGTGTGTGTGTGTGTGTGTGTGTGTGTGTGTGTGTGTGTGTGTGAGAGAGAGAGAGAGAGAGAGGGAGAGGAAGTGGGAGAGTAAGAGGGAGAGGAAGAAAGAGAGAGGAAACAAACAAAGAGAAATAAGGGGCAGGGAAACAAAAGAGAAAAAGAAACAGGTAGAGAGAGTAAAAGAAAGAGAGGAGGAAATAAAGAATGAGAAATAAAAGACATATAGAGAAAAAAACAGTGTGTGTGTGTGTGTGTGTGTGTGTGTGTGTGAAAGCGAGACAGACAGAGATAGAGAGAAAAAGGGAGAGAGAGGGATAGATAGAGAGAGATTGATAGAGAAAGAGCGAGAGAGAAAAAGGGATAGAGAACGAAAGAGATAGGAAGAGAGAGAGAGAGAGAGAAAAAGGGATAGAGAAAGAAAGAGAGAGAGAAAGGGATAGAGAACGAGAGAGATAGGAAGAGAGAGAGAGAAAAAGGGATAGAGAAAGAGAGAGAGAGGGATAGAGAAAGAGAGAGAGAGAGAGAAAAAATAGAGAAAGAGAGAGAGAGAAAACGGGATAGAGAAAGAGAGAGAGAGAGAAATAGAGAAAGAGAGAGATAGAGAAAGAGAGAGAGAGAGAGAGAGAGAGAGAGAGAGGGAGCATAGATAATAATTGAGGGAAAATAGCGAAGATGAAAAGAAGGACAACGCGATTGAAAAAAAAAAAAAAAAAGACCAAAACAGATTGTAATTTGTTAATCTCAGCTTCTGATTGAAATTTGTTATCTGGTGTAATTTAAATTCTAATCGTATCTGAACTGAAAATCCTATCGTTGGCATGGCAACTAGAAAAAAGACAGAGAAAGAGAGAAAGAGAGAGAGAGAGAGAGAGAGAGAAAGAGAGAGAGAGATTTAAGCAATAATTTGAAATATGAAAGAAGGATAAAAAAGAGGATAAAGCCAAAAGAGGTGAGTAAGAATCGCATAAAATAAAGAAAGAAGGAAAGAAGTGAACGCGAGAGATGTATGTAGAATAAATAAACTAGGATGTTGGGCGACGAAAGAAAAAAAACGATTCGAAAATAAAGGCACTGTATTGAATAGGAGTAAAAAAAAGTACGTGGAAAATTAAAAAAAATGCTCAAAAATAAATAAAAAAGAAGAAAACGATAAAAATAAAAGTGATTAGAAAAAGAGCATTTCGTTTGAATAGTGATGAAAAGAACAATGGCAGGAAACGAGATATGAAAGAAAAAGGAGTCAAAAAGCAAAGAAGAAAAAAAACATACGCCAAAGAGTTTGAAAGAGAATCACGCAAAGACTGACAAAAAACAATTAAAGAAAATAAGTAAAAACGAGAAAATAAATGAAGAAAAGTATGAAAAAAAACAAAACAAAATGATTTAAAAAATTCTTTATGACAATGTCTCTATTCGGACATATACGTAGATTTATTTGCACGCAAGCACACACACACACACACACACACACACACACACTGCTTCCTTTACACATACGAACAAGCAGACGTATAATCAACATCAATATTAAAAAAATCCCGTCTGCATTCATACAAGTTACCACTTACCTACGTATATTTGCCAAGGCACCCTTTTCAAGTACATTACAAGTTTAATCTTACGATTCGAAACAATCGGTTATTTTATTTTATTTTATTTTTTTTGTAAAGAAACAATACAAAAATGGCTAAGAAAAACTGAATCGAGTGAAGGAAGGTGGTTGGAAAACATAATTTAAATTTTTTGGCAGTTCTACTGATGGTTAGAACTTAAATCTCACAAGCCATTATTCGTAAGTTTAATCTTCATCAAGAAAACTACTAAGTATTTGTGCTAGACTAGATTGCAATTTAAACAAATATTTATTCATATTCAAAATGTTCTTTCATTTTGAAATTATTTTTCTTCACTTTAGTCTCAGATTTTTTTTACTCAGTTTTTCTAGTTAATATTTTTGTTTTTAAAATTCTTATAACCTCCTCAGCTCTCTCTCTCTCTATCTTTCTCTCTAACATTCTTTCGCCTTACAAAAAAAAAACAAAAAAAAACAAACAAAAAAAACAAATTATGTAAAGGGCAAGTGTTATATAACTCATCTGGTAATAATGTTGCACCCTTTTGAGTCAATGTATGTCATTTCGTGGTGGAATTAAGATGATAGCATTTGGTTCCTGAACTGGTTTACCACGTTAAAAATGAAATATATATTATATAAAATAATAAATTTTAGCGAGACAAATTTATTTGCATATTTGAAATTATCCAAAAGAATGAACATTTTATGAGATGTATTTTGGAACATATCCTTTTGAATAGTTTCAGAACCGGTTGCTCGTTGTTTTTTTTGTTTTTTGTTGTTGTTTGTAATGTAACCTGACAGCCAATCAGAGAGAGCCGTAGTGTGCGTGCGTGAACAACAATTCTTTTATGCGGTTACTCAGTCGATAGTTAGATGCCATTGAGTAATTTTGATCTTTATATCCGATGCAGGGACATTTGATTTTGACAAAACATTGTATCGTACAGATATTTCTGTCCCATTACAGTCCAGATTTTGTTCCCGAAAAATATTTGGGTTTTCCCGAAGCTAAACTGAAACGCCGTGTATGAAATTATAGACAACGCGATAGGACAGCTGATAGTGGTCTTCAATGAAGAATTTGCAAACTGTTTAAAAAAAAGTGTAAAGGAGACTAGGAAGAGTGTATGGATCTATGGAAATAAAGAGGATGAAAATATTTAAATTGAGTATTTTAAAATTAATATTAAATAACTGAGTATTTTTCAGACAGACTTCACAAATAAAGAAATAACCCTGAAAATCTTGTGTGTGTATGAAATATTTGATTAGATAACAAGTTTTAAAAATTTATTAATATTTTTATATATTTTATAACTAGCAGTATAACCCGGCGTTGCTGGGGTGTAATGAAAGCTTTAAAACTAATCCACGGTCCTGGAGCTCAGACTCTTTGGACGTTGGCACGAAAGACTAAAAAGCAATAGTTGTTTCCAGTTAAAGCACAACCGTAGACTGAAAGAAAAATGAATGGATGTAAGTCAAATGTTGAAGTTTGGTGAGAATCGGATAAAAATTGTGAATTTGTATAAAGGACATACAGACAGATAAACAGACATACACACAAACATATTGACTTATATATATATATATATATATATATATATATATATATATATATATATATATTATAGATTTTCTGCACCATTGTAAGAACTGCACACTTGAAACTTCTGAATATCGTTTCTTATGTCTTTGTCTATGAGTGTATCAAATTTTATTAAAATCGGACCACTCCTTCTATAACCCGATTTTTTCGATTATCGATTTTCAATATTTATCGGGGGTACCTCGACAGAAAACCTAGCTAAGAACACCCGCAGACGCTTATAGTACAACTATGTAAATTTTCAAGAAAATCGGTTCAGCCGTTTCGGTGTCTATAGGTAACGGACACACACACACAGACATACACACACAGACTGACACACACAGACATACACACACACAAAGTTCCATTTATAAATAAGGTTAGATACTATACAATCTCACGGCCTATAAGGAAGCAGATACTGAAAACATTGGATTATGTAGGGATGATGGGCCTATGGTAATAAGAAATGCCACAAATTTTTGAAATAGACAAAATTAGAAAGATGATACATAAATAATTTTAAAACTTTAATTTAAAAGTAACTATTAAAACAAACATAAAAAAGTAGATTTCCTCGATGTAACCATAGATCTATAGAAGGATATACACCAACCATATAAAAAGCCAAACACCTATCCTTTATATATCCACCCGAAATCTAATCACCCTCCATCTGTTATTAAATATATATGTATATATTTTTAACCGTTTCGCACCAACCAAGGCGGTACCGCCACTGATGCGCAGGGGGCCACATTAGAGAGTAAAAGTTTAAGAAGGAGGAGAACAAAGAGAAAGACGAACCAGTTACAAGGGGAAAGGGCAAAGAGAAGGGTGTGAATATAGGTGTGATGACAGACGAACAAGTTACATGAGAAAGGGCAAAAAAGAAGGGTGTGAATATAGGTGTGATGACAGACGACCCAGTTACAAGGAGAAAGGGCAAAGAGAAGGGTGTGAATATAGGTGTGATGACAGACGAACCAGTTACAAGGAGAAAGGGCAAAGAGAAGGGTGTGAATATAGGTGTGATGACAGACGAACCAGTTACAAGGAGAAAGGCAAAGAGAAGGGTGTGAATATAGGTGTGATGACAGACGAACCAGTTACAAGGAGAAAGGCAAAGAGAAGGGTGTGAATATAGGTGCGATGACAGACGAACCAGTTACAAGGAGAAAGGGCAAAGAGAAGGGTGTGAATATAGGTGTGATGACAGACGAACCAGTTACAAGGAGAAAGGGCAAAGAGAAGGGTGTGAATATAGGTGTGATGACAGACGAACCAGTTACAAGGAGAAAGGGCAAAGAGAAGGGTGTGAATATAGGTGTGATGACAGACGAACCAGTTACAAGGAGAAAGGGCAAAGAGAAGGTGTGAATATAGGTGTGATGACAGACGAACCAGTTACAAGGAGAAAGGGCAAAGAGAAGGGTGTGAATATAGGTGTGATGACAGACGAACCAGTTACAAGTGAGAAAGGGCAAAGAGAAGGGTGTGAATATAGGTGTGATGACAGACGAACCAGTTACAAGGAGAAAGGGCAAAGAGAAGGGTGTGAATATAGGTGTGATGACAGACGAACCAGTTACAAGGGGAAAGGGCAAAGAGAAGGGTGTGAATATAGGGTGTGATGACAGACGAACCAGTTACAAGGGGAAAGGGCAAAGAGAAGGGGTGTGAATATAGGTGTGATGACAGACGAACCAGTTACAAGGAGAAAGGGCAAAGAGAAGGGTGTGAATATAGGTGTGATGACAGACGAACCAGTTACAAGGAGAAAGGGCAAAAAGAGAAGGGTGTGAATATAGGTGCGATGACAGACGAACCAGTTACAAGGAGAAAGGGCAAAGAGAAGGGTGTGAATATAGGTGTGATGACAGACGAACCAGTTACAAGGAGAAAGGGCAAAGAGAAGGGTGTGAATATAGGTGTGATGACAGACGAACCAGTTACAAGGAGAAAGGGCAAAGAGAAGGGTGTGAATATAGGTGTGATGACAGACGAACCAGTTGGCGAAGGAGAAAGGGCAAAGAGAAGGGTGTGAATATAGGTGATGACAGACGAACCAGTTACAAGGAGAAAGGCAAAAGAGAAGGGTGTGAATATAGGTGTGATGACAGACGAACCAGTTACAAGGAGAAAGGGCAAAGAGAAGGGTGTGAATATAGGTGTGATGACAGACGAACCAGTTACAAGGGGAAAGGGCAAAGAGAAGGGTGTGAATATAGGTGTGATGACAGACGAACCAGTTACAAGGGGAAAGGGCAAAGAGAAGGGTGTGAATATAGGTGTGATGACAGACGAACCAGTTACAAGGAGAAAGGGCAAAGAGAAGGGTGTGAATATAGGTGTGATGACAGACGAACCAGTTACAAGGGGAAAGGGCAAAGAGAAGGGTGTGAATATAGGTGTGATGACAGACGAACCAGTTACAAGGAGAAAGGGCAAAGAGAAGGGTGAATATAGGTGTGATGACAGACGAACCAGTTACAAGGAGAAAGGGCAAAGAGAAGGGTGTGAATATAGGTGTGATGACAGACGAACCAGTTACAAGGAGAAAGGGCAAAGAGAAGGGTGTGAATATAGGTGTGATGACAGTTTCGAAGTTAGTGTGAGAATGGAAAAAAACAAGATTGTAAAGTTATTGACGCATGAGAATGTAACATTGCAAATTGCAAATATTAAACAACGACCATGAAACAATAAAAAGAATATTGAAAATTCATACAAAATAGGAACAAGGAAAATCTGGTTTTAATAATGTTAAAAAAGAGATTGAAGAAAAATGAAAACAGTAGCAATTTTAAAAGAAGTGTACTGACCAAGAAGAAAATATTTGAAGAAACTAGTTTTTGAATATAAATAGAGAGTAAATATGTGTAATGTTAAGAATATTGACTAAAGAGAGGAAAGCAAACAAACCACCACCTTTTAGTAATGACCAATGTAAATTAGGTGAAATATATGATATTACGATGATGTGACCAAAACCAGATCTACATTAAAAATTCAAATGCTAAGCACTGACTCATTGATTTTGTAAGACATAAACGAATTTACTCGAATTAAAAAAACACTTTCCTTAGCACACACAAAACTCGAGAAATTTCACACCTCGATGCGAAATGTTTTTCGGTCAATAGAAAACTAGGTAACATCTAAAAACAAAATGGAAAGGCCAGAATCACATCCGGGAGTAAATTCCCAAATGACCTGTTCAGGGCCCCACAAACGAAATAAAAGACGAAGCAAGCTCGACCGTCGCAAGAGAGCAAAGAAGACGAAAGTAATTAACACGTCCATTGACAAATGTCAAGCGATCGCAATTATTGTCTCTATCTTTCTCTCTCACCTCATTCCTTTTTACCATTCACACTGAGCGATAACTTCAAATACAATCCTACCCAACAATAAACGCTCATACATACATACATACATACATACATACATACATACATACATACATACATACGTTTCTGCCTACGTACACATAAACTCACTCTTGCAAGGACTACTACGAACTCTTGATACCTTTAACATCTTAATACTGTTTCTCATTGAACTTTCAACTTCTAACAAATACATGTTATTCTTTTCTATTCATAAATTTATATTTAAACATACAAAGGATATACTTTTATTCTTCCATAAATCCATCTTCTGATAACCTTCTGCTAATTCTGGATAAAACCTGTAAGTTGTAGGAAGTTTGGTTAGGTTGGCAAAAGGCCAATTTAATAAACATTAACGGCACCCTATTTCTACAACAAATGTTCGGTGGTGTAATGAATAGTGACCCGAAATGTGAAATCGGAAAGCCGAGTTCGAATTTCAGTAGATTTCGTTACATTCACTTTTGCACGAAGACCCTTGAAAAAAGTATGAATCTATCGCTTTGCCCCACAACTATAGATTAAATAACAATGTAAACTGGGGTTTCTAGCTATAGTTGACTCGCAGAAAGACAACTTTGAATAACAATGTTCTCCGAAGTTCAGCAATGAGGATGGGAAAAATCCAAAAAATAAAATAAAATGATTTCTCAACTGTAATGTTTAATGTTAAATATAAACCTATACCTGTTGGCTGGCTCTGGAGTGGAACATTCAGCAAAATTGGCAACTTACAGGATTTAGAAAATAACAATTGACGGGGGTATAATTTTTAACGGTAGTATCATAGTAAATCCTTCTAAAAGCTGGTGATAAAGTCAACATAAGTGGAGAGAATAATTGTAAATTCATGGACAGTTCACAATCAAGGAGCTTTTTAAACTAAAGAGTATATTCATGCAAGATGATGCACCTTTACATTCTGCGAAGACTCCAGAACACTTGTGCTTCATCAATGAAAGAGATTTATATCAGAATGGAAAACAACAACGAAGCAAAAAAAGAAAAACCCTCAAAACTACAATTAAGAAAAACTGATGCTAGTCATGTTAAACCGAATCCTTATAAATATTTTTAATGAGAATACGAGGGTCATTCAATAGATAAGGTCAATTTTTCGGTATAAGGACTTCTACGAGGGTCATTCAATAAATAAGGTGAATTTTTCGGTATAAGGACTTCTACGAGGGTCATTCAATAAATAAGGTGAATTTTTCGGTATGAGGACTTCTACGAGGGTCATTCAATAGATAAGGTGAATTTTTCGGTATGAGGACTTCTACGAGAGTCATTCAATAAATAAGGTGAATTTTTCGGTATAAGGACTTCTACGAGGGTCATTCAATAAATAAGGTGAATTTTTCGGTATAAGGACTTCTACGAGGGTCATTCAATAAATAAGGTGAATTTTTCGGTATAAGGACTTCTACGAGGGTCATTCAATAGATAAGGTGAATTTTTCGGTATGAGGACTTCTACGAGAGTCATTCAATAAATAAGGTGAATTTTTCGGTATAAGGACTTCTACGAGGGTCATTCAATAAATAAGGTGAATTTTTCGGTATAAGGACTTCTACGAGGGTCATTCAATAAATAAGGTGAATTTTTCGGTATAAGGACTTCTACGAGGGTCATTCAATAAATAAGGTGAATTTTTCGGTATAAGGACTTCTACGAGGGTCATTCAATAGATAAGGTGAATTTTTCGGTATGAGGACTTCTACGAGAGTCATTCAATAAATAAGGTGAATATTTCGGTATAAGGACTTCTACGAGGGTCATTCAATAAATAACGTGAATATTTCGGTATACGGACTTCTACGAGAGTCATTCAATAAATAACGTGAATTTTTCGGTATAAGGACTTCTATGAGGCTCATTCAATAAATAAGGTGAATTTTTCGGTATAAGGACTTCTAATACAGATAGAAGTTAACTTTTTAAAAATTTTTCAACGTAGTATCACAGGAGTGTCGAACACGTTTCCCATCTGTGCACAAGCTTCCGTATTCTCTCAGTGTAAAAATATTTGGACTGATGTCTAAGCCAATCGCTCACAGCACTTTTGACTTCATCGTCACTTTCAACTTTTGTGCCTCTCGTGAACGCTTACAAGGGACGAAACAGGTGAAAGTCTGAAGGGGCAAGGTCTGGGCTGTAAGGGGGATGAGGGAACAGTTCCCAGCTTAGTTAGTTGATGGTCTGCACCGTTTGAGCTGATGTGTGAAGCCTTGAAGCTGACCTTCGAGTAGACAAGGTCATCATAGACAATCTTGTGTACTGTCCCAACAGATAGACTCAAAGTCCTTGCTATGTTATCCACTGTCACCCTTCTGTCAGACTGAATAAGGTCATTGACTGATTCGATCACCTCAGGAGACCTCACTTCTGTAGGCCTCCCAGGCCTGTCTTCATCCTCAACGCTGCTTTGTCCTTCTTTAAATTTAGCCCACTTGTAGAAATTCTTTTAGGCTGAAACATATGGCACCATACACAGATAACATTCTCCTATTAATTTCAACTGGTTTGCACCCTTCAGCAACAAAAAACTTGATAACTGACCTCTGTTCAATCCTAGAGCATGTTTTTTGGTCAGCCATCTTTGTTAATCACCAAAACACTAAAAAAAAAAAAACACTGTAAAAAAAAATAAAATAAATAAATCTCTTTGAAAAAGAAGTAAAGGAAAAAAACAACTTTTAAAAAAAGCTTCTATCTGTATTGTAAGTCCTTATACCGAAAGATTCACCTTATTTATTGAATGAACCTCGTACAAGTTTATATACCGAAATATTCACCTTATTTATTGAATGACCCTCGTAGAAGTCCTTATACCGAAAGATTCACCTTATTTATTGAATGACCCTCGTACAAGTTTATATACCGAAATATTCACCTTATTTATTGAATGACCCTCGTAGAAGTCCTTATACCGAAATATTCGCCTCATTTATTGAATGACCCTCGTACAAGTTTATATACCGAAATATTCACCTTATTTATTGAATGACTCTCGTAGAAGTCCGTATACCGAAATATTCACCTTATTTATTGAATGACCCTCGTTGAAGTCCTTATACCGAAATATTCGCCTCATTTATTGAATGACCCTCGTAGAAGTCTGTATACCGAAATATTCACCTTATTTATTGAATGACCCTCGTAGAAGTCCGTATACCGAAATATTCACCTTATTTATTGAATGACCCTCGTAGAAGTCCGTATACCGAAATATTCACCTTATTTATTGAATGACCCTCGTAGAAGTCCGTATACCGAAATATTCACCTTATTTATTGAATGACCCTCGTAGAAGTCCGTTTACCGAAATATTCACGTTATTTATTGAATGACTCTCGTAGAAGTCCGTATACCGAAATATTCACCTTATTTATTGAATGACCCTCGTAGAAGTCCGTATACCGAAATATTGATCATAATTATTGAATGACCCTCGTAATTATTATGATCTAAGTCTAGTATAATATATACCGCGTGGAAATATATCTTAAACAATTCTACATACATCATTCGGTTCGCATAAATTTTATTGTGAAAACATCGATTTACATAATAAAATATGACATCTGGTACAAAGAAAAGCCATAAAAAATGTTAGGTGAAACATATCCGAATGAGAAAAACTAACGAAAGAAGTAATGAATGAATGAATGAATAGGCAAAGAACAGAAAGAATAAGAAAGAAACAACAACAAATAGTAAATGAAATAAATTAAGGTGAGTGTTTAAAAAAAAGAACAATGAAAAATTCATAAAACGGCAAAAAATAAACAGAGTATCGAGTGAAAAGAAAGAAAGAAAAAAAGTGAAAGAGAAAAAAAAGAAAAGGTAAATAAAGACATTGAGATTGATCTTGTGGGTAACCAAGCAAAGAACTTAATGCGGAAATAATTGCAATATTAAAGGCAAATATTTTTTTTTATTATTAAAGAATCTCTTCTCTTTTTTTCTATTTTGAAAGTCGGTATATTTGCCAAACTTTTCAGCGATGTCAGCTTGAGGAATTCAGAAATGTCTGACCGCTGTAATACCTTATGTCAAAAAAGAAAACATGTCTAAATATTTACAAGAAGTTTTAAATGAAGCAACGAAAACCGGGCAGATCTTTTAAAGATTATTGAATCATTGCACCGCCATTACCTTTTCATTAAAAAAAAAAAAAAAAAAAAAAAAAAAAAAAATGGGTTACAAAAAAATGTCCTTTGCGCAACAATAACTTATTGCTGAGAGACTGAATATATGTACATTATCAAAGACAGACGAATATATTTGAAGAAAGTACGACCGGAGAAAGAATAATTCTTTGCAAAAGCTTTAAGCACTCCTGTGGACTATGTTACAATTATTATAGATGCATATTGATAGCTGGCTTCAAAATTTGGATCAGTCAATATTCATAACTAATTTGGTCGCATCGACGTGGTATAATTGTTAGCAAGCTTGTCTCGCTATTACAAGTGAGTTCGATCCTCACTGGGTATTTCTTACTTTTAGCCTCGTGACACATCTAAGCCAAGATTAGAAAATCACTATTTATGTCTTGTTAAAGTAATTTTTACCGGCGAAACCCGTGGAATTTCCACGGAAGGATAATTATAATTTCCTGGAAAAATTTTACTTTGTCATACTACAAATGATAGTAACGTCTTCAAACATAAAGGTATTGGATAATAAAATAACGATAACACAGAGTGTAATTTTATTAAAATATCTATAAAATTAATGTCCATAGACGCTACTTTACTGCAATCTTATATTATATTAAGCGGCGTATGCACAGACCATAAGCAAAATACTGTACGCTATTTTGTGAGTGATTTTGAAAGAGAACATTTTTTTATGACTGAAAAATCATGACTCCTGTGTCCATTGTAAACAGAAAAGACCAACTGAGTAATGGCCAAGGATGTTGAGGCCAGACATTTCGTTATCAGGTCGCGGGATATTTTTACTATATTGTACAGTACACACACACATACACACACAGGATTACTGCTACAACCACCAGCTTAAGCTGCTGCTGCTAAGGTAATGCTATAGGCTCTCTCCTCCTACTCGCTCTCTCTTTACTACCCTTCCGTTTGGCAAAGGTGAAAGAAAGTCTGAGGAGAATAGCGTTTATAAAAAGATAGAGGGGAAGGAAAAGCTCGTAAGTGTGTTATCTTTCTTCAGTGGCGTAACGGACGGGTGAACTAAATAAATAATTAAGGAAGGAACAAGCTGAATTATTACATGATTGAAACTTGCATCAACAAACACTATTCACTTACACAAATACATATCTTTCGTACGCTTTTCTATGTATTATTTAAAATATAATAATCTCGGAAAAGAATTCTACTAAAAGAATGTTTAAAATAAAGACGTTCATAAGCGCTCAACTCTTAAATCCCGATTTCAATGAAAAATCAAAACTCAATCTAGGGATCACTTAATTCCAAAATAACTGCAATGCGCGTACAACTTGGAATAATCAAAATTCCAGTCTCAGAAGCCAACGATTTTGGCTTCTTTTGAACTGGAGTTAATGTATGACACATATGAAATTAGTGTGTATATAATTATGTTGTTTAACATTTGCTACATTTATGAGGAAAGAGTGCTCAATATCGAAAACAGAGTATGTTATACAAGGGATGAGCCTCTACACCTGTCCACATCTATTGAACAGGTGTAGAGGTTCATCCCTTGTTCCCTGTTTAGGATGTGGTTTCCGGCTTTCTTTTTTCCAATCTTTTCACTCTTATGTAGCCCCCTGCACATCAGTGGCGTTACCGCCTTGCTTGGAGTGATGTGATTAAAAAAAATGTGTTTCATACCACAAACGATCATCAGCTCATCAGATATTTGTTTATGACTTGAAACAGACAGTTACAATGCAATTTTGATTTTTATCTCTACACTGTTCCTCTCTCCTCTCTCTCCCTCTCTCTCTCCACACACACACACATACACACACAGTGGGTGAGAGATTGATTGATAGATAAATAGATAAATAGAGAGAGATAACAATGATATTATTTGTATATTTTGTTTTTCTTTAGTTTACATATAGAAGGACAATAAAGTGAATATTTATATATGTTCACTGACACAAAGCGGCCCTTACTCTATAAGCTTATTAATTAATAGCAATATAACCCGGCGTTGGTCGGGTGTAATGAAAGCTTCAAAACTAATCCATGGTTCTGGGGCTCAGACTCAGCCTAAAGAATATTTGTGTGAAGTTTGGTGAGAATCGAATAAAAATTGTGGATTTGAATAAAATCCAAACAGACAGATAAACAGACACACACACTTGCCTTTTATATATATATATATATATATATATATATATATTATCGATTTTCTGCACTATTGTAAGATCTGCAACCTTGAAACTCTTGAATATCGTTTCTTATGTCTTTGTCTATAAGTGTATCAAATTTGATTAAAATCGGACCAATCCTTCTAGAAACCGGATTTTTTCGATTATCGATTTTCGATATTTATCGGGTGTACCTCGACACAAAACCTAGCTAAGAACACTCGCAGACGCTTATAGTACAACTCTGTAAATTTTTAAAAAAATCAGTTCAGCCGTTTCGGAGTCTATAGGTAACGGACACACACACACACACACACACACACACACACACACACACACAGACAAAGTTCCGGTTTTTTCTGGGCTATGGTCCCAGGAGGTTAAGTGGAGGATGTTGGTCAAACGCATACTTGCTCAATGAAACCGAGATCTGAAGAATGATTAGAAAAAAGCAGTAAACATTTTCCTATAATCTTGCAACTATTCTTGTTCAATATCAGCATGGAATATATACCACGAAGGAGTGTACGTGATCTTCACTGAGGCTGAGATTAGAGTTGTTGCCGTCTTGTTTGCCATATGTTCCCCAGTTAGGTACTAATGCTTATATTGACATCAATATTATCCAGGAAAAAATAATCGGACAAGGCGACCTTCTTCTATTGATATAAGGTCCAGTTTGATTCAAACTCACAGAAAACAAAAACAAGTGTTGTCACACATTTTTTTCTTTGCAAAAATGAAGCCAAATATTTGTGAGGTTGATATATATATATATATATATATATATATATATATATATATATATATATACATACATATATATATATATATATATTTCCAGGTGAAGAGGACTCAAAGTTTTATTATTTTGAGTGCGGCGGCATTCATTTTATTATGAACAGTGCTCAATATAATAAATATTATAGAGCTTAATATAATTATATAGTTATGAAATTTACAACTAGGAGACAAAAAAATGAAAAGAAAGTGAAAAGGACAGCCTTGGTACTAATTGGGCAGATCACATCAAAGACAATAAAACTAATCGAGAAAATATAAAAGAGGAAAAAAAAAGGTAAAATTATAAGATTAGGTTAAAAGCAGGTTGACATCTTGACTGTTAAGGAGGGAAAAGAAGAAAAAAGAAAAGGAAGATAAGTGAAGGGAAAAAGGAGAAAAAAAAAGAGAAAAAGTTAGTATGTGTTCTTTGGGGCCAAATTCCAAAATGAATCTTAGCTCTGATTAGTTAAAAGTAACACGCATGTAAATTTTCCCACATCCATAACCAGCAACTAAAACCAATATCAAACATTGCCTGATGAAGAGAATCTATCTCGAAACATAGACATTTCCGTGTGCCAATGTACAATTAATTCATAACTATAACTATATATATATATATATATATGCAAATAAATGCATAGCGGTCTTTATTATAAAAGAGAGAATATACATATTCTTCACTACCCAACGACATAAGTATTGTAAAAAAATAAATAAATAAATAAAAATAAGATAAGTCAAGGCAGTGTTAAAGAGGAAACACGTGGCAAGAGCTTTTATAACTGTTTTTTTTTGTTTTTTTTTTTAATCATATCACCTCAAGCAAGGCGAAAACACCACTGATGCGCAGGGGGCTACGTAAGAGTGAAAAGATTGGAAAAGAGAGAAACCGGAACTGTTAGTAAATTTTAATAACTGGTAGTGAAAGAATGAACTGAGCTCACGCTGCCTCAGTGTTGTCACTGTAATGAACTGAGACAACTCTCCTATTGTCTCTCTCTATTTTTGAGTGTGACATGAGGGATGTATATATATATATTTATATATGTGTGTGTATATGTATGTATTTTAACCCCCTCAAAAAAAGAAAGTATATACAGGGAAAATCCCCCAAACCATCCTATTAATATTAATTTTATCAATATTAAAAATGATCCAGGTGGGGGGTTTGATGTACCATATTTGAATTAATAAATTTTTGTTTTTGATCGTTGCTGATGAAGCGAAAATTTTCTCGCTGAAATAGCTATTCAACGGAATGTAGATTTTGGAATATATATATATATATATATATATATATATATATATATATATATATATATATAACCGTTTTTATTATAATAGGGGAGATAATCTGCCATTAATACCCGATTCTTCGGTTGACTTACAGAAAACTTAGTACACTTGTCGCATCAATGAGTCTTGGTGACCAATTGCACAACTGACAATTGGGAATTATTCCCTCTTCGAACCCCTGCCGACAAGTATTTACTCTACAATTGAAGAGGACTCTTTCATAAGCCACTCCATGTTGGAATACTCTGACCCAATCTTTTGGACATAATTTGTTTGTAATAAAGTCACTTAAATCTTCCTTCTTGATCATGTATATTCAAGATATTAAAATGAAGCGATCGATTCCAGCCTACTTGATTATATATATCTAACTCCGATATGTGCAGTTGTTACAAGACAATACCTCTCATTTTTCTGCATATCACTGCTTATAATATTTTGAATCGTCAGTGTATTTTGCCATATCCTCTTATTTAAAAATAAATTCTTGGAAAATGTTTAACTCTGGAGGTGATAAAGTTGTTAAATTTTTCATAAGTTGCAAACTTTGCTGTTTTTCCATATATTAATTTTATTATTTTTCAAATCTAGTTACTATGAGACTCGGAGTCTTCGTAATGGCCATTTTCTTTCTTTCTTTCTTTCTTTCTTTCTTTCTTTCTTTCTTTCTTAAATAGTTAAATTTGTATAAGCCTTTTCAAAAAGTGTTTTAAAATTGTTCTTCTATAAACCACAAACGATAATTGTATTTTTCATGTTTCCAGACTTGGAATCAGAAGAATAAAGTCTTCTTATTTTTCTATATTTTTGGCAACTTTTAAGTTCCTGGGGTTCATTTGATATTTCAAGTTTTTTATATTTTATTGCCATTTACAGTTTCCTTGTCCGTGTGTATCAAGCAGCTTCATCTGGACGAAATCTCATTCACTACAAATTTATTTCATAGTTATTACTGGGCGGAAGAATCCAAAATGTCTCCGGCTGTTTCATGCAGTGAAATATTTCATAGAGTATTTCTCTTTCATTAAAAATTTTTAATGATCTTTATTTTTTATTTTCCTAATTTTTCATTTTATCGTGTGACTTTTCCTGGTACTATAACAATGATTGGAGTACCAATTATTGTAACCATTATGCATTTTAATAGTTTCTGGAAATGACGTAAAATGTTTTGCCAATTTGATAATTTTTACCTGTCTTAAAAATTATCGTCATATGGATGACTACATAGATAAAAACGGACAGGTCGGGGTTACTAAAATCAAACAGGTACAATAATTTAAATAACTGCGAAGTGCTATAACACAGGAGAGAAAGTGCGACACAGAGATCCGAAGGCGGATTGGCATGGCGAAGGAAGACTAAGATAGATAGATACGAACAGACTGAGACAGATAGATAGATAGATAGATAGATAGATAGATAGATAGATAGATATGACAAGGCGAAGTTTAGTAGATAGATAGATAGATAGATAGAGAGAGAGAGAGACAGACAGAGACAGAGAGAGAGACAGATAGATAGATATGACAAGGCTAAAGTTAGTAGATAGATAGATAGATAGATAGATAGATAGATAGATAGATAGACAAGGCTAAGATTAATAGATAGATAGATAGATAGATATGAACAAACTTAGATAGATAGATAGATAGATAGATAGATAGATAGATAGATAGAAATGACAAGGCGAAGGTTAGTAGATAGATAGATAGATAGAGAGAGAGAGAGAGAGAGAGAGACAGATAGATAGATATGACAAGGCTAAAGTTATTAGATAGATAGATAGATAGATAGATAGATAGATATGACAAGGCTAAGATTAGTAGATAGATAGATAGATAGATAGATAGATAGATATGAACAAACTTAGATAGATAGATAGATAGATAGATAGATAGATAGATAGATAGATAGATATGACAAGGCTAAGATTAGTAGATAGATAGATAGATAGATAGATAGATAATTTCTTCCATACATAATGCATCATTTCTGTTTTGTCTTAGCTTTCCGGTGTTTTTAGAGATCAAATGTCACTTCACTGCCATCTTCTCGGCCTCTTCTCCGGCCGATGAAACGTCAGTAGATTCCTTAGTTCCACCAAGGGCATCCCAATATGCCAAATAAAGGTGGCGGACACTAAAATCAAGCAGGTACAAAAATTTAAATACCTTGGAAGTGTTCTAACAAAAAACGGAAAGTGCGACACGGAGATCCGAAGGCGAATTGACATAGCAAAGGAAGCATTCCAGAATTTGAGTAAAGTATTAAGAAACATGACAATTTCGCTAGAAACAAGGAAAAGAATACTGGATTGCTATGTGTTGTCAGTTCTTCAATATGGCAGTGAATGCTGGACATTATCACCAAAGATGAAGGGAAAACTTGATGCCGCTGAAATGTGGTTCTGCAGAAGGATGTTGCGAATATCATGGATCGAGCATGTGAGCAATGATGAGGTTTTGGAAATGATGGAAACGAAAAGGAAATTAATACTGAGCATCAGGAAGAGACAGCTGAAGTTCCTGGGACATGCAATGAGGAAGGAGAGCTTGGAGAACCTGATACTAACAGGCCAGGTAGAGGGAAAAAGTGACAGGGAAAAGCAGCGGATAACGATAGATCTATCTATCGCCCGGTTCACACTCCACCCACGTCTATTGAACAGGTTAAGAGGCTCATCCCTTGTTCCCTGTTTAGGATGTGGTTTCTGGCTTTCTCTTTTCCAATTTTTTCACTATTATATAGCCCCCTGCACATCAGTGGCGTTACCGACTTGCTTGGGGTGATACAATTTTAAAAAAAATGCTTGAAGGCCCTAATCAGGTGGATGATGGAACGAGGGTTGCATGGTGTAACAAGAGAAGGCGTGCTAAGAGCCACCAGGGATAAGAGACCTGGAAAGCCATGATCACCTACGTCCTGAAAGGACAGGGCACATAGAAGAAGAAGGTAGATATGAACAAACAGGGATAGATAGATTATGATACTATCCCATCTTGTCCGCTAATGCACTTTGCTTAACTCGCTAGGTGGTGTAGCAATCAGGAATTCTTGACTGTACAAGTGTTAACACGGGAGTTGTCTCCGCAGGATAAAATTTCTTTCTGTAGAAAAGCCTACTGCTTGTTTTCATCAATCTCTCTTTCTTTCTTTCTTTCTGTCTTTCTTTCTCTCTCTCTCTGTCTGTCTCTCTCTCTCTCTCTCTCACACACACACACACTACCGCTTTAATCCCGAAATGTTTTTTTATTAATATATATAAATATAATTTTCTCTTTCCCTTCTTTCTCATCTACATTATTCTTTATATAAATGTATATCTATAAAAATGCTCTATATCTTGAATTTATTTATTTTTTTAGGTTTTCCATATCAGCCGCTTATCCGGGCTACAAGACACACCAATAAAATGTCGAAAATTAAGACTGGAATACGCATTGGAGCTTACCTTTTAGTCAATTTACTTAGTGTTTTAAGTAGGTACCTCCACTCATTTGCGATAACTTTTAAATTAGACTTTTAACAATAAAAAAATTTTCTTCAAACTTTTATTTTAGTTTTAATTGAAAGCTAAATGATTAAATTTACCATTTCCAGTAAGCGAAATACTCTGGTGCATTTAAAACAGAAATTATATTGATTGGAATCTAAAATTTTGAAATTAATTTTTAATTTTTTAATTTTTCGGACATTTTTGAACAATCGGTACATTTGTAAACAAAAGTTAATTTTCGGTTTTAAAAATGTTACAAAAATAATACATACATCTGTGACATTTTTTTTTGGAAAATTAGCAAATTTGTGTTAAATTAATCCGATTTACACAAGTAATACTTATTTATAGCATGAAATTTAGAATAAAACTATTTTTTAAATACAGAATTGAACTTTGTTTAACCTTTCCACAGTAACTGAAATGCGTCGACAGATTGTTAGCTGAGATAAGATAAGCATATGACGATGACAAGCGACATAATTGTACAATTTTTTTCCGGTAAGTGGAAGAAACCATGAAACACATAACTTTTTAATGTACACATATAAATTACCATAAAAAATTCACACACACACACACACACACACACACACACACACACACACACACACACACACACACACAAAAAAAAAAATAGAAAATTATTTTTAAAATACAATGGCTAGATGATTTGTATCAAAGTTTTCAATTTTCGTTTAGTAAATATGGTCTTCACTTTATAATCTACCAGCCTAACGCATACAATCCTTGGAAATATTTTGTAGATGTTTTTGAAACTTTATAAATTAATATAATAAAAAATATGATAATAATTCTTTTAAAATTTCAGTATTAATCGAAAATTTTTTTTTCTTTTAGTCTATAATGTCTGACGTTTATATTATTTACTAAAACAATTAAAATCTTATCTAATTAAATAATGCCATAGTTTTATTGCATTTTTTATTTTACTATTCGGAGCAGATTTTCGGTAAAAGGGGCTAAAAATGGTTTTAAAAATAATACATAATTTACATTCCCCAACAAGTCCTGCGTTTAACTAGCAAAATCAGTTTTGCCGAGAGAATTTAATTTTTTTAAATTTCATCAATTTATGTGGAAGTGGGTAACAGATGTAAAAAAATATGGATATATTTTTACTAATATTTTTAAAAAATAATGATTGAAAAATAATTTCATTCATTAGTGAATGTGTCCTGAAAGTTTAAATAAAAATCCGGCAATTACTTGATTTTTGCAAGAATTTCTAAATTAATTAATATTACGTTTTTAATAGTAAACTCTCGTAACGTTTTTGGCTATCGAAAATAAAAAACAGGATTTTTAGTAAAATTTCGCACGTGTTAGAAAGGATTAACATTTTTTTTTTTAAATAATTAAAAATACTTTGATCTTTACACTTAATGATAAGATAAACTTTTTGATGGGAGGAGTTCGTTTTTATCAATTTTGGGACCGTTTTTCTTCATACTATGCTGTTTTTTCGGCGATTTTGTGGAGGTACTTGGTTTTAAGCATTTTCGTTGTAATCTGCAAAGCAGTAGCGCTCTTTACTGTCTACGCTTTTTATGTGGCTATAGTGTTTATCTGAACTTATTTATAAATGGAACTTTGTGCGTGTGTCTGTATGTGTGTGTCCGTTACCTATAGACTCCGAAACGGCTGAACCGATTTTTTTGAAAATTTACACAGTTGTACTATAAGCGTCTGCTAGTGTTCTTAGCTAGATTTTGTGTCGAGGTACCTCCGATAAATATCGAAAATCGATAATCGAAAAAATCGGGTAATAGAAGGAGTGGTCCGATTTAAATCAAATTTGATACACTCATAGACAAAAACATAAGAAACGATATTCAGAAGTTTCAAGGTTGCAGTTCTTACAATAGTGCAGAAAATCGATAATATATATATATATATATATATATATATATATATATATATATATATATATATAAGGCAAGATGTTTGTGTGTGTGTCTGTTTATCTGCCTGTATGTCTGTATTTTTTCACCTCTTTTATTTCAGTTTTTGCTTCGGGTTTGGCTCTAAGTAGGTATAATTGTAGTTCTTATTCTCAGCCATAATACCATTTACTCAGAGGACTCATTTAGCCTTCAAAATTCAGTTTACGACCAAAAACCTTATTTGATATCGATACCAGGAAATCAAAATTTGACTTACATCCATTCATTTTTCTTTCAGTCTACGGTTTCGCTTTAACTGGAAACAATTATTGCTTTTTAGTCTTTCATGGTAACGTCCAAAGAGTCTGAGCTCCAGGACCATGGATTAGTTTTAAAGCTTTCATTACACCCGATCAACGATAATTGATAAATATACTGCTAGTTTATCATAAAACCAAATGTATTATTGTTGTCTGTCGTGTTTTTAATTGAGACTTAACCTCACTGTTATTTCACGAATTTCCGAACAGCCGACTGGACAAATATATTTGCAAACATTTGGCACAAGATTTTTTTTTTTTTGACAAAACTTGAATTTATTAGAAAGACTCCTTTATAACTTCTTAGTGTCAGTACTCAAAATCAAAGAAGCAGCGTTGGAGTAGAAGAAAGAGAGAGGGACAAAGAGTGTGAAAAAGAGAAAGAGAGAGAGAGAGAAAGAGCGAAAGAAAGAGTGAGAGAAAGAGGGAGAGAGAGAAAGAGAATGAGAGAAAGAGAGGGAGAGAGAGAATGAGAGAAAGAGAGGGAGAGAGAGAGAGAGGAATGAATTCCTCTTTGATTGCTAGAAGTGTGTATTAGTGTTCTCCCTTAATGGCTGCGAAATTAAATTGTCCATTTTGAATCAAT
The DNA here is from genome assembly GCA_037127315.1 of Ascarosepion bandense. Lineage (NCBI taxonomy): Eukaryota > Metazoa > Mollusca > Cephalopoda > Sepiida > Sepiidae > Ascarosepion > Ascarosepion bandense. The sequence goes on along the minus strand of JBBBDQ010000299.1, from coordinate 2,077,136 downwards.
TTACTTAGATACTTTAAAACGAGTAAATGTTATCAATTCAACTTCTTCATGCATCTAGTTTTTTTTAATACCATTTTAGTAAAATCGGTTTTTAAACAAACAAAAAAATTAAATCATTTACGTACGCTGTTACCAGCATTAGGCTAATAAGCGTATGTATGCAGGCACGTATGTATGTATGTCCGCAATTATGGATGTGTATATATGTATACGTGTATGAGTAAGTGTCTGTTTATAGAAACTTATTATGAGTATGTGTTAGCACACATTTATGTATTCATATTTTTGTTTGCATTTGTATATTTAAATTAGATGTGCATTCTTAGAAATGATCTGCCCCAGTTTGTCCATATTTATCTATCTATCGATCTATCGATCTATGCACATAAACATTTGATAATATCAACCATTCGGAATAATAATGTCAATGATTAACATTTATTTCCCTATTGTCAGGACAAACAGTTTAATATTCAGTTAAATGCCATACGTGATACACACTTGGGTGATCATGTCTCGAAAGAGACATGACTGACTTGGCAGAATATTATCTCGCAGTAGGTTGGCATTGCTTTCTAAGGCAGACTGGTTGCCAACCAAGGCTATAGAACCCAATCTGCCCTGTTATTTAACCCATAACTGGAGGGAAAAGGTGGATTAATACCTTTCCCAAGGGTATTTGCGCGTAAGTGAATGTAAGGAATTCAGCTGGGATTCGAACTCGGCACCCCGATTTGTCGTTACGAGTCGATATCTACTGTACCACAAGTTGCATTTGCTTTCTGCGGTAGACTGGTTGCCAGCCAAGTCTATAGAACCCAATCTGTCCTGTTATTTCACCGATAACTGGAGGGGAGAGACGGATTAATACCTTTCCCAAGGGTATTTGTGCGTCGGTGATTGGAAGGAATTCAACTGAAAGTCGAACTCGGCACCCCGATTTGTCGTTTCGAGTCGATATCCACTGCACCACATACGATTTAATTAGGTGAATAAAGTGTTGTCATGAAATAAATTTTCGTATTTTCTCGAGGAAGAAACAAGTCAAGAGATCAGATTTACTGACTTACTTAAAAAATATTTGCCAAAAAGTAAAGAATTGAAAACACCCACGCGGGCGCACACGCCAACTCGCACACACATATTGTTTAGAACTTACTATGTTTATCGAACAAGAGTGCTCTGTGTCGGAGATAGCGTGTTTAAACATATACAGAGTGCGGACAAAAAGAACCAGTATTGTATGGTGGCTGTGAGTTTCATGTTAAACTCATCCCAAATTTACGACATTTATAGGGAAAAATTCTCTGTATTGGAGATAAGTTCTTTACAGACATAGGAATCAACATTGTGTTGTGGATAACATTTTCACGCCTCAGTGCGACCTTCAGACTGAAAATCGCTTTGAAACATGAAATCGACAGTCACCATATATAGTTGATTTTTAAGTCCATCACTGTTTATTTTTTTATCTCGATATAGGTATTTTCTGAATGTTTATTCACTTGAACAACATTAAGCACAAAAGAATTTAAGTACCTAGGAAGTGTTCTAACAGGAGATGGAAAGTGCGACACGGAGATCCGAAGGCGAATTGGCATGGCAAAGGACGCGTTCCAGAAGATGAGCAAAATACTAACACACAGGAAAATCTCAATAGAAACGAAGAAAAGAGTGCTAGACTGCTACGTGATGTCAGTTCTTCAATACGGCTGTGAATGCTGGACAATATCATCGAAAATGAGGACAAAACTGGAAGCGGCCGAAATGTGGTTCTACAGAAGGATGTTACGGATATCGTGAACTGAGCATACAAGCAACGACGAAGTGTTAGAAAAAATGGCAACAAAAAGGAAATTGATGCTGACCATCAGAAGAGACAACTGAAGTTCCTGGGACATGCAATGAGGAAGGAGAGCCTGGAGAACCTGATACTGACTGGACAGATAGAAGGAAGGAGAGACAGAGGAAGGCAGCGGATAACATATTTGCAGGGTCTGATCAGGTGGATGACGGAACGGGGGTTGCCAGGAGCAACAGGAGCAAACATGCTAAGAGCCACAAGGGATAGGGAGACGTGGAGATCCATGATCGCCTACGTCCTGAAGGGACAGGGCACATAGAAGAAGAAGAAGCATGTTTAAATCGGAATTTCAATTGGATTAGGTAGAAACAAAGATCGCTTGTTTCCTCGGCATTTCCTTTTGAATCACCTCAACCCTAACTGTTCATTATATACTAATATATTTTATTTTATTGTTGTGGATTCTTGTTTAGAAAACCACACAATATAATAATAACAAAAACAAATATGAGAGGAAAAAGGTAAGTATATTGAATAAAAGATATACAAACTGTACATGGTTAGTAGATTCAGGAATACTTGTTAGTAGGAGTCAAATATATACAAAAAGTAAATCCCGGTAATCGTCTATATTCTTGCTGACCAACGAGCGGCGGTTCAACTGCTCTGACAAACACCAACTCTAACAACAACTATATTTAGTTGTAACTCCTAGTAAGGGCAACATGAGACACATGGTCAGTTATGACTGGGATTTCCGGGCTATATGGCCCGGCCAAAAAATGGCTGTCTATTTTTGCCCAGTCGTGATTCTACCCTTCGGTGGAACCACGACTGGGTTATTGCTCTCTGCTCGGAAGCAGAGAGCGCCCTCTACCCGAAGGCAGAGGGTTGACAGTGTTATAGTTGAAGAGTCTCAGCAACTCTAACAACAACTATATTATATTTAGTTGTCCCTCCCAGTAAGGGCAACATGTGACACATGGTCAGTTATGACTGGGATTTCCGGGCTATATGGCCCGGCCAAAAAATGGCTGTCTATTTTTGCCCAGTCGTGATTCTACCCTTCGGCGGAACCACGACTGGGTTATTGCTTTCTGCTCGGAAGCAGAGAGCGCCCTCTACCCGAAGGCAGAGAGCTGACAGTGTTATAGTTGAAGAGTCTAAGTAACTCTAACAACAACAAACTATTCTGTGGCGGAAAGTTTATTTGTATGCCATGGAAGAATTCATAGAGTGTGTGAAAAGAGGTGACTCCCCAATATTTAGCCACCCTGATGGGGTTCTGGCCGTATCAGGTGAATATGGATATATATGTTATTTCCTACAAGGAAAGGCCTCTTCCTTTTGTTATATGTAATTATCTGCGTGACTTTCAAAGAGAAGGTAACCAGAGCGGTTAATGAAAGCAGGCAACCGAAGCAGTTAACGAAGGCAGTTAACAGCAGTGGACGACAGCTACAAGTCAAGCAATAAGCAGCGTAATAATATTTTCGGACTTACTTATTTCTAGTTACTTATTATTGACACTTCTTTTAAATATCTTGTTTCTTGTAATACTCATACCTACCTCCTTGTTCTGCGTCTTACTTCCGGCACAAACTGGTTACTGCAACTTTGAGGCGAAGTTTCGCCACAACTTCACAACAAATTGTCGACAAAGATCCATAACAATATATATATATATATATATATATATATATATATATATATATATATAGATATTGTAATTTTATTATTACAATGATATATATATATATATACACGAAAAAATCGCAAGATACCAAGACCTTCCTCTATAGCCGAGGACAATAACGGAGTTAGATTCTGCTGGTTATTCGTGGTCTTTAAAAATTACTTGTGTAACATTTTAAGATTAGAATACGTACAGAGTCGGTTTTATTATTATTATTATTATTATATATATATATATATATATATATATATATATATATATATATATATATATATATTAATTCAGATACTTCAATCCAAGGGAAAAAAGCAGGTAGGTAAATTACAAAAACCCGATCCTAATTAATATTAAAAATTTTATTTTAATATTAAAAAATGATACAGGAAGAGAGCTCCATGTAATAAAATATTACAGAGCAACTATATATTAAAAAAGGATTAATTCAAAGATGTTGAATGGCCATTTCGATATGAAGATCCCCACGGGGGATAACACATCACCTAAGCAACAGAAAAATCCTTTCAGAAACTCTGGAAGGATTTTTCTGAAAGGATTCTTCTTTCTGTTGCTTAGGTGATGTGTTATCCCCCGTGGGGATCTTCATATCGAAATGGCCATTCAACATCTTTGAATTAATCCTTTTTTAATATATATATATATATATATATATATATATATATATATATATATATATATATATTGTAATTTTATTATTACAATGAGATAGATAGATAGATAGATAGATAGATAGATAGATAGATAGATAGATAGTATATTGTAATTTTATTATTACAATGATTTATAAAAGCATCATATCACTACACAAAAAATTTCATGTTTCAGAACATTATTGTTTTTTTCGGGTGATATTTAAAAACAAATGGTGAAAATGATTTATTTTGGAAAATATAAAATGAATTAATGGTTATTTTGAAAGTTAAGTGTGGTGGTTTGTTTTTAAAATATCACCCGAAGAAAAATAATACTGTTGTTAAACATGAATTTTTTTGTGTAGTGATATGCTTTTATAAACCATTGTAATAAAGAAAAACAGTATTAAGCTCTAATTTGTATGGAGCACTTTAACAAGGGATTTTAATCTGCCTGTTCTTTCACTTTGATATGATATGATATATATATATATATATATATATATATATATATATATACGTCGATGAGATGATTCGGAGTTTCATGAGTTATGTAATCATCAGGTGCATATTACAAACTCACAGTTTAATAGATTTGAATTTAAAAAGAGTAAAATTTAACACTTCACTCAATACGTCCCGGACCTGACATATAGATGGCGCTACTGATAAAAAATCCATATGATATTTATGAAGTACTAACCTTCAAACAGCACGTGACAAAATTTAGGCCCAATCGGATTATTCGTTTACAAATTACAGTTATTTAAGTCAAGCTACTGTTGCAAATTTTCAAAACAATGGAAAAATCTGAATTTCGTGTGTTAACAAAGCATTGTTTTCTGATGGGAAAATTACTGTTCAAGCAAAGCAATGGCTTGATAAGTGTTATTCTGACTCTGCTCCGTCGGAAACGACGGTTATGAGGTGGTATGTTGACTTTAAATGCGGTCGTACAGACACAAATGATGCTTAATGGTCAGAAAACATCCGGAAAACATAAAAAAAATCCACAAACTCGTCTTGGTCGATCGTAAATTGAAGTTGCGTGAGATTGTAGAAGAGTTGAATATATCAGAAGGTAGTGTATTCACCATTTTGGATGAACATTTGTCAATGAGAAAGCTGTATTCAAAGTGGGTGCCTCAGTCGATCAAAAACAACAACGCATCGACGATTCAGAGAGTTGTTTGCAACCGTTTTAACGCAACAAGAAGAAGTTTTTGCGGAAATAAGTGACAATGGATAAAAAACGAATCCACCATTTCATCTCGGAGTCAAATCGGCAGTCAGCTGAGTGGACAGTAGCAGGTCAAAACCGTCCAAAGCGATCAATGACACAAACATTAGTAGGCAAGGTTTTAGCCTCCATATTTTGGAATGCGCAAGGTATTTTGTTCATCGATTAAATTCAGAAAAGAAGGACGATCAATAGTGAATATTATATAGCATTATTGATGCGTTTGAAGGAATAGATCGCCAAATGAACAAGAAAAAAGTGAGCTTTTACCAAGACAACGCACCGTCTCACAGGTTGATCGCAACGATGTCAAAACTACATGAACTGCTCTTCGAATCTCTTCTGTATTTACCCTATTCTCCAGATCTGGCTCCCAGTGACTACTGGCTGTTTGCAGATCTCAAAGGAATGCTCCAGGGAAAGAGATTTGACTCCAGTGAAAAACTGATATCGGAAACTGAAGCGTATTTTGAGGCCAAAGATAAATCATTCTATAAAAAAGCATTGAATTGTTAGAGAAGCATTGGAATCAGTGTATTACCCTAGAAGGAGACTATGTTGATGAATAAAGTCGAATTTTGCCTAAAAGTTGTTTTATTTGTTAGGCCCGAGACTTATTGTGATGTGTTAAATAGACCTAGATTACCTGGGGATATAGAATTAAAATGATAAGATTAAAATTTTAAATTTAATGTTATGATAATGCAGGGAGATGAAATCAAAGGGGCGTAATTCTTAATTATTAATGGTAATATTTGAGAAAGAAAGAAAGAAAGAAAGAAAGAAAGAAAGAAAGAAAGAAAGAAAGGGGAAAGTAAGGGTTTGAGAAAAAAGCTAAATGTATACAGGGATCTGTATCAATCAGGGTCTAAGAATTTAAGTATTTGATCTACGGCAGCATGTGGTCATTAAATCGTTATTTGTGTGAAGTAGGATAGGGTTATTTATAAGGGTTTAAAATATTTTTTTTAAGTATGACATCTGTTTCCTTTACCATTGTAAAATTTGGATTTAGCGACTACATTCAAGGTAATGGTTGGGTTCCTGTTATTATTTCTTAATTTTGAATAATATATGAATAAAACAGTGCTTTTCTGTACTTACTGTTATTTAAAGTCAACATGTAGTTGTTAAAGCGAAATTTCTACATGTTAGCAGTCGATCCAAAGTAAAATTTAACAACATCAAAATTTGAATGAATGCGAGCTCTCTAGACAACACTTTCGGACATACACTGGCCATTCAATTGGTAGGTCTTATTTTTTCGACACTTGTAATTAGAAAGAGTCATTATTAGTAGTAGTAGGGTAACTCATATTATTAAGGTATTTGATATCATATTGTTATGTTGTGAAATACATTTATCTCTGTTCTTAACACAACTATAATTGACTTTAACATTATTTTTGGAAATTCTTTTTAGTGTAGATGAATTGTAAAAATGTTTGCGAATTAAATTTAGAAAGAATTTTTCAATGTTTCTTTGGCAATTACAGCTGAAAAGAGGGTGAAACTAAATAATGTTACGCTTACGTGATTTCTGCTTAATTCTGCCTAAGGATGCTTCGGATATCATGGACCGAGCATGTTAGCAATGATGAGGTTTTGGAAATGATGGAAATGAAAAGGAAATTAATACTGAGCATCAGGAAGAAACAGCTAAAGTTCCTGGGACATGCAATGAGGAAGGAGGGCTTGGAGAACCTGATACTAACAGGCTAGATAGAGGGGAAAAGAGACAGGGGAAAGCAGTGGATAACATATTTGAAGAACCTAATCAGGTGGATGATGGAACAAGGGTTGCATGGTGTAACAGGAGAAAGCGTGCTAAGAGCCACCAGGGATAGACATGGAAAGCCATGATCGCCTACGTCCTGAAAGGATAGGGCACATCGAATAAGAAAACTTTGTTTTTAACGGAGTATTCTAAACTAATGTTAAATTTCCTCTTTTCTCAAGTATTAATGTATTTAATTATGGAATTAACACAAACTTCCTTATTGCTAGAGTTGGTACTTAAACAAAATCGGTTTGATTTTTTAGGTTGTTGATGATTCTATGGGGGAGTGATTTGATTGAGTGGGAGGTAGCATCTTAAAAATTTACGACGTTAGCCTTAGTGATGGTAGATATATATTTAGATCGTGGTTTTTGAAAAAATTGATTGCTTTTCTGAGTCTAGTTTTACGGAGGATTGTTAATCTGTCGTCTCGGTAAAGTCCGGTGTTACTTAAATCGAAGATGTGCCTAAGATTTCAGAGCAAAAAATAGACGAACACATCACAGGATTCTGCAGAATCATATGCAACCACTGAAATGCAGAAACCGAGCGTATTTTTTCTAATCCACGGGCATTAATCGTAGAATAAGATAGATGTTTGTGCTTGTTTAATGATGTCTTGGTCGCTGATGGCGCAGTAATTTTTGGTCAAGTTTATGGCTGTGGTTAAGAATTTTTCAGATATGGTCGGATAGAAGTCACAAATATTAAACTGAATGAAAGTGCAATCCATTTTCTTTTTTATTTTTGGGAACTAATGAACTGCCTCGGTCGTGTTCTTCGAATGGTTCATGCCTAAGACATTCTTAGTGAACTTAGAAGTTCTATCAAGTATAATTTTTCTCATTCTACCTATGTAGTTTTTGAAAGGGTTTAGTAATCGGTATTGTGGGTTGTTTGTGAAATTGTGTTTATGGTTTATAATTGTGATGAATGGCTGTTGCTTATGCAAAATTGAGACTGTAATTTATTTTAAGGTTCTTAGCAATTTGTTTGGTTTCCCAGTTACTAAGCGCGTTTTTGTAGTTTTTGTTAATTTCACGGAGAATGGATGTGTGGTATGTCTTCGAGTTGGTATATATATATATATATATATATATATATATATATATATATATATATAAATATGTATATTTTAAATTCAGATAAAATTTAGAGGGAAAATAGCCATTTTCAACATGTCATTTTAAGACATGCATTGTCAACCTCATTTAAACAAAGAATGAGGAAAAATTTTAATGATAGAGACTTAGTCGAGTAAAGAAATGGGTTGTGGAATATTGACTTTTATAGGGTTAAGCTCGCGGAATCTTAGGAGTAATTTATTCTATGATAGTGGGAGATATGTGGCTTGACCATTAGGTTAGTAGTGGTAGGTAGCGGGGAAAGGCAACTGTTTATCCAAATTAAAAAAAACAACCTTGTGATTTAATGGAAGAATAAGACAATTGTTGCAATACTAATGATCCCTCTACGTTTATTCAGAAGTACATTCTGATATATATATATATATATATATATATATATATATATATATTAGTCATCCATATGAAAGCCTGTTTTGCTGTATAACAGCTCATCAGTGTAGCTAGACACATCCACTTGCTTCTGGCAGGGATCGAAACTAGACCGATTTGGTGTCAGTCGGAGTCGTTACTCCCTAAGCTATATATATATATATATATATATATATTCAGCAATTAATTAGAACACTCTCAGCTATTGGGCGTGTATAATGAATATATACACGCTAAAAGCTTTGCCTTCTTCTACCGAGCGCCCGTAGCTCAGAGGTAGAATCGCCGACTGACGCCAATGCGGTCGGGTTTCAATCCTGGGTAAAAGGCAATCGGCTATCTAACCGTACTGATGAGCTGTGATACAGCGAAACAGATCTGTCTGCGGATGACTATATATATAAATTTGAATTAGGTGCATTTGGACAGCAAAATCATACAAATGCTTATCAACAGCAGAAATGTACTATAGCACATAAGCTGCACAAAGCTACTGCAGTTACTTGATGCACTGAGCATAAAATGCAGGCTACCAATGATAAAGAAAATGACATCAAATCAGGGACCCATTATAGTAAATATATTTCACACACACAAAAAAAAAAAAGATAAAAGATACAAACTCCCACGTGACTACGTGAAATACGATAAATTATCACACGAGAAACTTGACATTTCAAAATATTAAACGGGCGACATGACAAACAAAAAATCAACTTTGAGATTTTCTAGTGCTAGCCGAAAGTGCTTAGACATGGAAAGTTTTATTTATGAATACCAACCGGAAATCAAAGAAATTATTAGAAATATGGACCAAGGAAAAAATAATCAACAGAAAGTTTCGTTGTTTATTTTAATCACACACACACACACACACACACACACACACACACACACACACACACACACACACACACACACACATGTATATATACACGTACAACATTTGTCTTGATAAAATCCATCAGATGACGAAACGTGTTGACTAAGATAAGTTTTCTTTCGTATTTATTCATATGAGTGTATGTGTGTGCGTGTAGGTGTGTAGGTGTGTGAACTAAAAGCATAAATTTTCGTCACTTAATTCAAGTTTATTTAACGTTGAGTTTCGAACATATATATGTAAACCATTAAAGAAAAAAAACTCTCCTATCCTGAAAATTTCCCTAGACTCATCTCATAATAAACGACCAAGATGTCTGACATATCAATGGGGGTGCCCAACCAATCTTTCAAATCTCCAGTTCAACAAGTCCCTTTTTTTCCTGTTAAACGTTGACATTCTGTGATCGCGAATATATATCCTCAAGTAACTATACTGGTTAATTCTAGCAAACGTGTATATTTTTTTAAAAATTCATTTGTTTTTACTTTCATCGTCCACAAAGCCAACGTATCCATTGTTAAATCTCTTGTCTTTTATTTGTTAATTTTTTCTCTCTTACCTAGCCACACCAGGGCATCACCGGCAAGCTTTTGTTATGAACTTCCTCTAGAAGGTCGAATTGTTTTCACTTATTATCTCATTCGTTTTGTTTCGCCAGAAAAGAAGCTAGGTGTGCGCATGCGTATTTGTTTCTTTGGTCTTTCTTTTTGCATCATTATTTTAGTATTATTTTAGACGCATCAGATATTCGAAAGATTTTTCCAGTAATCTTTGTTTTCGATAACATCAGCGTTTTTTTTTCCTTCTTTCTCTCTATGTCTTACCTGCGGAGAGATATTATTATTATTATTATTATTATTATTATAGTCTTTCGATTATTTAATATTATTATTTCTGTTTTTATTTCGACATGCACAACTATAGTCTTTCAGTATTACAATCTTTTTATTAGTCATTATTATTATTGATTAGTTTATTATTATTATTATTATTATTATTATTATTATTATTATTATTATTATTATATCGTTGTTATTCTTGATTCTGTTTTAACACTCACGGCCATTGCAGAGTGTCACGGGAAGTTGTTTCCTTGTAGCTTTGCCTTCGTTATTCTTGGAATTTATTTCCATATCTTATTTATTGAATTGACATCCACCAAGTTCCTCTTCTCGTTTCTTTCTACACCTTCGTTTTTTTCTTTTTTTGTTGCTTTCTCACTGTATATCATTTTCACTCCATTTTCTTCGGCTTATACCTTCCGTTTTCTCGTTCCGTATCTTTCCGTCTTATTTCGCTTCAGTCTTCATTTAAATTTCTCTCTTCTTTTAGCTCTTCATTAACAACTAACGTTTCCTTTTCTCTTTTTCTTCTCTCGTCTTTTTCTCCTCATTTCTCTTCTCTTTGATTTTTTGTTTCTTTCAATTCAACGTTTCCTTTTCTCCTTTTTCTTCTCTCGTCTTTTTCTCCTCATTTCTCTTCTCTTTGATTTTTTGTTTCTTTCAATTCAACGTTTCCTTTTCTCTTTTTCTTCTCTCGTCTTTTTCTCCTCATTTCTCTTCTCTTTGATTTTTTGTTTCTTTCAATTCAACGTTTCCTTTTCTCTTTTTCTTCTCTCGTCTTTTTCTCCTCATTTCTCTTCTCTTTGATTTTTTGTTTCTTTCAATTCAACGTTTCCTTTTCTCTTTTTCTTCTCTCGTCTTTTTCTCCTCATTTCTCTTCTCTTTGATTTTTTGTTTCTTTCAATTCAACGTTTCCTTTTCTCTTTTTCTTCTCTCGTCTTTTTCTCCTCATTTCTCTTCTCTTTGATTTTTTTGTTTCTTTCAATTCAACGTTTCCTTTTCTCTTTTTCTTCTCTCGTCTTTTTCTCCTCATTTCTCTTCTCTTTGATTTTTTTGTTTCTTTCAATTCAACGTTTCCTTTTCTCTTTTTCTTCTCTCGTCTTTTTCTCCTCATTTCTCTTCTCTTTGATTTTTTTGTTTCTTTCAATTCAACGTTTCCTTTTCTCTTTTTCTTCTCTCGTCTTTTTCTCCTCATTTCTCTTCTCTTTGATTTTTTTGTTTCTTTCAATTCAACGTTTCCTTTTCTCTTTTTCTTCTCTCGTCTTTTTCTCCTCATTTCTCTTCTCTTTGATTTTTTTGTTTCTTTCAATTCAACGTTTCCTTTTCTCTTTTTCTTCTCTCGTCTTTTTCTCCTCATTTCTCTTCTCTTTGATTTTTTGTTTCTTTCAATTCCTTACTCCACTTTGCTGTCTCTCATTCTTTCCTCACTTTTAATACTCCTTCCTTAATGTCTTTCTTTTTTCTTATTACCCTCCTTTTTTTTCCGTTATTTTGTCTCTTTTTTTTTCTATCATGAATTCTTTCTCGTATTTTTCGGTTTTACTTTTCCTGCTTTCACGACCAGCTCTTCTATTTTCTTTGATAGATTCATTTTCCATATCAACGTTTATCATTTCACGTTTATCTTGTGTTTTTTTCTCATTTCAAATCTTTTCTCTAACTTTTCCAATTTAAAACTTCTTGTCTCTTCACTTTCTTAATCTCTAACTTTCTCAGATTTCTTATTTTTCTGTTTTTTTTTTGTCAATATTTTCTTTCATCTTTTAACGTAGTTTACCTTTTCTTCGGCAAATCAATTGATGTAACAAAGAGAAATATTTTTGAAGAGGATTATTTTCATTCATTAAAAAACATGCGTGAAAATTCTAAATAATATTTCATTGAAAATAGACAATTTTGTAAATGGTAAGTCCAATGTTTGAAACTTGAAATTAAGTTATTTCCTTTTGTTTTTGTTTATCGAAAAAATATTTTGTTTTTATAATTACTAAAAAAAAATATCCTGCGAAGTTGTCACAACTCTTGATGTAATTTTCATTATAATTATTAACCAATAACATTCTTTCCATCTCGTTAATCTAAAGTTTTGAATGAACCTTAATTTTAGAATGAAAAATAATAACATTGAACGATCATCTTCACTTTTACCGTGATATTTCTCCAGGATTTCTGATTAAAGTTTTGCGAACGAAACAAATTTTTGGTGATTTGCTAAGCGCAACTTAGATGTGGCACAAGGCATAAAATATGGAGTACTTAATTGAGGATAGATCTCGCGACTTAGCCGTAACAATTATCAGCTTTCTAATTATTACACCACGTCTAGGTAAACGAACAGGGCATTTTTCATTAAGTGAAATCGTAACGAAAATTTGTAGAAAATAATATTTTGATTCCTAAACTTTTCAACTACATATTCCCCAACTGCAATTCTTTTATTGGTGTATTTTTCACGTTATAAAGCGCTATGGATGCATGAACAACAAATATATAAATATTTTCTTTTATTTAAAAAATGGTTCCGTTTTCATAACTTCCTTTGTTCTTTCGAGTTTTGTATTAATATTTTTGTATGTTACTCTTGCAGCTTCTTTCTTTCTTTCTTTCTTTCTTTCTCCTCTCTTCTCTTTTGATTTCTGTTTCACTATTGATAATATTTCATTTACTTAATTTGTCTTTAGTTTTATTATGTTCCCTCTTTTCATTTTCATAACTCTTTCTTTTCTTCATAAACTGTTTCTCTCTTTTTCTTACATATTTTACTTTTATACATTTTCATTTTCTTCATCTGTTTCTTTGTTTTTAGGCCCCTTTTCTAACTTTACCCTTCGTCTTTCGCAATATTCCCTCGCTCGCTTTCTTTCTCCTAACTTCCTATCTATGAATATAATTTTTTTTATTTCTCCCCGCAGAGTTGTCATCTATTCTTTTCGGTTGTGTTTCTATAAAGTATCTTTATTATTGTCTGCCAAGCCTCGCTTTCATTTCCCCGCGCCATCTTTTATTTCTGCCCTCCAGCGTTTCGTATTTGTCGTGTTCTTATCACTAAAGTTCTCTCATGCTTCTTTCCCATCTTCCTTTTTCTTGGGAAAAGTTCTTAACATATCTTTTACCAAGTTGACCGATTCTATTCTCAATGATTATTTATGTTCGTTGTATCGCTTCCGTTTGAATTGTTTTCAATTGTCATTTTTTTTTTAATCGTGTTTTGGTTGTTGGTTTGTTGGTTTTCTTGTCGACGTTTTATGATCTTCTTATGTCATTCATTGTCTTTTTGAAAAAAAAAATCTTTTCTGTTTCAGGGAAGAGTGACGCAAATGAGGACCAGAGGAAAGAAGAAAGAAACGAAGAAAAGTGATTCAAATACTAAAACAGGTTTATTCATTCTCAACAAGGAATAAATAAACGAGTATACAAACATAAATAAGGGGAAAAATGAGTTTTAAATATCATAACAAATTTGAAATAATAAAAAAAGAATTTCGTTATTTGGAGTAAAGAATGGATAAATAAAAAAAAAGAAAAAAGGAATAAATAAAAAAATTAAATATTCGAATAAGTTTAAAATATTAAAACTTTAGTTGTTTTCAATGAATTTATCTGAACAATCGAATGTATGACTTAGCAAATAAAAAGATGTTACATTCTGAAACAAGATCTTTTGATAGGAACCAAAGAAGGAAGGAAGGACGGAAGAAAGGAAGGAAGGAAGGAAGGAAGGAAGGAAAGAAAGAAGTAAGAGCTTGTTACAGATGAAAATATGTCGACCCCTTAATTCTAGATAAGGAATAAGTAAATGAATGAATATATGAATGAATTAATTAATAAAAAAATAAATAAACATCGGATTTTTTTCTTTCGGGAATGAAGACAAACAGAAAAGAAAGAAAATATTGTAGCAAAAGTTTGTTACTTTAATCTAGCAGACAATTTCTACTGAACTCTCTGCTCATTCACTGTCCCTATGAATTGAGTTTTGAAGAAAACCTGGCTTCATCAATAATTATCTGCTGCTTCCAGGACATATACTTCTTCTTCTTCTGTGTGCCCTGTCCTTTCAGGACGTAGGCGATCATGGCTTTCCACGTCTCCCTATCCCTGATGGCTCTTAATATGTTTTCTCCTGTTACTCCACGAAACTCTCATTCCGTCATCCACCTGATCAGGCACTTCAAATATGTTATCCGCAGCATTCCTCTGTTTCTTTTTCCTTCTATCTGGCCTGTTAGTATGAGGTTCTCCAAGCCCTCCTTCCTCATTGCATGTCTCAGGAACTTTAGCTATTTTTTTCTGACACTCAGTATTAATTTCTTTTTCGTTTCCATCCTTTCTAATCGATCCATGATATCCACAGCATCCTTCTGTAGAACCACATTTCAACTACTTCAAGTTTTTCCTTCATCTTCGATGATATTGTCCAGCATTCACTGCTATATTGAAGAACTGACATCACACAGCAATCCAGTACTCTCTTCTTTGTTTCTAGTGAAATTGTCCTGTTTCTTAATATTCTTCTCAGCTCCTGGAATGCATCCTTGTGCTTTTGGTTCTCAGGAATATAAATGTATAAAAACTGCTATGACCACAAAGTGAGGGGTCAGTTTATATATTGATCGTAATATGGAACTGATCCCCAACTTTATATCCAGTATGCCTCTGTAGAACCATATTTCCGCTGCTTTAAGTTTTTTCCTCATCTTGTCCAGCATTCACTGCCATATTGAAGAACTGACATCACATAGCAATCTAGCACTCTCTTCTTTGTCTCTAGCGAAATTGTCCTTTTTCTTACTACTTTACTCAGATTCTTGAGTGCTTCCTTCGTCATGCCAATTCGCTTTCGGATCTCTGTGTTATTGAAAAATGAAAGAAATGACAGAAAAAAACAGAAAAGAAAGAAAGAAATATGGGAAGTAGATAAGATCTAAATTTATATAATAAATGGAGCTTTGTGTGTGTATGTGTGTGTGTGTGTGTGTGTGTGTGTGTGTGTGTGTGTGTGTCCGTTACCTATCGACCCCGAAACGGCTGAACCGATTTTCTTGAAAATTGACACAGTTGTACTATAAGCGTCTGCGAGTGTTCTTAGCTAGGTTTTGTGTCGAAGAACACCCGATAAATATCGAAAATCGATAATCGAAAAAATCTGGTTATAGAAGGAGTGGTCCGATTTTAATCAAATTTGATAGACAAAGACATAAGAAACGATATTCAGAAGTTTCAAGGTTGCAGTTCTTACAATAGTGCAGAAAATCGATAATATATATATATATATATATATATATATATATATATATATATATATTAAAGGTAAGATGTTTGTGTGTGTGTCTGTTTATTTGCCTGTATGTTTGTATTTTTTCAGCCCTTTTATTTTAGTTTTTGCTTCGGGTTTGGCTCTAAGTAGGTATAATTGTAGTTCTTAGTCTCAGCCATGATACCATTTACTCAGAGGACCTATTTAGCCTTCAAAATTCAGTTTACGACGAAAAAACCTTATTTGATATCGATACCAGGAAATCAACATTTGACTTACATCCATTCATTTTTCTTTCAGTCTACGGTTTCGCTTTAACTGGAAACGACTATTGCTTTTTAGTCTTTCGTGCCAACGTCGAAAGAGTCTGAGCTCCAGGATCATGGATTAGTTTTAAAGCTTTCATTACACCCGAGCAACGCTGGGCTATACTGCTAGTTTCTGTATAAAGGAAAGTGGAAGGATTCATTAAAGAATAAACACATTACAAAGGTTTTAGATATTCTTAAATTCAACCGCGAAAAAAAGTCAACGGTAAAAATGGAAACATTTTGTCATTCAAAGAAATGTTGAATAATTCTTAGTTTCACCAACAGAACAATTTCCCAAACACTATTTGCATTATTATTGTCCTCATCTTGGTTGCCGCTTGTACGACGTTTCGGCCGTTCTACAATCGGGCCTTCTTCAGGTGCTAGAAATCTCGAACTGAACCCTTTATAACGAACCTGAAGAAAGCCGTAGCGTACAACGGCCGAAACGTCGTACAAATGGCAGCCAAAATGAGGATCATAGTCTGAACAATGTAAATAATGTAAATACTACCTCATCTCAGAACTATAGACAAATTCCCAAGTATCTTCTTCTTGGCATAATATTCTTGGTTGAGACAGGAACTATATCAGCGATCCTTGTAGGTTTATTTTAGAGTGGTTAAAAAGAAAACCCTTTTTTACTGCTATAATTTTAAAACACACACACGCACACACACACACACACACACACACACACACACACACATATATATATAGGAAAAGAGAATTGTACCCACAGAAATAACTAATAGCTCTAAAGAGTGTGGACGTCATTTTAATTTAACCCGAGGAACCTTTCGGCCAACACTTGTCAAGGGTTACGTTGGCAAAATTTCATAAAAGGGTAAGGGAGAGGACACAACAAAATGGAATATTTGCAATACTGGGAGATGATGGAATTCGCTTAAAAATAAATTTATTAAGAAATATTAAAAAGTGAGGGGGGTGTAAACATGTAAATCCCACAAGAGTGAAATAAATATATATATATATATATATATATATATATATATATATATATATATATGACACCCCGGCTTCAATTATTTTTCCTCAGCAGTAATGATTTAGTCTCCCTCTGCCTTTTGTATAAATTGTCATATCTGGTCAGGCGCTCCTGCTGTTCGTTTCAGTGTTTTCGATAGGCTCCAAAGGAGAATCTGTAATGTGATTGGTCCCGACCTGGCAGCTCGACTCCAGTCACTTTCTCATTGGGTGGTTGTGGCTTTCCCCTGTCTCTTCTGTAAATATTTTCATGGCTTCTACTATGACGAGCTTAGGTCACTGGTGCCTCCTCCACCAGAATTTACTCTTTTAACCAGACTGGCAACAAGGTCCCCACCCTTTTGCAGTTCGATCAACCAAATGCAAGTGACAATTCTACTCCATCAGCTTCTTTTCTTGCGCTTCCCGCCTGTGGAACTCCCTTCCATTTATCTGCTTTCCTGACGGCTACAACTTCCAAGAATTTAAATGCAAAGTCAATTCCCATCTCTTATCCACTTAACTCCAGCTCTTTCTACATCACCCCGTGTATCTTGTTCTTTTCATTTCTCTCTACCTTCGCAACTCTCTTCACTACAGTGTTCACACCCTTCTCTTGCCATTTCTCTTTCATGCCCTGTAGCTGGTTCGTCTTTCTCTTCATTCTCCTCCTTCCTTAAAATTTAACTCTCTTATGAAGCCCTCTGCACATCAGCGGCGGCACCACCTTGCTTGGGGTGAAATGATTAAAAAAACAAACAAAACAAAAAACAATTTAATCATAGGTACACTGATAAACTTTCTTCTGTGGTCATATTCTGTTAGGGTTGCTTCATTTTCACAGACCAGTTAAAGTCTCGCAACGAGCCAGACGTGTTTTCATCGCGCTTCTTAGAATCCATCTTTTGCATTTTCTGTCCACAGATAACTGTTAAGTTTGTCTTGAATTTTTCTTACGTTATCGGTTTTTTAATGGCTATTTTGTGAGTTTGTATTTTCTTTTCTAGTTTTATATCCTTTATTTTTTACCCGCTCCTCGAGTTTGTTTCAAGTCTTTTTTTAAATTTCATTCGTCAATTGATTTTTTTTTCATTGTAATTGTTTGAATTTTACTTTGTCTTTATTTCTACATTTATTACATTAAATGTAATGTGATAGGTACCGACTTGGCAGACCGGCTGCAGTCTCTCTCCCACCGGCGAGAGAGACTTAGCAGACCGTCTGCAGTCTCTCTCCCACAGGCGCGACGTGGCTTCCCTGTGACTCTTCTATAAATACTTCCACAGCTTCTGCTCCGATGAACTTAGATCACTAGTGCCCCCTAAATACGAATTTGAACGAGATACTAGATTAGCAACTAGATCCCACCCTTTTACAGTGAAACCGATAAAATGCAGCCGTAACTTCTACCCCAACAGTTTCTTTCCTCGCACTTCCCGACTGTGGAATTCTCTTCCAAATGATTGCTTCCCCGACGGCTACAATCTCCAGGAGTTTAAATGTAAGGTCAATAGACACCTCCTAACACACTAACCTGCTCCCATTCTATCAAAAACTCTTCCCATCTGCCCAACCCTCACCCTCGCTATCCTTACTCTTCTGTCACCTTCCTCCTGACATTCCCTATGTCTAACCACTCCTTCTCTTTACCTTCCCCTATGTAGCCCCATGCGCAATAGTGGCTGTGGCATGCCTTGCTTGGGGTGAGATGATTAAAAAAAAAAATTCTAAAACCTCCACTGTAAGCTAAATTTCTTAATTTTTGTAATATAATTTTTTGCTTATTTTTTGTTTAATCTTTTTCATATTACTTCGTCTATTGTGTTTGTTACTATTTAATTTTCTAGTAGCGATTTTTCTTTAAAACTTCCCAGATTTTGTTGCATTTAATTTTTGTTGAATTTTTTAGTCTAATTCTGTCTGGGTTACTTCGACTACTTTGTTTCGTTCGCAAAAGTTTATTCGACTGCCAAACTTTCTTGTTTAGTATATATTTCCTTTTACTTTACTTAATATTGTTTCGTTAGCCGAATCGTTAACTCCTGTTCGTCAAACTTTTTTAACTTTTTTTTTTATTAGTTTATTGTTTAATTTGTTGGTTTTTATATTCTTTCCGTGTTACGGCGGCCATTTTGTTTAATTAGCAAGACTTTTTTTAAATTTTTACACGTGGCTTCTTTCTAGTTTGTAATATTTTTTTTTTATTAAAAAAATCAAAACTTTACGTTATTTTTTTTTGTGTCGCTTGAGTAAATTTATTCTTTTTAGTTTACCCATCAAAACCTTTTTTTTGTTTATCTTATTTGTTCTCATTTTTTACATTGTTAAATTTATTTTTTTCTTCTTTTCGTGGAAAGACTGTGTATATTTACAGTTAACTTTTAAAATTTCACGTTAAACGTGTTTGATAAAGTAGCTTGCATTAGTCCTGTTTTATTTGATGTGTTAAATTTGTTTTTCATTTATTTCTGTTTAATTTTTTTTTTTTTTTAAAGAATTTCCTGTTTTCCTTAAAAAAGAGGAAAAGAAAAAATAATTTCAAAAAGGCAACCAAGAAGATGAAAAACGTCGGTCGATTAAAAAAAAATTTGTTCGGGACGAAAAAGAAAAACCCCCACCTTGCAATATAATGACTAAACCTCAGGCAAAAGTGGCTATTGAGAATGTAGCCATTGCAAAGAATAATGAAAGCCAGTTAGATATCTTCTATGTGCCTTGTCCTTTCAGGACGTAGGCGATCATGGCCTTCCACGTATCTCTATCCCTGGTGGCTCTTAGCACGCTTTCTCCTGTACCATCTCGCAACCCCCGTTCTGTCATCCACCTGTTAAGGCCCTTCAAATATGTTATCCGCTGCTTTCCTCTGTCTTTTTTCCCCTCTATCTGGCCTGTTAGTATCAAGTTCTCCAAGCCCTCCTTCCTCATTGCATGTCCCAGGAACTTAAGTTGTCTCTGATAACCAATATTAACTTCCTTTTTGTTTCCATCCTTTCGAAAACCTCATCATTACTCACATGATCGATCCATGATATCCGCAGTATCCTTCTGTAGAACCACATTTCAGCTGCGTCAAGTGTTTTCTTCATCTTTCGTTATATTGTCCAACATTCACTGGCCTTTTGAAGAACTGACATCACATAGCAATCTATCTCTCTTTGTTTAGAGAGAAAAAAATATGGATTCCAAGAATGATCAAATTGAAGAAAAAAATAAAATTGTTAACAGAGACGAGTAACAACAACAAAAATGACGACAGTGTAGTGGCCGAGGAATCGCCCTCCTGCTGGAAGTCCATACAAAAGTGCATCATTAACATTACAAAGTTCTTTTAAAAAACTATGAACAAGGAACATCTTATCAAAGAAGATAGGCTCTTGAGAGATCCCGAGAAGTTTAAGGTTTAATGCAATCTCGAAAAAGAAGAAAAGTAATTTCATCTAAACGTCGAACATATGAATAACTAGCAGTATAGCCCGACGTTGTTCGGGTGTAATGAATGCTTTAAAACTAATCCATGGTCCTGGAGCTCAGACTCTTTGGACGTTGGCACGAAAGACTAAAAAGCAATAATTGTTTCCAGTTAAAGCAAAACCGTAGACTGAAAGAAAAATGAATGGATGTAAGTCAAATGTTGATTTCCTGGTATCGATATCAAATAAGGTTTTTGGTCGTAAACTGAATTTTGAAGGCTAAATAAGTTCTCTGAGTAAATGGTATCATGGCTGAGAATAAGAACTACAATTATACTTACTTAGAGCCAAACCCGAAGCAAAAACTAAAATAAAAGGGCTGAAAAAATACAGATATACAGGCAGATAAACAGACACACACACACAAACACCTTGCCTTATATATATATATATATTATCGATTTTCTGCACTATTGTAAGAACTGCAATCTTGAAACTTCTGAATATCGTTTCTTATGGCTTGTCTATGAGTGCATCAAATTTGATTAAAATCGGACCACTCCTATTACCAAATTTTTTTCGATTATCGATTTTCGATATTTATCGGGGGTACCTCGACACAAAACCTAGCTAAGAACACTCGCGGACGCTTATAGTACAACTGTGTAAATTTTCAAGAAAATCGGTTCAGCCGTTTCGGAGTCTATAGGTAACGGGGACACACACACACACACACACACACACACACACACACACACACACACATTTATAAATAAGTTTAGATTTAGATAGAGATGTGGAAAATCCAGAAACCTTCTAAAGTTAAAAAGGATTCGAACGGTGATAAGATCAGGCCATGCTGCACAACAAATATGGTCGATGATACAAGAAGCCAATGGCACCTACCATAATTAGATTTCTTTGACAATGTAAAACGTTTACATCTGAGAAGCTCCCGCTTTTCGTTCGTCTTTTCAAAAAAAAAAAAAGCTTTAAAACTCACTTTCCCCTGGGACATTGGTGGCCTGTCTCCTGATGGTACCATCAAGATTGAGATGGGTCAAGACTCGATGGAATAGGCTGTTGGTGTCTTTACTCTTGCGATGTTCAATTCAGATGATCAACCCTAATCGGACTGATCATGGCACTCTTGTTAGTCTATGAATGCCATGTGTCTGAGATTGGAGTCTCTCGGGGCGAGGCTAGCTTGCTAGCGATCTCGTGGCGAATATATATTGTGTACAGGTGACCCCCGGATGTGCGTCGTGGTGCAGTGGATATCGGCTCGGAACGAGAAATCGGAAAGCCGAGTTCGAATTCCAGTCGAATTCCTTGCATTCACTTACGCGCAAATACCCTTGGGAAAGGTATTAATTCGTCTCTTCCTTCCAGTTAAGGGTTAAATAATAGGACAGATTGGGTTTTGTAGACTTGGTTGGCAACCAGTCTACCGCAGAAAGCAATAGCAATCTACTGCGGGATAATCTTCTGCCCAGTCAGTTATGTCTCTTTCGAGACATGATCGCCCGAGCGTGTATTACGTATTACGTATGGCACTTAACTGACTGACAGGAGACCTGGTTTCCAAATTGCGACAGTGACTACATTCTGTCTAAAAAATTTGTCATATATTCAGCATGTTTTTCCGTGGTTGTCTCCTGGTGAGTCAACAAGTATTTGAATAGGGCGTGTGTTCTTGTCTTCTCAGATCGGGTGGGCAGTATCTGGGTGGTGGATGTTACCATAAAGGATAAATTTCTTCATTTCATTGGGGTTTATGTGTCTAATGACGATGCGGCGTGTACTGATGTGTTTAGGCGGATCAAGCCGTTTTTATTGACGTCTCGTCGGGTAGTTTTAGTGAAAGATTGAAATGCCCTCCTTGATTCCGACATAAATCGTATAGCGGAAAGATCGTGCATTAACGATATGGATGTAAAGCTATTTCAGGACTTATCGACAAGTTTAATCTTATCGATGGGTATCGAAATGAGCACCCCGAGAGGTAGTGTGGATTTTGATTAATTGGGACAGAATCAAAAATCTGGGCAGAGTTCAAGCTGGCCGACCGGGATAAATCACCATGATTAGACGGTCTGCCATTCTTCTTTGCTTACGGCCATATCACGTTGAATACACCGGTTCTCGTTCGATCACCGAAGTTAAGCAACGTGAGCCTGGTCAGTACTTGGATGGGTGGCCGCTTGGGAATACCAGGTGCTGTAAGCGTATAGTGACGGATGTGCGTGCTTACGGCCATATCACGTTGAATACACCGGTTCTCGTTCGATCACCGAAGTTAAGCAATGTGAGCCTGGTCAGTACTTAGATGGGTGACAGCTTGGGAATACCAGGCACTGTAAGCGTTCAGTGACGGATGTGCGTTGCGGTACAGTGGATGTCGGCTTGGAAGGAGAAATCGGTGAGCTGAGTTCGAATTCCAGTTGAGTACCCTGCATTCACTTACGCACTGGTACCCTTGGGAAATGTATTAATCCGTCTCTTCCCTCTAGTTATGGGTTAAACAACAGGATGGAGCATGGAAGGCAACCCATCCAGTGTTTGTGTCACAATAAAAAACACCCTTGGTAGCCATGGCAAAGCATCAAGTATTCATCTATTTGATAAGATTATGAATTTCGCTATAAATTGCGCCAGGGTTCCAAATGCACAGGGAATACTGGATGGGGTGTAGTGAGTTCTATCTCGGCCGAGGCCGCAGTACGACGATGATTCTTCTTTCTTTTAGAGAATTGATTTGCAACAACTGGATGAAGCAGGGCGTGATCAAGTTGCTATGCAAGTACAATTACGGTGGGGATAGGATAAGTAACGTTCAGTCCTTGGCGATATTAAATACCGAGTAGAAAATTATAGCCAGCTGTTTACATGCTGTCCTCTATAATCTGATTGGCGCCGAGCTGACTTGTGTTGTGAAGAGAAGGACTATTTGGGACGACCACTCATTTGGTACGAAAGTCGACAATAAAACCCTGCTGATCAATTTAGATCAGTCCAAGGCTGGAACAAGCAAACTTTTCAGAATGAGAACCAGATAAGACATTTGGGAGCAGGCTGCTGGCCGGAGTGACAAACAGTGAATACTGTAATATAAAAAGCGTATACTATATATATATATATATATATATATATATATATATACACAGTGTAGCTGTATCACAGCTTATCAGTGTGACTAGACACACTCATTGTTAAAAACAGTTTCCACTTCTGCGATATATGCATTACTCTTCAGAAATAAATCGAGTTCTTTCGGTGACTGGCGTGGGTATTATTATTATTTTTGTTTTCATACGTGATACACGCTTTGGAATCACGCGTCTTTCGAGACATGACTGATTGGCGATCATGTCTCTTTCGAGAGACATGACTGACTAGGCAGAAGATTCCCGCAGTAGTTTTCCTTTCTGCGGTAGATTGGTTGCCAAGGCTGTAGAACCCAATCTGACCTGTTATTTAATCCATAATTGGAGGAAAGAGACGGATTAATACCTTTACCAAGAGTATTTGCGCGGAATGCGAGGAATTCAACTGCAATTCGAACTCGGCTCTCTGTGTTGCCGTTCGGAGTCGATATCCATTGCACCACAACGTACATCCACACTGCTTATATACAACACGTTAAAATTTCTCGTCTCTGATTCCATGCGCCTATGGCTTAGTGGGTAGCGACTGACACCAAATCGGTAGAGTTTCGATCCCGGCCAGAGGCAGGTGTGTGTGTGTGTCTCGTGTGGATGACGAATCAATCTATCTATCTATCTATCTATCTATCTATATATATATATATATTAGTCATCCACATGCAAGACAAACCTGTTTCACTGTATTACAGCTCATCAATGTGACTAGACATCCACATACTTCTGGCCGCGATTGAAACTAGACCGATTTGTTGTCTGTCGGAGTCGTTATATATATATATATATATATATATATATATATATATATATTGAAAAAAATTAGCTGTTTACATGCAAACATTAACTAGAAAGAAGATAAACTAGTATATGATTTGACAATACATACCTATGTAAGAATTTCATTGAATAAAAAACATATTTATTTAACCAAATGTATTGTATGCAAGAACTTTATAAAAAAAATAACATATAAATCACTAAGACGGCTGGTGCTGTTTGCTATGAAGAAATGCTTCGATGTTCGGCTCTATGTAACAGGTAGACAGTAGAAAAATGTCATTGAGGTGGCGATCCGGAACTTGGGAGGAAAGGTAAGACTTCGTGTACTTCATTTTGGAGAATAGGTGCTCGCATCAGTAGGTACTGCCAAACATGGCAATGATTCGTTGAACATGCGCAATGTATGTTGGAAAATTGTTAGTATAGAGGACGAGGTCGCGGAAAAGAGGCGTGGAACTTCGTCTTCAGCTCCTCGTTGCACTGCAGCTCCATTACCTCATCTGCAAAGAGAAAGATGCGTCGCCCACCGAAAAAGCAAAGGGGGCAGTGGAAACCTTGAAGTCCACAGTCAGCGACTTGACTTCTACAAAACGAGAGGCAAATTCTTCTGGTAGAGAGGTGACAACACTAACGCAGCTCAACATTTTCAAGGCCACAAGCAGCAAGGCGAGGAAAATGCCTTGAATTTTCATGTTGAGATCGTTCAGGTGAGTAGTGATGTCTGTGAGCAAGGCCAGGCGAACGAACCGTCTCCGATTGGAGAAGTGATCAGTGTGGGGAAGGTTTTTCTGTCGATGAGTCTGTGTCATGCTTAAACGTAATTTTCGGGCCTGAACATTGCGTTTAAGCATGCAACAGACTGTCACCGCTAGATGCTGACCTCAATGTCCTCTTTTATATTTACATACGTTTTATATTGAGACTCATGTATGTCAAACTCTAGCAAGTACTATACCCAAAACTCTAACGTTCTGTGATTCAGTTTCTGAATTGCTAAAAAGTTAAACCATTGGATGTGTGCAAACTCACCCTTTGTAGAAAGTCACTCATCTGGATGACATATGTAAAACATAATAGGTAAAGAGGTAGTGTGACTGTGGCAGCAATAGGACACAGTTTTAATCCTATTTAAAGTAGAAGTTTTTGGTAGTTACTCTACTAATTCGGACAACAAAAGGGTAAATGTTCGTTTTAATTCCCTTTGCTTTCCCCCCTTCAAATTTATCCAAAATAGCATTATTTCTGTGTAAATGTATATGCTGAACTCAAATCAACAATTAGTTATTGAAGAAATTTACCTTTTTTTGTTTTGAAAGCCCATAAAAAAAACGAACTATATCTCGCACTTTTTCTCTCCCGTAACTCTCACGAAGTCATGTAATTAATTAACTGCAGAATGACGTTCTACGTAGGAAGCAATTTTGTTTGGAATTTTGGTCAATTTTCTTCCTTTACTAAAACTTCCGGCAATGTTCTTTCGCTAATGAAAGTAATAAGCGTAGAAATACAATAGCACATTGCTTTCATTCCCGGAAGTACATTGCCGGAAGTATCAGTAAATGAAGAAAAATCGCCAAAAATTCTGCGAAAATTTGTTTACATGCGCAGTATGTCATTCTGCAGTTAATTACATGACTTCGTGAGAATTACGGGAGAGAAAAAGTGCAAGATATAATTCGTTTTTTATGGACATTTAGATAAAAAAAAGGTGAGTTTCTTCAATAACTAACACTTGATTTGAGTTTGAGTACCAACAAAAGTATACAAGGAATATATGATTTCCGGATTAAAATCAGTGGTAGTTGAAAACCTGCCAACACCTAGGAATTATGCAAGAATGAAAACATAGGCGAGTGAAAAAGATGGTAGCCGTCCAACGAAGGAGAACATTGCATCAAATCACATTTCAATTCAACGTAGGTGCCGCTCAACCCATCAGTCAAACGTCTATACTGGGTAAATTGTACCCCGTAGTAATTGTGGGTTTAATCTCTGGGCTGGGTAGTATGTACTTAGTGTGGACTTGGCAATAATTGAGTAGTACTAAAATAAGAACTAGATGAGGTATCCATTGATAAGAAGTATTTATTCATTTCGTATATTTTTATATCAAATACAACATCAAAAGTCAATGGTAGAAGCCTCAACAGTAATCAAACCATCACCGCCATCCATTGACAATGACAACCTGGATTTCAGTGATAAACTTCACCACAAACATAAAATCGCTCAGCGTTTAAGTGATTGACTTTACAAAATCATTCAGAAGCGAACTGTATTTTGCAGTATCCAGACTTGGACAAATCCTTTATCAGGGGAAAGCTGATAGTGACAAACCTGACTCAGTAGTTGGAATGAAATCTCTTCTTTTGGAAAAAATAAAATGAATCCTCGATCAGCCGTTTGTGTCAATTCTGCAAGATTGGTAACTGAAAAAAAAAATTACGATTTCATGCAGAACAAATTTCGGTCTTTGTAAGTCATACGGAATTTATAGTTGCGCTCACGCGGAGATAAAATGTACATTTGAAGAACATAAAGAAAATGAAGGAAGACTCGGCAAATGCTCAGATTATTGCTTATTTGGGTCAAAGGGATTATCATTTCAATTTTATTAGGATCAGCCCGGCATTTTTTTTTAAGAGTTCAATTTTTAGATATGAAACCTTCTTTTTTTTTCTTGCTTTTCTCATTTTTCTTTCTTTTTTTCTCCCTTTTTCTTTTTCTTTCTTTTTTCATTTTTTTCTTTCTTTCTTTCTTTCTTTCTTTCTTTCTTTTTCTTTCTTTCTTTCTTTTTTTCTTTTCTTTCTTTTTTTCTTCTCTGTTTTTTCTTTCTTTCTTTTTTCTTTATTTATTTCTTTCTTTTAATCGACTTTACATGAATCTTTTTTTTCAGAAATTGTTTTTCAACGTTAACTCTACCCCGAATACCCCTTTTTTCCCTTTATAATATACCATTGCCCTTTTCCCACTACCCATAATTCCTGACACAGCAATTTTATTCGTCATGGATTTTTATCTAACTTGACAAGTTCTAACAGAAAAGCAGGAACTAATCTAGAAAACGAATTAATTTTGGGAAACGACAAAGGAACTCAATAAAAAAAATTGGTTAGAATTAAATGAAGCAGACCCCCACCACCACTCGAAAATTGTGTATTTTTTGTTAAAAAAAAAAGAAAAGAATATGATAGCTTCACACTTTTTAAAAGATAAAAAGGAATTTAAACGAATTAAAATTATGAAAAATAAAGAATTTGAAAAAGTAAAATACTACCATCAATCCATCAATATAGCCGACAAATTCTATATGATTATTAAATAAAATTTAACGCGATAATCCACCCGTTAAAAATGTTACACGGATATATATATATATATAATGTGTCTGTATGTGCGTTTGTTTAATATTAAACTAGCAGTATAGCCCGGCGTTGCTCGGGTTTAATGAAAGCTTTAAAACTAATCCATGGTCCTGGAGCTCAGACTCTTTCGACGTTGGCACGAAAGACTAAAAAGCAATAGTTGTTTCCAGTTAAAGCGAAACCGTAGACTGAAAGAAAAATGAATGGATGTAAATCAAATTTTGATTTCCTGGTATCGATATCAAATAAGTTTTTTTTGTCGTAAACTGAATTTTGAAGGCTAAATAAGTCCTCTGAGTAAATGGTATCATGGCTGAGACTAAGAAGTACAATTATACCTACTTAGAGCCAAACCCGAAGCAAAAACTAAAATAAAAGGGCTGAAAAAATGCAGATATACAGGTAGATAAACACACACACACACACACACACACACACACACACACACACACACACACACACACACACACACACACACTTGCTTTTTATATATATTATCGATTCTATTGTAAGAACTGCAACTTTGAAACTTCTGAATATCGTTTCTTATGTCTTTGTCTATGAGTGTATCAAACTTGATTAAAATCGGACCACTCCTTTTATAAGCTGATTTTTTCGATTTTCGATATTTATCGGGGGTTCCTCGACACAAAACCTAGCTAAGAACACTCGCAGACCCTTATAGTACAACTGTATAAATTTTCAAGAAAATCGGTTCAGCCGTTTCGGAATCTATAGGTAACGGACACACTCACATACAGACACACACAGACACATACACACACACATACAAAGTTCTATTTATAAATATGTTTAGATTTTGATCCACGTGTCTTTCTATTTCTTTCTTTCTTTCTTTCTTTCTCTTCATATATATATATTATTTTTTACGATACACACAATTACACACATTTATGTTCTTTGTATTGAGGCTCAGTCATTATTATTATTATTATTATTGTTGGTGTTGTGGTTGTTGTTGTTTCCTTTACTGCAGTCCATCGTTATTCACCAACACAAAACATGTAGACGTTAACACTCACAATAAAAGTAACTTTTAAGATTATCATTATTATGATAAAAGCAGGGAAATGATTTAATAATTATATTCATAAAGAAAAATCTAATTTTTTTTCAAGAAAACTAACTTCTAATGATTCTGTAAACCATATATATATATATATATATATATATATATATATATATATTAAATTAAAAAAATAAATAACAGAAACGTGCTTTCATGATTAAAAACAAAAAAAATAATCTGTTATAATAAATTCATTATCATCTGATCTGCCTTTTAATTATATTCTTTATTTAATAAGCAGCGTTAATCTTGGTATGTTTCGACTTGCTTTTAATAATATTTAATGAAGGTAATATATTCAACATGATTACTACAAGGTAGGTTGAAAATTCTTGGCTTGATGAAAAAGAAATTTTAAAAAAATATCTGTTTTGATCATTTGTTCAAATTTTAGGAAGTGAGCCAGACTGAAAACTTTCAGCATCTCCACGGATCACTAATTTTGGAATATTTCGTTACGTATAATATTAAATATTCCAGGGACGAGTGAAAATGTAAATACAAATTTTTCTATACAGTGGATTGATCATTTCTGGATGATAAGTTAACGGAAATTCTTAGATAAAAATGTATGACAATTTTATCTTTGATTTTATTAGTGATTCTTTTTTATCAGCTCAGGTTGTTTTCTATTTTTCGATCGTGGAGTAAAGAATTAAGAAAGAGGACAATTTCGCTAGAAACAAAGAAGAGACGACTGGATTGCTATGTGATGTCGGTTCTTCAATATGGCAGTGAATGTTGGACAATATCTTGAAGCAACTGAAATGTGGTTCTAGAGAAGCATACTGGATATAAAGCGGGGGATCAGTTCCATATTACTATCAATATATAAACTGACTCCTCACTTTGTGGTCACAGCAGTTCCTATACATTTATATTTCTGAGATGCAAAAGAATGCATTCCAGGAGCTGATAAGAGTATTAAGAAACAGGACAATTTCGCTAGAAACAAAGAAGAGAGTAATGGATTGCTAGGTTCTTCAGTATAGCAGTGAATGCTGGGCAATATCATAAAAGATGAAGGAAAACCTTGAAACAACTGAAATGTGGTTCTGCAGAAGCATACTAGATATAAATTGGGGGATCAGTTCCATATTACAATCAATATATAAACCGACCCCTCACTTTGTGGTCACAGCAGTTTCTATACATTTAAAGCAACCGAAATTTGGTTCTACAGGAGGATGCTGCGATTATCATGGATCGAGCATGTGAGCAATGATGAGGTTTTGGAAATGATGGAAACGAAAAGGAAATTAATACTGAGCATCAGGAAGAGACAGCTGAAGTTCCTGGGACATGCAATGAAGAAAGAGGGCTTGGAGAACCTGATACTAACAGGCCAGATAGAGAGAAAAAGAGACAGGGAAAAGCAGCGGATAACATATTTGAAGGAACTGATCTGGTGGATGATGGAACGAGGGTTGCATGGTGTAACAGGAGAAGGCGTGGTAAGAGCCACCAGTAATAGGGAGACGTGGAAAGCCATGATCGCCTAAGTTCTGAAAGGACAGAGCACATACAAGAAGATATATGCCAACTGTTTATAAGAAATTATAATGTGGATAAAAAGGGGGGGTTCAAATCTATATTATAATGAATATATAAACTGATCCCTCATTTTGTGGTCATGCTAATTTTTGTACATTTATATTCTACATTTATGGGCTTGAGCTAGTGGATGATGGAACGAGGGTTGCATGGTGTAACAGGAGAATGCGTGCTGAGAGCCACTAGGGATAGGGAGATGTGGAAAGCCATGATCGCCTACGTCCTGAAAGGACATGACACATAGAAGTAAGAAGTTATAGCTGTAATATCGGATCTCGTATATGACAGTGAATGTTGGAAAATCTCTTCACAGATGAAGAAGAGACTTAAAGCAACATAACTGTGTTTCTACAGAAGGCTGCTGAGAATACCATGGACCGAATATGTGAACAACAAGAAAATTGTAGAAACAATGGTATTAAGAAGGATACTTATATTTAACATCAGGGAGAGGCAGTTAAAATTTTCAGGGAAAATAATGAAGAATTAGGGCTTGGAAAGAGGAAAACAGGAAACCAATGAACTACCTGACGAAATCGACTGAATGGATGGCGGAGTAGGATCTGGTAAAGATAACAAAAAGACGATATTTGTTACTACAAAGTACAGGAAATTCTGGAGAGCTATAATCGTCAACGTTTTGAGGGGACACAGCACACAAAAGAACAATCAGGAGAATTAATGATCCTATAACACCCCCCGGCTAATCATAAATCGATTAAATTATAAAAAAAAGGTTCTTTGGCACCTAGAGAACAGATATTCTTTTGTTTCTGATCAGATGTTATTTTATTCTTACTCAGATATTCTTTTATTCCTAATCAGTTATTCATTTATTCCTGATCAGTTATTCTTTATTCCTAATCTGATATTCTTTTATTTCTAGACAGATATTCTTTTGTTCTTGGGTTAATGTTATGAGTATTAATTTAATCTTCCTTCAAATATAAACATCACAATTTTTTTTTTATAATCGTATCGCCCCAAGCAAGTTATTTTACTGTCATTGTTGCGAAGGGGGTTACATAGGAGGAATGCTGAGAAAGAGTGACAGGTAACAAGGGGCGTCAAGGAAGAAGGTAAGAGAAGGATGAGAATACCGATGAGAGTGGGGTGGACGGAGAAAGGAGCATGAGAGACAGGATGAAAATTAGCGAGACAGGAGATGACTATTGGTTTTACATTTGAATTCTTGAAGACTGTAGCCGTCAGAAAAGCAAGCGGAAGGGAATCCCACAGGCAGGAAGTGCGAGAAAAGAAGCTGATGGAGTAGAATTTGCGTTTACAATTTATCGGTTTCACAGTAAAAGGGTGGGACCTAGTTGCTAATCTTATGGCTCGAGGAAATTCATATATAGGGGGTACCAGTGAGCTAAGTTCATCTGAGCAGAAGCCGTAAAAGTACTTGTAGAAGAGACACAGAGAAGCCACACTACATCAGTGAGAAAGCGACTGTATCTTAGCTGCTAAGTCAGGATCTATCACATTACAGATTCTCCGTTGGATTTTGCCAAGGACACCTAGGTGGAGAGCACGAGCACCCGACCAGATATGACAGCAGTATTCAATGCACGGGTGGATGGTAAATTTGTATATGTATAGGATTGTTTCAGATGGGAAAAACTTCCTGGCCCTGCACAGAGAACCGACCTTCTTAGCAGCAGATTTGGCTATGGATTCTATATAGTCATTCCACTTGAGGTCGATGTGAGAGTTAACCCGAGGAAGCGCAGTGTTTTACTTTCAGGGAGACTCGCCTGATCCATGCAAATGGTGGGTAGGAACGTTTGTCTGTGATGGTTAATAGATATCAGCTTCGTTTTGGAAGTATTAAAGTTCACGTGCCATTTCTTATCCCAGTCTACCACGGATTGGAGGTCCTTTTCAAGCTCATCAGCGAGATTTGCTTTGTCAGCTTTGGCAGATTTTTGATCGAGGCGAGAGTAAACCCTAGTGTCATTAGCGTATATGCCTAGTTGGGATTTTATTACATCTGGGAGATCGTTAATACAGACAAGGAAAAGCGTAGGATGTAGAATAGAGCCTTGAGGGACACCCGCGTTCGTGTGATAGTATTGGGAGGCTTGTCCGTTCAATTCTACCTTCATTGTGCGATTTGAAAAGAATGACTGCATGAGGTCAAACAATTGTCCAGTTATAACATAGCCCTGTAGCGTACATAGAAGGCCAGCATGTCAAACGCTTTGAAGATGTCTAAGGCAACAGTTCGGGCTTCGCTGTTCTTTTCGAGGGCCTGGTGTATATACTCAGTGATGGTCGTGAGCATATCTGTAGTAGACCTGGTGAAGCGAAAACCATACTGTTTGTCCAAGAAGAGTCTGTGGGCTGTGAGATGTTGTACCACCTCGGCGTTGATGATGGTTTCGAACACTTTGCCAAAGATCAGTAGGAGGCTGATATGGCGGTAATTAGTGGAGTCAGAGAGTTCCCCAATATTTTTATACATAGGTACCACGGAGGAGGATTTCCAGCAGGCAGGAAAGCAAGAAGCAGAGAGCCAGTAGTTATAGAGTTTAGAGAGAACAAAGGAGAGTTCAGAAGCACATTTCTTTAGGACAATGATTGGTATTCCGTCGCCACCGCTCGCTTTGTCTGTTGAAGAGGTGAGGACCTCAAATCCGTTCATTAGAGTAGGGATTGAGGGCTTACTGCTGTTCAGCACGCTTTTACAGAGCCTTCAGTAGTTTTTGGAGCCAAACTTAAAGGATGCTATGCGCTGCTTCATTCTGGCTGCAAACATCAGTTTAGCTCCTTTAAGTATCTTCTTGCACTCATTGCGAGCCGACTGTTATGGTCCGACGCGTCACTCCGGTGAAGCCGAAAGAAGTGGTTTTAGTGGGCGATGGCAGCCGAGCAGGCAAGGGAGAACCAGGGGGTGAGTGGGATTTAAGTCTTAACTTCCTGGCAGAGAGGAAAGCATCGATGCCAGCCTTAACCCAAGAGGAGACCTCATCCGCACAGTCTTCAACGGGAAGGCTAAATACGTTGTTCCAAAAGACGTCACACAGGAAATCTCGCTGAACGAGTCCCAATCAGCTCTTTGTTAGCAGTAAGATATTCTGCTGGTCTGAGGTTCATGGGTGGAGTGGGAGTGGGAGTGGAAGGAGATGCTAAC
Organism: Ascarosepion bandense; assembly: GCA_037127315.1. Lineage (NCBI taxonomy): Eukaryota > Metazoa > Mollusca > Cephalopoda > Sepiida > Sepiidae > Ascarosepion > Ascarosepion bandense. Next base: position 2,043,667 of record JBBBDQ010000299.1, on the reverse strand, counting down.
AGAAACTACCGCATGGTCAGATTTCCCGAGAGGGCAGTGTTGTTTGACATTGCAAGAGTCAGGGGTGGAGGTAAAGCAGAGATCTAGCAGTGAGTTGTGTTCATTAGGGTTGTTAGAGAAACGCGTGGGGAACTCCACTACTTGCGTATGGGACTGAGCGACTGAAAAATTCATGGTGTGTACACCAGCAAGATCTGTGACGGAGTTCTCCAGCCACTTGGCGTGATGGGCATTAAGTCGCCAAACACAAATATATAGGCAAACAGATGGAAGGAAATGGCCTTGTCAATATTATTGGAGATGCTGTCAATATTATTGGAGATGCTGTCAAGAACGGAGCAGTCGGGAGATTAAGGGAAACGGTAAAGAAAGAAGAAGGGAGAGACGGAAAGACATATAAGAATGATGTAGGGATTCAAGAGAGACCACCTTAGCTAGACACCAAGCCCATGCATGTGGACATTGGAGTCCTTCCTGAAGAGGGTTAGGTAGCCAGGAATCGAGAAGTCAGATGAGCGAATTGAGGAGTTGAGATTAGTCTCACAAACAGCTAAGATGTCAGGGGACTTTTGGTGGAGGAAAGATTCAACGCTACAGAAGTTGGTTCGAATACCCTGGATGTTAGTAAGGGAAAAGTTAGGTTTAGGTGATTTTAATTTGCCTGGTTTAGCTTTTTTGCGGAGATTTGGATGTTCATATTTAATGTTGTCGTTGAAGAGAGACCTCGAGTAGAGGAGGCAAACGGTCATTAGCTGCGACATGCACTGAAAGGGAACTGGCACGGGCTGCAGCAAAATGTGACATCGGGATTGCCCATCAGAAACGCCTGCAGGGACACCTATCCATGCGCGACGTGCAAGAACCCCGATATTATGCGACTATTGATCAGAGCAGCCGCTCTTGACGCTACGCAAGAGATAGGACTCCTAATTACCAGTCGGAAGCAGTAACCAGAGAACTGCCAACCCGGTACCCTCACAATGAAGAGACATCGCCACCGACCATACACATCGCAGAAAAATCGCAGAAGCACCAATACTGAGGTCTGTGTTAATAAAATATCGGAATTTGTCACTTGACTTAGTTTAAATGCTATAAAAATCTTTCAATAAAATTGTTCACTAAAATATATCTTTTGATGACTTGAAAATGATTTGAAAATAATTATTTTTATACATTTTTTATGTTTAGTCATTTTAACAACAAAAATATTTGAAAATATTCTTTAACACAGAAAATTTGGAAATCTACAGCTCTGAAAATGATTTGTGTTCGGTTAAATAGATGTTACGGCAAAAATATCCCAATCTTGTCTGAATTTCAATTCAATGCTTTTCAATATATGTCATTTCAAAAAGATCACACATAAAAATAAGTCAGGAGAGAAGAGTTTAAAAGCATTCACAATCATTTTATTTATTTTATTAAAAAAACAAACTGATGCTTATCAAATAGTTGTTGCAATGTAAAATGGGCAGTAGAAATAGAAAAATTAATCTTAATTGATTTTGTTTGTTTCTATTCGGATGATGTTGTTCTTTTCAAGTTTTTACTTGAAGCCAAAAATTTGGTCATTAAAAATTAAATTCTGTTAGTGTGTTGTTATAAGAATGGTTTGCTTGGAGCAGATGAAAAATCGATTACAAATCGCACGATGATTTTGAAATCGAAACTAAATTAATGAAATATTAGTTGTTATAGATTTGTTGGTCGTCTTTCCCCAACGTCGAAAATGTTCAGAAAGAATATTAAATATTTCTTCTGATTAAGACGAAATATTCCACTCGTCATACTTTGATCAATGATGCATAATATTTAAGAAGGATATGTCCAGATAAAATAGTTTTCAATTTTGGAATTCTTACTACATTAATGTAAAGTAAATTGGCTTTGTTTAAAAAATGAACGCCACAAATTAGAAGCGGTAGCAGAAAAAAAGAACAGAGTCTAATGATAAATAATTTTCTAATTATATTCAGCCCTTCATAAAAATGCGTCATTAGTTCTGATGTTATATAAAAAAAGTATCCCTTCCAGTGATAGGATTATTAATCAGCGAATATCTATGATTGACAAGATTTCAAAAATTGTGGCTGGTCGCACAGATTAACTTCTCGTTGCCACAAACGTTACTGAATATTCAAGAAAATATTTTTCTTAAAAATATTCGCATATAATACCAAACAAAATGTTTATATCAGCAGAAAAAAAGTAGAAAACCAAGAACTTGGCACATAATCTAAACTTATTTATAAATGGAACTTTGTCTGTGTGTGTGTGCGTGTGTCCGTTACCTATAGACTCCGAAACGGCTGAACCGATTTTCTTGAAAATTTACACAGTTGTACTATAAGCATCTGCGAGTGTTCTTAGCTAGGTTTTGTGTCGAAGTACCCCCGATAAATATCGAAAATCGATAATCGAAAATCGATAATCGAAAATAGAAGGAGTGGTCCGATTTTAATCAAATTTGATACACTCATAGACAAAGACATAAGAAACGATATTCAGAAGTTTCAAGGTTGCAGTTCTTACAATATTGCAGAAAATCGGTAATATATATATAAAAGCTTTCATTACACCCGAGCAACGCCGGGCTATACTGCTAGTAAATCAATAAATCAAAAAGAAAAAAATTGTTAAAAAAAATAAAATAGAAATATAGGACGCACCGGACACAGGAAAGCTCACAGTAGGGAGAAGACAGTGAATTATGTAGAAGGTAATATGAGACGGTGAAAAAGAGAGAAAAAGGATCAGAGAGAGAGGGAGAGAGAGAGGGAGAGAGAGAGGGAGAGAGAGAGGGAGAGAGAGATGGTAAGGAGAGGGTGGTTTGGAGAAGTAAGAAGTGAAGAAGAAAGAGGACAAAAAAAAATTGTGAGAAAATTATAAGTAAAAGGTAGCATTGAAAAATGAAGTTTAAGCTGCTAATAATATGGTGAGCAGAATGAAAAGAATCGGGAGGAGTGGGCTCTAAGCAACGTAGATTAAATTCAATTGAAATAAGGCGAGATCTTATTAAATAATGAGATGCAAATCCGAAGAATTAAAAGGGAAAAAGAAAATCGATTGCAGAAATAATTTTTTTTATATAAATTTATAATTCTTGTTCAACTGCGAGATGGAAAAATCCAAGGCAGAAATGAATACTGTTGACACAGGAAGCGTTATAGTCACCATTTTTCTGAGAGTGCATATATATATATATATATATATATATATATATGTGTGTGTGTGTGTGTGTGTGTGTGTGTGTGTGCATAATAAAATATAGTTTTAAGGTATGCTATATTAATGAATTAAAGTACTCATTATCAGGAACAGAGAGTTTACAAATATAAAAGTGGACATTGAAGTAAACACCCAGAGGCGACAGCTTATTTTATGCTAAACGCATTAGTTAGGCCATATATATATATATATACTTCTGGCCAATAATTATTAGGCCACTCCAATGTTTTAAAAAAAAAATGATGTATTTCATACTATTTTTAGTATTTATTGCCAAGTGAATAATTTTAAATGAAAATAGAATGTTTTTTTTTGTTAATAGTGCACTTATAACATGTGCATCAAATGAATTTACAAATATTTAATAATTACCTATATTGCAGTTTCATCAATGAAAGAATGAAAAACGTTTAGATTGATTTGGACGAGGTCATCTTTGCTTTCTTGCCATGTAAAAGTTTGCAAAGTATTAATAATAAAAGATCCATTCTATTTTCATTTGACAATAAATACTAAAAATAATATGAAATACATCATTTCTTTAAAAAAAAAACTGGGATGGCTTAATAATCATGGCCAGTACTATATATATATATATATATATATATATATATATATATATATATATTAGTAAAATACTACAAAACTCGAAAGTAGAACACCTTTGGACAGTTCTTATATAATTTGAGTTCCGAAAAGAAAATAATTATACGAACACAGGAAAAATTATGTAAAAACTTAGACAGTGTCGGCAAGTTACTGTTAATTCGCTTCGTTGATTTTTTTTTTTGCTAGCAAACTTGATAATTTAATTTTTTCCTGTAAACACAGAAAACATAAAAACTTTTTCATATAAAGATTTACGAGTTTTAGTTGTTTTAATATTTTCCATTTTACCGTGGTGGTTTTCTTGACTTCTTTTAAGTGCCAGAATATTAAGAAAGGGTCGTTCTATTACTGCACACCTTATTGTTCAATGACAATATACGTTGATACCTTCTAGTCTTAAAAGTATTCTTAGTACTACCGATGTAAAAAAATAATTATTAGGTTTTTGAATATTAGAAATAGTACCCAGGTAAACAATAGAGTCATTTAGACACCTATTTTGTAATGGACACTCATTCAAATTTCTACAATTCTATGTGTTGCTATCATTATCTTTTGTTATTTTAGAATGGAGTTTATTGGTTTTTCTATTGGTTTTTCTATTGGTTTTGTTTTATTATAACTTTATTATTATGCCTATGATAATATTTTCAAGGTTATCAGTACAGCTATAGCTAAATCTAAGACTATTTTTATTAAAGATCTTACTAATTGTAGAAATCAACATGTGCGCAAAGTTTTGTCAAATAACAAGTCAACCTACAAGAGAGTGGTGTCCATGTATGGCCAACGTAAAAATTGATATTTGAGATGCAGCGTCCCAGAAGACATAATCATTCATAAACAGCATTGTTTTTATAGTGGATATTTATATAGAGTCGCTACTTTTCTCTGGACTTGATATAAATTTTGGTAAATCAAACCAAAGTGACAGTTGATAGTCTGAATATATGGCGTTGAAATTTTTAAAAAATATTTTTTTTAACCTGGAGAATGTGTTTCACTTTTACTTTTTATTTGTATGGATCCCCAAAATTAGCGTACGGCCTCACTTTCACTTTTTCTGTGAAATTGCTTTCGTGAGCGGGCACTTTTAAATGAATATAAAATAGTGTTTTCAACTGATTTTAATGGAATTTTTTTCAATACTGATTTATGAAACATTTATTTTTAAGATGTAATATTTTTTTTGACAAAATTTCCGTCAGATATTTTCGTTTTCGTTTCATGCTTTAGAGACCTGTTATTTTATCGGATTGAGAAAGACGTGAAATACTTTCAGCAAAACCGAAAATTTTCGCTTCCTGGTAGAGTTCCTTTTTTTGTAAATAAAAACAAGAACAAAAAATAAAAACAAGTTTTCTAAGGCAAAAGTTATCGAAAATAATCTCCAAATCATTTCAAAATTGTATATAAAATCAATTTTTATGCATTTTATATATATTTTAGTTAATGTACCCTTATATTTTTTGGTCTGGTGGGGGACACGATTTAAATGTAATTATTTTTTATTATGAAAATTTTCGAAAATGCTTTTGCAACTTTTTAAACAAACATTATAATAAAATTTATGAAATAAAAAATGTTTTGGCGGTTTAAAAAATACAGCAAAGCTATTTTTAAAAGTTTTTTTTTCTAGTAAATGTGCAAATGTTTAACAATTTACACCGATTTCTGTCAGTACTTAGATGAGTGACCGCTTGGGAATACCAGATGCTGTAAGCGTTATTGACGGATGTGCGTTGTGGTGCAAGGGATGTCGGCTCGGAGGGGGAAATCGGTGAGCCGAGTTCGAATTCCAGTCGAACACTTTACATTCACTTACGCACTGGTACCCTTGGGAAATTTATTAATTCTTCCCTTTCCTCCAGTTATGGGTTAAATAACTGAGGCCTGTGGTTCATGCGATCTGTGGCAAACTTCTGTACCGATTGTTTGTTATCAGCAGTTCCAAAAAGTGTGGATGGTGCTACACAAGCCTTCACCACTTTAAACAATTCTTTGTGTGGTAGTCTAACTGAGATGCTTATACACTCCTGATCAAAATTTTAAGACCACTTAAAAATCTTTAAAATCTATCCGTAAAAAAAATATTTCTTTTTAAACTCCTCCCACTTAAGGTTACCAATACTACAATATAAAAGGGTTATGGAAACAAAAAGCTACATTCCAAACATTTTATTTAGAAATTTACATTTTTATAAAATGGGGCCATTTACACATGATCAAAATTATAAGACCAGAGACAAAAATTCTACGAAATTGTACAAAAAGTGTATGAAAAGTGTATGAAAACATTCAACAACCAAATTTAATAATGGGTTCTACCTCCACTGCTTTTGATGACTTCAAAAATTCTGTCGGGCATGCTAGAAATAAGTGTTTCCATTCAGGTGCTCCAGCTTCTGAAGATGGCTTCACGAAGTGCAGTTTTTGTTGAATATTGTTTGCCATTTCGATAAACATCTCTTGTCATCCATCCTTAAACATTTTCAATTGGGTTCCAGTCTGGTGAGCATGAAGGATGTCCCAAGAGATGGACCCCATTTTCTTGTAGAAAGGTCAAGGTCCGTCTTTCAACGTGGATTGCAGCATTATTCTGTTGGAATAACCATCCATTCACACACAAACGATGGCCCTCCATCATCAATGATGCTTTTTTAGCATGGTGGAAAATTGTCTATGTTTATGGCCAGAATTTTCTTTTCTTGTTTTCTCGTTAGATAATCGGACCTCTCAAAATACAGTCGTTAGAAACTTTGGATTTTATTATGAAATTTTCATTTTCAACCTTTCATTTTAAGGCATGCATTCTTCGTTCCCTTATAAAATGAGAATGAGGAAAAAATCTAAGCCCAGATGTTAGCTTAGGTAAAGGAACGGGTTGGAATGTATTGGTTTTATTTGGGTTAGGCTAGGAGAAAGAATTTAGTAGTAATTTCCTCTTTGGTAGTGGGAGGTATGTGGCTTGATCCTTGAGTTAGTAGTGGCAGGTGGTGGGGAAGTAACTGCTTGGCCAGATGAACAAATATTATTGGGAATAATTTGGAGAATAGGATAATGATTTTAATTTATACTTATTCCTCTGGCGACACATACTTATGGTCTCCCTTCGTTTGTTTAGGAGTATATGTTGGTCTTGAAATTTTAAAATTTTAATTTTTTATGTCAAACATAGATTATTACATCTGTCTCTTAAGCTATTAGGGATCCTAGCCTTGCCTATGAGTTTCCATTTTATCTGGGGATCTAAATTACTTTCTTTTAATTCCTAGTATTTTATAGAAAGGGCTGTTTAGTATCTTAAACGAGGTTTGGTGAAGTGCCTGTGGGTATAAAGCCGTTGCTTTCAAATTCCCGCCGAAATTCCTATATAAACATTACATTAATCCGTTTTTTCCTTATGGTAGATAAATTACCTTTTCCAATCTACACTTACACTCAACCGAACATTTATTTCTAGATCTACAGTTACAGGTGGGGTATCATTCTTTTTTTCTGTATTGGATTCCTTAAACTTCTTTAAGATGTGATTATTGTGGGAGCTAATAATCTAATCTAAACTTAATTATAAATGGAACTTTGTGTGTGTGTGTGTGTGTGTATGTGTGAATGTGTGTGTGTATGTGTGTGTATGTGTGTGTGTGTCCGTTACCTATAGACTCCGAAACGGCTGAACCGATTTTCTTGAAAATTTACACAGTTGTACTATAAGCGTCTGCGAGTGTTCTTAGCTAGGTTTTGTGTCGAGGTACCCCCAATAAATATCAAAAATTGACAATCGAAAAAATCGGGTAATAGAAGAATTGGTCCGATTTTAATCAAATTTGGTACACTTATAGAAAAAGACATAAGAAACAATATTCAGAAGTTTCAAGGTTGCAGTTCTTACAATAGTGCAGAAAATCGATAATCGCCAACTGACACCATTTTGGTTGGGTTTCAATCCTGGGTAAAAAGCAATCGGAGGTCATTTCTGTCTAACTGTTGTCTTGTTCAGCTTGCACTTTCTCATAAATATATCTAAGCTTATTTATAAATGGAACTTTGTGTGTGTGTGTGTGTCTGTCTGTGTGTGTTAATTACCTAAAGACTCCGAAACGGCTGAACCGATTTTCTTGAAAATTTACACAGTTGTACTATAAGCGTCTGCGAGTATTCTTAGCTAGGTTTTGTGTCGAGGTAGCCCCGATAAATATCGAAAATCGATAATAGAAAAAATCGGGTTATAGTAGGAGTGGTCCGATTTTAATCAAATTGGATACACCCATAAACAAAGACATAAGAAACGATATTTAAAAGTTTCAAGGTTGCAGTTCCTACAATAGTGCAGAAAATCGATAGTATATATATATATATATATATAAAAGGCAAGATGTTTGTGTGTGTGTGTATGTCTGTTTATCTGTCTGTATGTCCTTTATACAAATCCACAATTTTTATCCGATTGTCACCAAACTTCACACAAATATTCTTTATGCTGAATCTGAGCTCCAGGAGCATGGATTAGTTTTAAAGTTTTCATTACACCCGAGCAACGCCGGGCTATACTGCTAGTGTTATATATGTTATTGGTACACGAGTAACTAATCTTGATAGTTTTCCTATTGAATATCTTACTCGGGGGGTTATCTCCATGAAAATGTTTTCTTATTATTTTAAGAAAGATCTTACCAATGTTAATAGTTGACAACGGTCTCTATTATAATAAAGAGGATTGTTTGCCAACTCCATCTATGTTGAGGGCTAGATTTTTCTTGTACTCTCTTTAGAGGGTCAGATATCACAAAATACAATTGTAAGAAACTTTGGATTTGATTTTCGAAATATAATCGTAAGAAAATTTTGGAAATCTGCGATTCTGGCCGAAATTGGTGTCTGTTGTTAAAAACTTTCCCTTGTCAAAATTTTCTTTGTCTTTGTTCTCTTATCCATTAACTTAAATACATCAAGTCGGCTATTCACTATTCTCCACAGCTATCTTTGCTTTCATTACGTCTTGTTTGTTTTAAATTCGCTTAGCCTTCTTTCAACATTATGCGTTTAAAGATTTTCAGTTGTTTTCTGCTAATTGTTAGAAATAGTTTCCTTCCAGGCCTTGTTGTCATTAAAATGTCCTTCTTACTCATATGTTTTGTTAATAATATTCCCAGCATTCGTGAGTAAAATCACAACTCTACTGGGCTTACGGCCATATCACGTTGAATACACCGGTTCTCGCTTGATCACCGAAGTTAAGCAACGTTGAGCCTGGTCAGTACTTAGATGGGTGACCGCTTGGGAATACCAGGTGCTGTAGGCGTATAGTGACGGATGTGCGTTGTGGTGCAGTGGATATCGGCTCGGAAAGAGAAATCGGTGAGCCGAGTTCGAATTCCAGTTGAATACCTTGCATCCACTTAAGCACTGATACCCCTGGGAAAAGTATTAATCCGTCCCTTCCCTCCAGTTATGGGTTAAATAAAAAGGGTAGGACTTGGGGACCCTGCTCTTAAAAACAAATCCCAATGAATCTTGATACTCGAAAAGAAAAAAGAAATCCCAATGAATCTTGATACTCGAAAAGAAAAAAGTATTACTAGACACAAAACTTATATAAAAACAACAATAAATTGTTGAAAGAAAAAGGTATTACCAGCAATAAATAAAGTTTAGTTGGCAATAAATGACCCGCCGAGGTTGATTTGCCATAAAAACAAAACAACCAACCAACAATTCTACTGCTTCAAGCCGTTTTTCAGCTTCGAAAAAATTTCAGAATATTTATTGATATATGAGAAATTAAATATAACACAGCAAATTAATACTTCTTTTTTTGATCTTATAGACATTTCCGATGTCTTAATACATTGCTTATCTTTTAAAAAAATTTTTACTTTTTTTAGGTACTTTCGGGTTTCTGTTTTGTTAAACAGAAAATGTATTTTTGAACTAGATTTTCCCTCTTGAATTCGATCTTGAATTTATTTTTTACTGCATCCTGCAGAAGAATATCGAACCAATTGTTTGAAAAATGAATATTTATCTATCAATATGTGAAGACTTGTATGTGTGTGCGTATATGTGCGTGTATGTCTTTTTTAGTTTAGTGACTGAATGAGTGTTGCTTTATTTAATTTCTGTCTCTATCAAATGCAGGCCTGATCGATTGTTTTAAATCGTTTAGTGATTGTGTATCGATACGCATTCATGAATCTGAAAATTTTCTTCTTTCATTTTTTTAAATTTCTCATAGAATATCGTTGCAAATTGTTTTCATTGAATTAAATGCGTATACATATAGACACCGTGACTTGCATAAACATGTACATCACGGAGCTGTACGTGTGCGCGTGTATGTCTGTGTGTGTGTGCTTGGGTGTGCTTGCGTACGTGTGTGTGTGTGTGTGTGCTTGTTTATGTGTGAATGTGTATTTTTGAGGACTTGCTGATATTCCATGAATTTGATATTTGACTTTTCTGTGAGTGGCATAAAGCAATATTTCCAAGCTACTGATAAAATAAAATATCTGTTTTTTGCATTGCAGTAATGGAACTATTTCAGTATTGGGACGGATATTTGAAACATTGCAAGAATAGAACACATGTAATGTCGCTGTGTCGCTGAATATAAGCGAAAATCTTAATCTTTCCGATTTAATATTACATTTTATTCAACTACTGACCTTTGTACCTGCCGCCAGGCACCATAGGGAAATATTCAGTTTCTTGTTGCTACTAAACCCTAATGTAAAATCAGCAGGTTGTTTTTCTCGTCGAAGCCAGCCCTGTATTCTATGACCGGCGGCCTTGTCACACCCTTAGGACAATATCGCCAGAACAAATAGTTCCTTATATTTTAGGACAACGTAAAACAATTATGCAGTCTAAATGAAAAGTATGAAAAAGAAATAGTAAAGTTAAAATAATTAAGTAAAAATATAACAAGTAAGCTGTTTATAGGGCAGACTTTTCTCGGACCTAAGATGTTGACCTCTGCATAAGAAATACAACTCCCCTTAAAAGTCTTTTGGTTCTAAAAGGTCAGACGTAAATTTGTTATTTCCAGTGGCAGCAAATTTCTTTTTCAGTACTGTTAGGGCGTAACTATCACAATTGCCATAGACCACACGAGGTGCCAACGAGGTAATTAACCTTTTTTTCCCTTCACTTTCCAGCAAACCCAAGATGAATTTTATAGTTAATGAAATTTAATTCTTCTAAAGATTTATTGCTTTTTAGACCCTTTCTAAATTTGCAAAAATGTATTGCTTTAGCGACGCAAAACGATTCCTGTTGATTTAAACCCTTGTTATAAGTTCCCTTGTTTGTTACAACTATTTATGTAAATTTCATTGTTTATTTCCTTATTTTTTCGGATTTTGTAATTATCTAGCCTTGTGTAATTCTTGCTCCATGTGCTCATATCATTTGTTTGTCTTAATTGCAGTTTTCACAGTTGCACAAGTACTGTAAGGGAAATAAAACTTTTTACAATATATACCCGCAGTTGTCAGTTCTCTCACGCAGGTTTCATGTGTCAATGGCAATTACAACCTCCTCAATTACTCCCGGCCAGTGTGTGTTCCCGACCCTAAGTCATTCGATCCAAAACGCGGAACTCGTTTCTGATGTCTGAGAGAGACAGTCCTTCTTTTCTCTAGGGTGGGTACATATATCTCAGTGAAACACCACTTTCCCACGCAAACATTCCTATTACAGCTGTGCCGATCCTCTAGGTCACTACTCAGGGGCCAGTGGGTCATCTCTCAAGTTAACCCTGCAACTGACGTAAAAACACAATGCAAAAGTATATTCTGGCATGATCTGTGGTGAGACATATACTACACACACAGTCGCTAGCTCAGTCAATAATTTTACGGTTAGGAGTTTATATGATATTTTGTTTTGATAATCGTGTCGCCCAAAGCAAAGCATTTTACTGCCACTGTTGAACAGGGGGTTACATAGAAGGAAAATTATGAGAAATAGTGACAGGTTATAAAGGGTGTCAGGAAGTGGGTAAGAGAAGGATGACTGTGGCCATAAAGTGAGAGATCACTTTATATACTGATTGTAATGTAATCCCCCACTTTATATCCACATTATAATAATATAGAATTTTTCTTTTTATAATCATATCGCCCTAAGCAAGACATTTTACTGCCACTGTTTTGCAGGGGGCTACATAGGAGGAAAGTTATGAGAAAGAGTGACAGGTTACAGGGATGTCAGGAAGAGGGTAAAAGAAAGATGAAAATACTGAGAGTGGAGTGGACGAAGAAAGGAGCATGAGAGAGAGAGAGAGAGAGAGAGAGAGAGAGAGGGATGCAAGTTAGTGAGATAGGAGATGACTATTGACTTTACATTTGAATTCTTGAAGATTGTAGCTATCGGGAAAGCAAGTAAACGGAAGGGAATTCCACTGGTGGGAAGTGCGAGAAAAGATGCTGCTGGAGTGGAATTTGCGTTTACAATTTATTGCGTTTACTATCTATCTTATATATATATCTTTCTTTCTATCTATTTATATCTCTTTCTTTCTATCTATATATCTTTCTTTCTTTCTTTCTTTCTTTCTTTCTATCTATCTATCTATCTATCTATCTATCTATCTATCTTGCTTTCTAACTTTCTATCTATCTATCTATCTATCTATCTATCTATCTTTCTTTCTTTCTTTCTATCTATCTATCTATCTATCTATCTATCTATCTATCTATCTATCTATCTATCTATCTATCTATCTATCTATCTATCTCTTTCTTTCTTTCTTTCTTTCTTTCTATGTATCTATCAATGAAGGTTTTTAGCTGGCAGAACTGTACTGAAGTGTTTCGCTAAGTTTAGAGTTGTTGATTGCATATTATTTATGAAGAACGCCCAAGCAGACGCCCATACAACAAATGATGGCTAAGACATTGATTGCCAGTAACCCACATTACACAACGCGGGAATTGACAGAAACATTACATTTTTCAAAATCCAGCAGACATTAGCATTTAGTGAAGTTTTGTTACTCAAATAGCTACACTGTTTAGGTACCACATAATTTGAGTGAAAATAATCTTTTGGGTCACAATTTTATCCATGATTTGCTGTATAAACGCAATGAAAAAGCATTGTTTTTAAAGCAAACTGTAACGGGCGATGAGAAATGGATCGTTTACAACAATATTCAACGAAAAAGATCCTGGCGTAAACGACATGAGCCAACTTTATTCACCCCAAAAGCAGGTCTTCATCCTACGAAAGTCATGCTGTGAATCTGGTGGGATTGGAAAAGAATCCTGTACTATGAGTTTTTGTCAAGTAACCAGTCGATTGATTCTGAAAAGTACTGGACGAATTCAATGCAGCAATTCAAGAAAAATGTCCAGAATTGGCAAACAGGAAAGGTTTTTTTCCCATCAGAATCATACCAGACATAAAGTTTCTTTGTCGACCCGGCAAACATTGTTGCAGTCTGGGTGTTTACCTACCCGCCATATTCACCCGACATTGCTCCTTTCGATGTTCGTTGATTCATTATTTCATTTATTCTTGCAAAATAATGGTAAACATTTAAATTCTTTGGATGGCATAAAAAAACTTAATGAGTTCTTTGCCAAGAAAGCACCAAAATTCTGTGAAATTTCTCATACCGTTTCTCATAACTTTCCTCCTACGTAGCCCCTTGCAAAACAGTGGCAGTAAAATGTCTTGCTTAGGGCGATATGATTATAAAAAGAAAAATTCTATATTATTATAATATGGATATAAAGTGGGGGATTACATTACAATCAATATATAAGCTGATCCCTCACTTTATGTCCACATAAATTCCCAGAATATTTAATGCCAGAATTTTCTTTTGTGTTTTAATTTACTTTTTCCTTTTTCCGGACAAGCCACTATTTTAGGACATGGTACACCATTCTCGGGATGTGCGTCGTGGTACAGTGGATATCGGCTCGGAACGAGAAATCGGGGAGCCGAGTTCGAATTCCAGTTGAATACATTGTATTCACTTACGCGCAAATACCCTTGGGAAAGGTATTAATCCGTCTCTTCCTTCCAGTTATGGGTTAAATAACAGGACAGATTGGGTTCTATAGCCTTGGTCGGCAACCAGTCTACCGCAGAAAGCAATGGCAACCTACTGCGGGATAATCTTCTGCCCAGTCAGTCATGTCTCTTTCGAGACATGATCGCCCAAGCGTGTATCACGTATGGCACTTAACTGACTGACACCATTCTCTCTAATAAGTCAATGATTGCGAATTCTTTAATCTTTAGAAATTGGACTTCTTTACCAAATGACCATCTTTCTGAAGTAGTCAGTGTTAGTTAAGTTACTTTCTCAGTAACCTGCAAAACCTGTAACCTAGCAACAGCGAGTGTAGAGTTAGGCAGACGCAGTGGTCACAAAAAAACAAACAAAAAAAAACCCCAAAAAAAACCGGGTGGTTAAAGAAATTAAAAGACCAAAGACTGAAAGAAAAAAAAGAAGTAAAGAAAGGAAAAAGAAAATGTAAAAATAAACCAAATGAGTGAAGACAAGAAGTGAAAATGACAGAGAAAGGAGAAAAGAAAAGAAAAATAATGATTAGAGAGAGAGAGAGAGAGAGAGAGAGAGAGAGAGAGAGAAAGAAAGAAAGAAAGAAAGAAAGAAGTGAATAACTGAGCAAAACAGAAGCAAAGAATAAATTGACGAATAGACAATAGAAATGAAGGCTGTAAACGATTTGGGAACTAAAAAAGAACAAAAAAACAAACAAACAAACAAACTATGATTTGATGGGATATCGGCTTGGAACGAGAAATCGGAGAGCCGAGTTCGAATTTCAGTTGAATTCCTTGCATTCACTTACGCGCAATTATCCCTGGGAAAGGTATTAATCCGTTTCTTCCCTCCAGCTATGGGTTAAATAACAGGACAGATTGGGTTGCATAGCCTTGGCTGGCAACCAGTCTACCGCAGAAAGCAATGGCAACCTACTGCGGGATAATCTTCTGCCCAGTCAGTCATGTCTCGAAAGAGACATGATCATCCAAAGCGTGTATCATGTATGGCACTTAAATGACTGACTGAACATAATAGTTGGAAACAGTTAAAGCTTCTACTGGTCATAAAGTGGGTGATCGTTTTTCTATTGTTATAAAGTAATAAACTGATCCTCCTCTAATTACTATCTAATGATATAATACATCTCTTCACCCTCTAGCTATGAAGTAAATAACAGGACAGATTGGGTTTTATAGCCTTGGTCGGCAACCAGTCCACCGCAGAAAGCAATGGCAACCTACTGCGGGATAATCTTCTGCCCAGTCAGTCATGTCTCGAAAGAGACATGATCACCCAAAGCCTGTCTCGCGTATGGCACTTAAGTGACTGACTGAGCATAATAGTTGGAAACAGTTAAAGCTTCTACTGTGCATAAAGTGGGGGATCGGTTTTCTATTGTAATAAACTGATCCCCCTCTAATTAATACCTAATGATATAATACATCTCTTCACTCTCTAGCAATGAGGTAAATAACAGGACAGATTGGGTTTTATGGCCTTGACTGGCAACCAGTCTAACGCAGAAAGCAATGGAAACCTACTGCGGGATAATCTTCAGTTATGTCTCTTTAGAGACCTGATCGCCCAAGCGTGTATCACGTATGGTTATGGCACTTAACAGACTGATTATATGGTGAGTGAAAAAAGACGGAATGAATGAAAAAAAATGGAAAGAGAACTTAGAAAGATAAAGGAAGAAAAGTATTATTAAAAAGTTAACAATTATGAATGAGTGTGCCTCATCTTTTAGACAATGTGTGAGAGGGATGGTTATTTTTATTTGAATAATTGGCGCTAAACAATCTTTCTGCTTACATTTCTCGGTATTTCTCTCCTGAGCTTGAGTAAGCAAAATTTAGTAAATAAACAGGAAGGAAGAGGATCGAAAGTAGAGTGTGAGTAAAAAAGTGAAAATACGGAGAAGCTCAACGGTTTTAAAGAATGAAAGGAAAAACGAAAGAAAAAAGAATCGAAATAGAATTTGAAAATAAAAGATTCAGTCGTATTTTTTTTTCAAATTTTACTTCGACTTAAAATACAAGGCTGATATTTAGTTTTCATATATTTAGCATTCTCCTCCTTTACTTTCTTTCTTTTGCACCTTCTTTTATATTTGAATCTGTTTGGCCCCTTTCAAAATAAACCAACCGTATTGAAACCTCTTTCAAAGAAACCGTGTCAAATCATCTTTACAAGAAAAAAGTGAGTGAAAACACTTTTGAAGATGAAAAATCCTCTAAAAGAAAGAATATATTCAGGAATAAAAACGAGCTTCGCAAAAAAGCAACGTAAAACTGAATAAATGAAAGAAAGTGAGAAAAGAAGAGAAAATAGAAAAAATTTAAAAAAAAAAATACTTGTCACTTCCTGCAGCATTTTTCATGAAAGAATTTAAAAAAAAAATCTTTTATTTTTCAAATTGCATTTTTTTTCCAAAAATTTTCTGCACTCGCTTTCTGCATTCATTTTCGTTTAAATTTTATTTTCTTCCTATCCTTGTATTTTTTGTATAAAAAAATTATTCATTTTTCATATTTATTTATTTCTGTCGATTTTTAAAAAATTCTTTTCACATCATTTTCCCCAAAAATAAATGAGAAAAAAAATTCTTTTTATATCATAATTTTTCTGTTTCTAAATGGATTTTTTAACAAAACCTGCCCAACCTCCATCTATGGTTGATCTTAATAATCAATACATAATTTACAAGTAAAGCAAGAAAAAAATTATTCATATTAAAATCAATAATTGTGAGCAGAAACATTTTGCATACAGAACTGCAGGGTCTTTGCTCAGTTACACAAATTCTGAGATCACGTCATAAAACAGTTCTAAATGTTGTGAGGACACACATTTGACTCAATCCATTTCTATCATAAGCAGTTTTTCATTACCGCCATATTTAAATAATTTGCCTTGTCTAAGATAGATGTTTAAAATGGCTGCGTTGTCGTACTAACTCATATTTACTCCTTTAAACTGATAATTTAATTCTGAAAACGATATTGTAACGTGTAAATAACACTAATAATTGGAGTCATATCTTGATAGTTCAGAGCGAACAGATTTATCCAACCTGAAAGTAATATTAACTGGGCTTCATCTACAAGGTTATATGCTTGCTTTTATCAAAATTTGTCATATTTATCGTGAACATTTGGCTGTTGTGCATGTGCATGGTATACCCATATCAGAACAAATGTCTTGATGCTTATTTTGAGCTTTGTGTAATTGTATTCGGACTTTTTTTTGTTTTTACTTTACTTTACCCAGTTAAAAGCCGACGTGTTATTCAAGATGATAGAGTTCTTCTTCTTCTTCTATGTGCCCTGTCCCTTCAGGACGTAGGCGATCATGGCTCTCCACGTCTCCCTATCCCTTGTGGCTCTTAGTATGTTTGCTCCTGTTGCTCCTGGCAACCCCCGTTCCGTCATCCACCTGATCAGTCCCTGCAAATATGTTATCCGCTGCCTTCCTCTGTCTCTCCTTCCTTCTATCTGTCCAGTCAGTATCAGGTCCAGTTGTCTCTTCCTGATGCTCAGCATCAATTTCCTTTTTGTTGCCATTCTTTCTAACACCTCGTCGTTGCTTGTATGCTCAGTCCACGATATCCGTAGCATCCTTCTGTAGAACCACATTTCGGCCGCTTCCAGTTTTGTCCTCATTTTCGATGATATTGTCCAGCATTCACAGACTAAATGGAAAATTTGAAATGATTTACAGGGAGAGAGCAAGGGTTCCATATTATGAGGATATGTAGAATATATGGTTACTCCAGATTTGATGAGGTTATGGTTTTAATTAAGAGGGACGATGGTCCTGGGCATGGCTGTAAACTGCATCCGGCAGCAAGGCCTCTGATTGGTAGGTTGTGAGGAGCATGAAACCACCTCTTGATCGCTGTTGGTCTCACTTCCACTCTGATCCGGAGTGGTAGCACCTGTTAGGGTCGCAGCTATAGGCAAATAGTTAACCCCCAAACTGGGGTCAAATCACTATGAAAGAATAAAAATAGACTTTTGTAGAAATATATACATAAAAATAGATTTTTCTAAAAAAATATACAGTTTTGAAGGAAAAATATTACCAACAATGCATTTTTGAAGAAAATATTATTACCATAACACAGTTTTTAAGAAAAAAATGATTTTCAGCGAAACATTTTTGAATACAAAACTAAAAGACGTTTTCAGTTTTCTAAAATAAAAAAAAAGAAAAAGAAAAAAGTTTAATTAAAATCTGACTCAATCAACCGTCTCACTATAATCGAACATTAATAAAATATCTTAAACCCCCACCTTTTTGGCATTAAATAACCCACAGAGGTGTTGATATGCCGTTAAACAAAACTCAAAATCTAAAATAAAAAAGAATAAAAAGAAAAAAAAATTAATTAAAATCTGACTAAATCAACCTTCTCACTATAACCGAACATTAAATAAAAATACCTTAAAAACCCACTTTTTTGGTATTAAATAACCCACAGAGGTGTTGATATGCCGTTAAACAAAACTCAATCTCTAAAATAAAAAAAGAATAAAAAGAAAAAAAAATTAATTAAAATCTGACTAAATTAACCTTCTCACTATAACCGAACATTAAATAAAGATACCTTAAAACCCCACTTTTTTGGTATTAAATAACCCACAGAGGTGTTGATATGCCGTTAAACAAAGCTTATGCTCAAACTCAAACAGGAACGATAAAAATCAACATTGCGACAAAATTTGGGAAGAAACTGTCTGCATAGAACTTACTCCTTACCAATATATATAAAGGGAATGATTAGTCGACTCCGTGCATGTCAAACGGGTCTTGGCTGTAATTATCTAGACTGGTGGATCCAAGGCATGAAAAACAGCTGTTGAATAGCAAAAAGATAGCAACGTTTCATCTTTTGGAAAGTAGTTTATATTTATCCTACTCCCCCACTGGAGTGAGATGTGACACAAGGTCTTTTTTTTAACGTGGGGCGAAGGTACAAAAATTCCTCAGTCGCCTCAACCGCCGGTTGAGCTGGCCCCGGTGACGAGCACTTGGTCCACCCCTCTGCAGCAATAGGGTGGCGCGGCCGCGGGACACAGTTCCTCGGGACCGGGCATCTATTCAGTCTTTGATTCATCTCTGCCCTCCCGGAGGGAGCCACAACTGAGACGCACTCTGTCTTTGAGTTACAGAGACGCAACTGAGAGATCATTTTTGCTCCCCAACCGACACAAAATGCGTCAGAGGATAGAAAACATTTCATCGCCAACAAGGCCGCAGAAACGCTTTGGAACTCGGCCATGACTGAGAAATGAGGATTGCTTAGCTCCTCATCCAATGATACAGCAATTTTTTAATTTTTGATCTAATCTGGTTTTTGTTAAAAAAAATACGCACGGCAGAATGAGTCATGAATTTTCTGAAGCGCTACTGGAATCCAAAAACTTTTCAAGCGTTTTTAGCAATTGCTTGCTTATACGAGTTCTATTCGATGACTGGTATGAGCTTGAGCCTCAGTAGATGTGTTGTACGAAAAGCTTAATTGAGGCTATAACCTTGCAGTCTGACTGGAGAACAGTAAGTGTTTGCTCAGTAACGATTAAACATTACTCGATTAAACATTACCCGCTTGCTTGTGCATTTATTGAATATTAAAAGCCCGTTCCTCCCCAACTGAGCCGTGTGAAATAGGTTCAGTTGGCAGTATCTAGTCATTTAAAATTTTGATGATGCTCTCATAAACTCTAGCCACGTCTGCATATATATTTACTACTGATCTGAAAATATTTGTGGCCGACAGAGGACTAACTATTAACAGCAACCTTTATGGACCTACCTGATAGAGAGAACTTGCTAATAGGAAAGTCTGTTTTAGAAAAGCCATGACTGGAAAGTTTGTGTAGCAATCCCCTTTGCTACACCTTGTCAAAATCTAATGCGTTTGGTCTCGTGATGAATTTCTTATAAAGTGCTTTCCTGATTGTATGTGCAATGACATTGGTGGACGTGGGGGAACGAAATTCATACTATTTGTTTTTGAGGAGGTTGAGTCTTTTTTAGATCATTGACAACATTTTTGTTGGTGATGACCCTCAAAATAATTGTTGATGATACCGAAGAGCTTGATGGAGGCGATATTGCGACGAGGGTGAATATTTATTCGTATTTTTATAAACTAGGCGCACAAATGACACCTTCCATAAACCTGAGAAATAAGATTGCGTATATCTCTGGATTAAGCTTCTTAAGAATAACTACAGGAATTCTTAGAGTCAAGGCCTTTTCAAGGAATTCCTTGTGCTGATTGTGAGAGGTTTTGAACTCTATAACGGTTCTGTTGCACCGCTTCTTCTGAGAAAGATGGTAGTAAGTGTTAGTAGGCTAAGTCTACGGCTATATCGCGTTCAATACACCGGTTCCCGTCCGATCACCGAAGTTAAGCAACATCGAGCCTGGTCAGTAATTAAATAGGTGACCCTTTGGGAATACCAGGTGCTGTAAACGTAAGAACCAAGAATGGTCCACCGGTCCTCCAGGTTTGGTGGTTGGGCGCAGGGCTAACAACCCTGCCCCGTAAAAAAAAGTTTGTTACAGCAACAAAACGTTGCTGCCCGATGCACCATCTGGGTGCGCCGGATAAATGATGATGATGATGTTAGTAGGCTAAGCAATGACCGCTGCACATTCGGGTGTGAACTTAGGCTGGCTACTTGGCTTTTGTTTGTACTTTTTTTGCAAAGATTGAAACCTGCCATACCTGACAAAACCCATTTGGAAGTGAAAGAGGCTGTTCTGGAAGCTCTCTATATGAAGAATGCTGAGAGAAGGGCTTTGGTAAAGTATAATCTGAATCTATCCCTGACCGGAGAGGGGAAAACTTAAAGAATAGGTTCGCTAGAATGGATGAAAATAGAAAAATGCATACACTGGTTGACCAGAGTGGATGAGGCGGGAAATATCAAATAATGGATGACTAGAGAAAATGAGGAGGAACTTTTCCCTCCATATGTAGTCAGCAACGCCTGATTTTTCTATTCTCCTTGTGTTACGGCCCTGCGATATTCTTGGTAATACATAAATCAGTCAAGTGCCATACGTAATACACAGTTTGGGCGATCATGTCTCGAAAGAGACATGACTTACTAGGCAGAAGATTATCCCGCAGTAGGTTGCCATTGCTTTCTGCGGTAGGCTGGTTGCCAGCCAAGGATTTAGAAACCTATCTGTCCTATTATTTAACCCATAACCGGAGAGAATAGACGGATTAATACCTTTCCCAAGGTTATTTGTGCGTAAGTGAAAGGAATTCGATTGGAATTCGAAATCGGCTCCCCGATTTGTCGTTCCTAGTAGATATGCACTTATTTTTTTTAATCACATCACCCCAAGCAAGGCGGTGACGCCACTGATGCACATGGGGCTACTTAAGAGTAAAATGATTGGAAAAGAGAAAGCCGGAGACCACATCCTAAACAGGAAACAAGGGATGAGCCTCTTCACCTGATCAAAAGACGTGGTTGGGTGTGAACCGGGCGATAGTTTAGTCTGTCTACTCCAATTGAGAACAAAAAAATAAAAAAAGAGAAAAGAAAAAATAAAGTGAGAGAAGATTGGAACAAAAAGAAAGCCGGGAACCACATCCTAAACAGGAAACAAGGAATGAGCCTCTTCACCTGTTCAATAGACGTGGGTGGAGTGTGTACCGGGCGATAGTTATGCACTGCAGCACAATGCACAATGCACCCGCTATTAGTGGCTTTCTGCGGTAGACTGGTTGCCAGCCAAGGCTATAGAACACAATCTGTCCTGTTATTTGACTCATAGCTAGACGGAGAAGAGATGTATTAAATTATTAATTAGTAATTAGTTAGGGGTCGGTTTATTGCTTCTTAACAATACAAAACTTAACCCCCACTTTATGCCCAGTCTAAGCCTTAATTATGTTTTCAACTATTATATTCAGTCAGTCAGTTAAGTGTCATACGTGAAACACGTTTGGGCAATCATATCTCGAAAGAAACATGACTGATTGGGCAAAAGATTATCCCGCAGTAGGTAGCCATTGCTTTCTGCGGTAGACTGGTTACCAGCCAAGGCTATAGACCCAATCTGTCCTATTATTTAACCCATAACTGAAGAGAAGAGACGAATTAATACCTTTACCAAGAGTATTTGTGCGTAAGTGAAAGCAAGGAATTCAACATGAATTCGTACTCAATACCCTGATCTCTCGTTCCGAGTCGATATCCACTGCACCACAACGCACATCCACCTATAAAGTTGAAATAGCATATGGATTTTCTACAAAACAAATTGATTAGTGAGATACAAATAATTATTTCATGAATACTGTATTTTTTTATTTGTTTGTACTTCTGAGATGAGGTAGTAATTATATTATTTACATTGTTCAGATTTTGTCCTCATCTTTATTGCCGTATTTATGAGATTTCGGCCGTTCTACACTTCAGCCTTCTTCAGGTGATTAGAATTTCAAACCGAACCCTTTATTTCAATCACTTGGGTATATTGTTCTCGTTCCATGAGCCATGTCAACTCCAGCTGTCTTAAGTATCTCCCTTTAACTCAACTTTTTAAATTATTTGTTCACCACTGCTGTAGTCAGGTATTGAACTCACAACTGACTCTTTTATCGGCTTGGCCATGAATTTTCAGGACGAATGTCTCAGTATCCATTTTTTACCATATCGCTCATAATGAAATTTTGAAGCTAATCATTTTCTCTTGCACTCCGTATTACTGGTTCCACATTGTATTCATTTCTATGCTTGACCAGCTTAGAGATTTTTGTGGTCTATCATATGCGCTGATTTCTTAGATTTTCGTAATTTCCAGTGGTTGTTTATTATTAGAATGAGAACAATCTACCCTAGTAAACGAAATAAACATTTCGGATCGAAATTCCAATCACCTAAAGAAGGCCGGAGCGTACATCGGTCGAAACGTTGTGAATTTGGCAATAAACAAGAGGACAACAGTCCGAAGAATGCCAATAATCTATATTTTCTTATGTAACGTTCACATATGCACGCGTATAATATATATATATATATATAGTAGCAAAAATATGAGGTTATTTCCCTTTAGATATTCAGTCACGTGACATTACAGTTGTTACATCATACATCAGTATATCATCAGCACCAAATTTAAAATCTCTCTCTCTCTCTCTCTCTCTCCATCTCCTGAAAGATCTGCATGACAGTGAACATTCAATTAATCAGTTAAGTGCCATACGTGATACACGCTTGGGCGATCATGTCTCGAAAGTAACATGACTGACTAGGCAGAAGATTATCCCACAGTAGGTTGCTATTGCTTTCTGCGGTAGACTGGTTGCCAGCCAAGGCTATAGAACCCAATCTGTTCTGTTATATGACTCATAGCTAGAGGGGAAAGAGATATATTATATTATCAACTCGTAATTAGTGGCGTATCAATTTATTACTTCATAACAATGGAAAACTGATCCCCAACTTTATGCCCAGTAGAAGCTTTAACTATTTCCAACTATTACGCTCAGTCAGTTAGTTAAGTGCCATACATGATACACGCTTGAGCGATCATGTCTCCAAAGAGACATGACTGACTGGGTAGAAGATTATCGCGCAGTAGGTTGCTATTCCTTTCTGCGGTAGACTCGTTACCAGCCAAGGCTATAGAACCCAATCTATCCTGTTTATTAACCCATAACTGGAGGGAATGGATGTATTAATACCTTTCCCAAGAGCATTTGTGCGTAAGTGAATGCAAGAAATTCAACTGGAATTCGAACTCGGCACTCCGATTTCCCGTCCCGAGCCGATATTCACTGCACCACAAGGCACATCCTTTAATATGTGACTTGAAATTAAGATAGTCCTCACACTGCACACATTGAAACATTTTTGAAGCCAGTTGCTCCTAAAAATCAGGATTTCTATGTTTACGCTTTGTTTTTTGTTGTTTTTCTATTACAGATGAGGTTTCCTTTTTATATTTTGAACACAGCTAAAATGTGTTTCGCAAATGAAATAAATAAGTTTTTTTTTTAGTAGTAATTAATAAGCATCACGAAAATTTACACTTGGAAACTTTGAATCCAACGCCATAAAACAAGTGGACCTAAAAAAAAACAAATGCATATAAAGTAGAGATGGATGCATGTGCGGTATCAATAATGAAAAACAATAATTAAATAAAAGTGGTGAATAGATCGATGGGTCGTCGAGGCAGAAAAGTAATGACTTTGCTAAAAAAGATACCGACGGATTATATGTAAAGACAAAAGAAGGAGGGAAATAAGTAAAATTAAATTTGCAAAAAATATTCACAACAGGCCGAACAAAAGATCATGATTACCGAAAAACAAACGCGTAAAGGAAGATTAAAAAGAAAAAGAAATAAAAACGAACTGAATCTTGTTGTTGCGAACATAGAAGTCGAGTGAATCTTGTTGCGAACGTAAAAGTCGATTGAATCTTGTTGTGAACATAGAAGCCGATTGTATCTTGTTGCGAACGTAGAAGTCGAGTGAATCTTGTTGCGAACGTAGAAGTCGAGTGAATCTTGTTGCGAACGTAGAAGTCGATTGAATCTTGTTGTGAACATAGAAGCCGATTGTATCTTGTTGCGAACATAGAAGTCGAGTGAATCTTGTTGCGAACGTAAAAGTCGATTGAATCTTGTTGTGAACATAGAAGCCGATTGTATCTTGTTGCGAACATAGAAGCCGATTGTATCTTGTTGCGAACATAGAAGTCGAGTGAATCTTGTTGCGAACGTAGAAATCGATTGAATCTTGTTGTGAACATAGAAGCCGATTGTATCTTGTTGCGAACATAGAAGCCGATTGTATCTTGTTGCGAACATAGAAGCCGATTGTATCTTGTTGCGAACATAGAAATCGAGTGAATCTTGTTGCGAACGTAGAAGTCGATTGAATCTTGTTGTGAACATAGAAGTCGATTGAATCTTGTTGTGAACATAGAAGCCGATTGTATCTTGTTGCGAACATAGAAGCCGATTGTATCTTGCTGCGAACATAGAAGTCGAGTGAATCTTGTTGCGAACGTAGAAGTCGAGTGAATCTTGTTGCGAACGTAGAAGTCGATTGAATCTTGTTGTGAACATAGAAGCCGATTGTATCTTGTTGCGGACATAGAAGTCGAGTGAATCTTGTTGCGAACGTAAAAGTCGATTGAATCTTGTTGTGAACATAGAAGCCGATTGTATCTTGTTGCGAACATAGAAGCCGATTGTATCTTGTTGCGAACATAGAAGTCGAATGAATCTTGTTGCGAACGTAGAAGTCGATTGAATCTTGTTGTGAACATAGAAGCCGATTGTATCTTGTTGCGAACATAGAAGCCGATTGTATCTTGTTGCGAACATAGAAGCCGATTGTATCTTGTTGCGAACATAGAAATCGAGTGAATCTTGTTGCGAACGTAGAAGTCGATTGAATCTTGTTGTGAACATAGAAGTCGATTGAATCTTGTTGTGAACATAGAAGCCGATTGTATCTTGTTGCGAACATAGAAGCCGATTGTATCTTGCTGCGAACATAGAAGTCGAGTGAATCTTGTTGCGAACATAGAAGTCGATTGAATCATTGACTGTCAAGTTGAATCGAACCACCTTTACACGCGTAGAAGACTGGTCAACGTCAAAAAATCAAATGAAATCATAGCTTTCCACAACTTCTTATTCTTCGTAAATGT
Organism: Ascarosepion bandense; assembly: GCA_037127315.1. Taxonomy (NCBI): domain Eukaryota; kingdom Metazoa; phylum Mollusca; class Cephalopoda; order Sepiida; family Sepiidae; genus Ascarosepion; species Ascarosepion bandense. Next base: position 2,018,092 of record JBBBDQ010000299.1, on the reverse strand, counting down.
AAATAATGTTTGTTCCCGTACAAGAAATATCAGTTCCTGTTTTGACATCTATTTTGCAAAAGTTCAGTTGATGTTTCTCTTTGTCCCTCCTTATTTCAACATATCTTGCAAAACCCATTTGTCTTCATTAAGTGTCTCAGAAATTTCGACTGTCTCTTTTTGATTTTAAGTCTAAATAACTTCACCCCCAGCAAGAGGATAAAGCCACTAAGGCACAAGGGTTTATTCGGTTGAAAGTGAACGGAACCGAAAACCCAATCTTAAACAGGAAACAAGGAATAAAATTATACTCCTGTCTAACAGACAGGAAATATACATGTTTCCTTTTTTAATATTTTGCTAAAAAATGTTCCGTCCTTGACATTCTCAGTAACCTTCTGTAGAATAACATCTTAGTTGCCTCTTTATCTGTGTGGATTTTTTCCTGGGTTCATAGCCATATAGGAACATTGATAATTTCTGCCTGAATTTCTGGGATGAGGAACTATCATTATTTACACTGTTGTCTTCAACATTGTACCTGGCCGTCATCAGAAGTAAAGAAACGTGTAATTCTGAACTAAATCCTTTATTTAATCTACGGTGTTAGTCTCTTCCACTGCCCATGTCTAATCTAGAAATATCGGCCCCAGGGATTGAACTCACACTCACTCACCAAATTCAAGAAACAATTCGTTGTAGTGAACTTGTAACCTTAAACCTAACCTGACTTCTGTTTAATGTTGCTACTGCTGCTGCCATACCTTCCTCTCATGTTTTGAATGCTGCTGTTGAGGACTTGCTGTCATTTGTCTTACTCATATCGACATACATCCAATGAAGACCTTAAGGTACAACGGCTGAAATGCTACGAGGGCAACAAAGATGTGTAAAATAGTCCCAATATAAATATTGTAAATAATGAACATTGACATTACATAGCAGTTCAGCACACTTTTCCTTGTTCCTCACGAAATTCCCCGGATTTTTAATACTTGATTTAACTTTTGGGAAGAATCAATGCACCATCGGATTTCGGTGTCACATTATTCAACCTAGAAAGAATAGTGAGAAGGATCCTGAAGTATTTTGAGGAGCTAATTTGAATCACAGTGAAAGCGACCGATTGCTACTTGCTTGACAAGTGTTATGGTGCCCTATCTACATTGGAATGAACTCTTCCTCCTTCATAAATACTAATCTGCGAGACTTCCTAAAAGAGGCAGCCGAAACGCAGTGTAACTTGACATTTCGGACGGACACTTTTATTTCTTGTCTAATAACCTTATTTTGTATATATGTACAGGATACAAATCCTATATCACCCATCAACTAACGAAAACACAATATAAAATTGCACACCCGCAAAATCGGATCCAGACGACTAAAAGCATTTTGGAAAAACCCAAACCAAAAAAAATTCACAAGCCAGTGTGAAAAGCAAAATTCTGGATCATGATTAGATTAAATATAGAAAATTCATATATGACGTTTTTTCACACCTAGAAGCGAAAATGTCTGCTGGAGCCGGTAACATGAGAAATTCCACTATTTAAACCAAAAGAAATTTCAAATTCAGTCAGAATTAGAGCGGTATCTCATAGAATCTCACAATGTAAGGAAGAAACTTCAAAATGACTCGGTCACATCTTGCCGACCTCCTCTTCCAATTTGTTTTCCACTTTTTCACTATACGCCGCTAACGAGAACAACAACAACACAACAACAGGACACGCTAATACTATTTTTTATTTCTTCTTTCTCACCCCGTCGCCAACCTGCTGAAAAAGGGAAAGGAACATAAGACTTTACATTCTGATACTATCAACCATGAACTCTAAACTCCTGTGGACATTTTGAATACTTACATTTTTCTTTGAACAATTTTAACTACAAAACTGCATGCATTTTTCTCAATGTATGTTTTTCTTCTCACAAATATGTTATAGTGTTCAGTTAATGACATTTCACTTATATTTTTTTTCTTATAATTTTGTTATTCTGTTAATAAATCTTTACTTTAATGTACACACGGAATGTTTTATCCTTTCAAAATTCAACATCCAACCTTCAAGCTTCAGTCGTATTTGGCACAAGGCCAATTTACCAAGCATCACGGAGGCCCCCTACATATGTTCTTTTATTTCCATACACTGGTTCCACCTACCTTCTTCTTTTCGTGTCTTTCTTCTTGGCCCTTAACAGGCTACAACAATAAGTAAATGCGAATGTTTCTTATAGAATCTGATGTGTATCAATGGGGATCAAGTAAGTAGTCTCCCGAATAACTATTCATATTATTTACAAATACAAACATTAATAGATGATTAACGAGAAAGCTGGATTTTTGAGAAAACTTTATACTAACCAGATCCCTGCCGGAGCTAGAATTTCGATAAAGAAATGGTACAGAAGAGTTGTGGTGCATTGGATATCGGCTCGGAACGAGAAATCGGAGTGCCGAGTTCGAATTCCAGTTGAATTCATTGCATTCACTTACGCACAAATACCCTTGGGAAAGGTATTAATCCGTCTCTTCCTTCCAGTTATGTGTTAAATAACAGGACAGATTGGGTTCTATAGCCTTGGTCGGCAACCAGTCTACCGCAGAAAGCAATGGCAACCTACTGCGGGATAATCTTCTACCCAGTCAGTCATGTCTCTTTCGAAATATGATCGCCCAATCGTGTATCACGTATGGCACTTAACTGAGTGACAGAAGAGTTGAATATACATGGCTTCACTTGGAAATGAATAGAAGATTCATATAATAATAACAGAATCAATAATAATTTCTAGTCAACAAATTTCTGCATATCTCTGGGCAGAGTATAGACCGTACAATCATGATTCCTCTTCTTTTATGTGCCATATCCTTTTAGGACGTAGGCAATCATGGCTTTCCACGTCTTCCTATCCCTGGTGGTTCTTAGCACGCCTTCTCCTGTTACACCATGCAACCTTCGTTCCATCATCCATCAGCTCAAACCCATAAATCTAGAATATAAATGTATAGAAACTAGCATGGCCCCAAAATAAGGGATCAGCTTATATATTGTTTATAATATAAATTAGATCCCCCACTTAATATTCACATTATAATTTCTTATAAACCGTTGGAATATATCTTCTTCTATGTGGCCTGTCCTTTCAGGACGTAGGCGATCATGGCTTTCCACATCTCCCTATCCCTGGTGGTTCATAGCACGCCTTCTCCTGTTACACCATGCAAACCTCGTTCCGTCATCCACTAGCTCAAGCCCATAAATCTAGAATATAAATGTACAGAAAATAGCAGGGCCACAAAATGAGGGATCAGTTTATATATTGATTATAATATAGAATTGATCCCCCATTTTATACCAACATTATTTCATATAAACAGTTGGTATATATATTCTTCAATGTGCTTTGTCCTTTCAAGACGTAGGCGATCATGGCTTTCCTCATCTCCCTGTCCCTGGTGGCTCTTGGCACGCTTTCTCCTGTTGCACCATGCAACCCTCGTTCCATCATCCACCTGATCAGATCCTTCAAATATGTTCTCCCCTGCTTTCCTCTGTCTCTGTTTCCTTCTATCTGGCCCGTTAGTAACAGGTTCTCCAAGCCCTCCTTCCTCATTGCATCTCCCAGGAACTTTAGTTGTCTCTTCCTGATGCTCAGTATCAATTTTCTTTTCGTCTCCATCCTTTCCAAAACCTCGACATTGCTCACATGCTCGGTTCATCATATCCGCAGCATCCTTCTGCAGAACCACATTTTAGCTGTTTCAAGTTTTTCCTTCATCTTCGAAGATATTGTCCAACATTCACTGCCATATTGAGGAACCGACATCACAGCAATCTAGTACTCTCCTCCTTGTTTTTAGTGAAAATGTTCTGTTTCTTAATTCTTTACCCACTTTCTGGAATGCTTCTTTCGCCATTCCAATTCGCCTTCGGATCTCTGTGTTGCACTTTCTGTTAGAACACTTCCTAGATATTTAAATTTCTGTACCTGCTTGATTTTAGAGTTACTCACCTGTAACTGGCATTTTGGGCTGCCCATTTTGCTGATGACCATGCATTCGGTTTTCTTGCAGTTTATTTGTAGTCATGATCAGTCAGTTAGTTAAGTGTCATACGTGATACACGCTTGGGCGATCATGTCTCGAAAGAGACATGACTGACTGGGCAGAAGATTATCCCGCAGTAGGTTGACATTGCTTTCTGCGGTAGACTGGTTGCCAACCAAGGCTATAGAACCCAGTCTGTCCTGCTATTTAACCCATAACTGGAAGGAAGAGACGGATTAATACCTTTCCCAAGGGTATTTGCGCGTAAGTGAATACAATGGATTCAACTGGAATTCGAACTCGGCTCCTCGTTCCGAGCCGATATCCACTGTACCACAACGCACATCCGTAGTCATGATAGCAAGTCATAAAAGAGAGAGAAGAATATAATTAACTTACTGAGATCACTTGACGATTAAATGAATATTTAGACATTCTAAATAAATTCCTCTATTTTCGAATTACTTGTTTCACAGAACAAATCATCAATGAAGAATAGCGAAGGACGAGAAAAATTTACTCATACGAATCAACTTATTCTACTGAATTTGTTATTTATTTATTATACCAGATCAGTCAGCAGATACACTCCCAGTTTTTGCAACCTTGGGAATATCCATAGTTGGCAGAATTTAATCAACATTTCTTCCGTTCCATGTTTATAAGAACACAAAAATATTTCGAACTATTCTCAGAAATAAAGGGTGCAAATATCATGTCTGCACTTTTTAGATCATTGGTGCCGCCTAAGCACGAATTTACACGAGATACTAGATTAGCAACTAGGTCCCACCCTTTTACAGTGAAACAGATAAGATGTAACGGTAATTTCTACTCCAACAGCTTCTTTTCTCGCGCTTCCCGCCTGTGGAATTCTCTTCCACATGTCTGCTTTCCCGACAGCTACAATCTCCAGGTGTTTAAATGTAGGGTTAATAGACACCTCCTATCACACTAACTTCCAATTATTCTCAGAACACTCTCATCTTTCCAACCCTCATTCTCGGTATCCTTACCCGCCTATCACCCACCTTCTGACATTTCCTATATTTAACCATCCTTTCTCCACTCTTATGTAGCCCCCTGCGCATTAGTGGCAGCGAAATGCCTTGCTCGGGGTGAAACGCTTATAAAAAAGAAAAAATTCCTAAGAGTACCAAACAGTGTAGTCTCCTGGATAGTTTGTTTCTAGTTTTTTAGCAGCTGATAAAAGTCTGGTCCATGGTGAAATGGCACTAGACGTCAGAGCGTCATATCGGTAAAACCGCTAGACGCTTTCAGTAAATTAATATTTAACCCTCTACGGCCATTCGTATCATATTTGATACAGTATTTCCCTATAAGGAAACATTTGGTATTCATTGACTGAGCAGACAGTACTGCTTTCATTTGAAATTTATAAAATATTTCTCTTAAAAAATTTTTCAGGAAAATATTTCTTTCAAGGCTTGTTTTCATACTGTATCAAATATGATACGAATGGCCCTAGAGGGTTCAGGCTTCTACTGGGCATAAAGTGGGGGATCAGTTCTATATTGTTATGAAGTAATAAACAGATCCCCCACTAATATGATACGAATAGCCCTAGAGGGTTAAAACGTCAAACGTAGGAAGAAAAAAAAAAGAAAAGAACACAATGGAGATTGTAAAAGGCAAACGAGAGGGACTGCAGTCGAAATAACTTAATTTAGATAATTGTGTAGAGGAACTTGAAACGAGAAAAGGAATCTCTAATAGTAACCAAGGACAAATGTATTCGTACGAACCAAACCAAAACAGTGACAATACAGAAAAACAACCAGGTCTACTGCTGATATGCTCACGACCATCCCTGAGTATATACACCCGGCTCTCGACAAGTACTGCGAAGCCCTAACTGTTGCGCTAGTAATCTCCAAAAAGTTTGGCAGTGTCTGGCATGCTGGCCTTCTATGCAAGCTGCTGGGCTACGGTATAACTGGACAATTGTTTGACCTAATCCAGTCATTCCTCTCAGATCTCACAATGAAGGTAGTATTGAAAGAACATGCCCCCCCCCAATACTATCAAACGAACGCAGGTGTCCCTCAAGGCTCTCTTCTAGGTCCTACCCTTTTCCTTATCTACATTAACGATCTCTCCGATGTAATAAGATCCCAAGTAGGCATATGCGCTGACGACACTACGCTTTACTCTCGTCTTGATCAAAAGTCTGCCGAGTCCGACAAAGCAAACCTCGCTGCCGAGCTCGAAAAGGATCTCCAACCCTTGGTGGTATTGGGCTAAGAAATGGCTCGTTAATTTCAATGCTTCCAAAACGAAGCTGCTATCTATTAACCACCACAGACAATCACTCCTACCCCCACCCCATTAGCATGGATCAGTCTAGTCTCCCCGAAAGTAAAACACTGCGCCTCCTCGGGTTAACATTCTGCACCAGACGCTGCCCTTATGTAACACGCTACACCGGCTGGTACTCCCATGTGACGCCTCAGCCTCGATGACGGTCTTGACGATCCCAGTTGTGACACTGCCACCTGGTCGCGGCGATCCCGTCCGATGATATCGCCACAAAAGCTGAACTACAGGACGTCTTTTGCAACAACGGACCACTGTCCCACGTTGTGATTAGATCCCAGAGTTCTCGTCGTGCAATTTCAATAGTCGTCCCTTTTAGTCAGTCCGGACACTGGTGTACACTTATGAGTTGAAAAAAAAATAAACACGGCACAAAAAAAAAAAAAAAAAAAAAAAAATTAATAAAATAGATGAACAAGTCGAACACGCCTGGAGAGCTACGTAGAATGTCTTTATATAAAGAAAAAACAATGTCTGTCTTTTCCCAAGAATACAGTTGTCGAAAATGAAATACAATCGTCGAAAATGATTTTTACAACGGAGAGAGAAAGTTCGCCAAAAGCATCATAGCTTCTAATCGTTAAATGAAATGTTTTGTCTAAGTTTCGTTAGCGTTGAAATAAACAGATCTCTTCAAATATTCGCCAAAGTCTCTTGTAGTTCATTAAAAGTCTTTTCATTAATTCTCTATAATTAGGATTGTCAATTTTCCTATGTAACTTCTAAAACAGCAAAGTTCTTTCGGGTCCTTATCGGAGTTTAACGGAGTTTGCCGAGGTTGAACGAACGAAAAATCAGAATTTTCGATTTTCCCGTGATTAAAAAAAAATAACAATAACGTTCTTTCGGGTTTCATGTCGATGGCGCATTATTCTAAATTAACTTCTTTGAGTTAATTTGCGGCAGGCTTCATTCGAAATTAACTCTTTAGCCATAAGTTCTATGGTGGGCGACCAGCCGTGGGTCATGGCTCCCCAGATGGGGCCATTTTTCCCCTAGCCGCTACATTTCGACTGATAGCAGCTCTAACTCAAAAACTGTCACCCAACTGACAAAAATCTGCCAGACTCTCCAACTGAACTTTTCGTGTCGAGCATCTATTTTTATAACCAATTTCGATCCTTCGGCCAATGAAAATCGGTCTCCGCCCATTCGATTTGCGGATGTCTTAGCTCGACTAATGAGATCATGCCAACTCACACCGAACTGAATCCACCTTAGGTCACTTCGGACTGTTGTGCTAAAACAGTGACCTTGGCATCCGGGTGACCTTATCAAATCACTCTGACACTTGTTTTGTCTACGGGTTTTCAGATTAGCGGAATACATTTCAAATCTAAGAGAAATTTATATGAACATGAAAAGATTCGAAAACCATGAAAGACGAGAAATGTATATTTATCCAAAATAACTTTATTTTATGCTCCCGTGTTTTTAGAAGCACTTGATGGTACTAAAATTATTATTGTTTTCCTAAGCTCACATCGCGTGACGCAATAAAACATTAACAATATCACCAATATCAATTTCTCTCTCCGTTGCTTTAAACCAACCAAAGGAAAGTATCCCCGCGGGAGAGGGGAAAGTATCACCGTGGGAGATAGTGTCACATCACAACAGACGTCAAGTGCAATGACTATATAAAATCCACTGCTAAGAAGGTCGGTTCTCTGTGTAGGGCCAGGAAGTTTTTATCCACCTGAAACAATCCTGCACATATAAAAAACCAATCATCCGCCTGTGCATTGAATACTGCTGCCATATCTGGTCGGGTGGTCCTGCTATCCACCTAGGGGTTCTTGATAAAATCCAACGGAGAATCTGTAATGTGATCGATCTTAACTTGGCAGCTCAGATACACTCACTTTCTCACCGGTGCAATGTGGCTTCCCTGTGTCTCTTCTACAAATACTTTCATGACTTCTGCTCAGATGAACTTAGCTCACTGGTACCCACCATACATGAATTTCCTCGAGCCACAAGATTAGCAGATAGGCCCACTCCACTCTCATCAGTATTCTCATTCTTCTCTTACCCACTTCCTGACATCCCCTGTAACCTTTCAGTCTTTTTTATAACTTACCTCCTATGTAACCCTCTGCTCAACAGTGTCAGTAAAATGCCTTGCTTGGGGCGATATGATTATAAAAAACACAAATTTCTGTACTATTATAATGAGGATATAAAGTGGGGGATCAATTCCTCATTGCAATCAATATATAAAATGATCCCTCACTTTACGGCCACAGTCATTCTTCTCTTACCCACTTCCTGACACCCATTATAACCTGTCCCTCTTTCTCATAAATTTCCTCCTATGTAACCCCCTGCACAACAGTGTCAGTAAAATACCTTGCTTGGGGCGACACGATTATAAAAAAAACCTGAGGAAACTTTCTCAGCAGCTGTATGAGAACAGATATGAAGGACCAGAAACGATGATTTAGTGAGATTTTGCAAAGAGCTTGCATTTCAGAGACTACAATAGAGAATGTCAAGAATTAAAATCATCCCTATATACATTTCCATTCGTCTGACATTGAGTCGTAAAAGAAAAAAGTTTTATAAATATCGTAGTTATTGCCAGAAATATCAATAAAACATGGAGGACAAGACAAAAAAGTGGTTCGGATAAACAATTGAAGGATACGTTGTCAGATATAGCAGATATATTCCAGATTGATCCTGATCTGGCGTCTCGGCTCCAATCACTTTCACACAGCCGTAAAGTTTCTTCCTTGTGCCTTTTCTATAAATTCTATCATGGCAACTGTTCGTCAGGATAACTAAATTTTTTTTTTTATAATAATATCGCCCAAGAAAAGAATTTTACTGCCACTGGTGCACAGGGGGTTACATAGGAGGAAAGTTATGAGAAAGAGCGACTGGTTATAGGGGGTGTCAGGTGGTGGGTAAGAGAAGGATGAGAATATTGATTAGAGTGGAGATGAATATTGACTTTACATTGAAATTCTTGGAGATTGTAGCTGCCGGGGAAGCAAGTAAACGGAAATGAATACCACAGGCGGGAAGTGCGAGAAAAGAAGCTGTTGGAGTAGAATTTGCGTTTACATTTTATTACTTTCACAGTAAAAGGGTGGGACCTAGTTTCTAATCATGTGGCTCGAGTAAATTCATATAGAGGGCACCAGTGAGCTAAGTTCATCGAAGCAGAAGCCGTAAAAGAAAAAAAAGTTTTATAAATATAGCAATTATTGCCAGAAAGACCAATAAAAACACGGAGGAGAAGACAATAAAGGTTGGGATAAACAAGTGAAGGATACGTTGTCAGTCATGCTTTTCTACATCCACCCCGCTCTCATCAGTAATCTCTTCCCTCTCTTACTCTCTTCCTGACACCCCCTGCAACCTGTTACTCTTTCTCATAACATTCCTTCTGACAGGTCGGTATCAATCATATTACAGATTCTCCGTTGGATTTTGTCAAGGACTCCTAGGTAGTTGGCATGGGCACCCGATCAGATATGGTAGCAGTATTCCATGCACGGGCGGATAGTAGATTTATATATTTGAAGGATGGTTTCAGACTGGAAAAACGTCCTGACCGTACGCAGGGAACCGACCTTCTTAGCAGCGGATTTAGCTATGGATTCGATATAGTCGTTCCACTTGGTCTGTTGTGAGAGTATGAATTTAAGACTGGCGATGAGGTCTGACCAATATATAGTTGAACTGGCAAGATGTAACCGTAAGTTCTATGCCGACAATTTCTTTCCACGCACTTTTCGCTTGTGAAACTCTGTTCCAATTCCATGATTTCTAACTTTAATCTTCAAAAATTTAAATGCAATGTTAATCGCTTTTCTAATGCCCTCCTAATAACTATTTTGTTCTAGCTCATTAATAAAATTTCTATTTTTTTCTACACCTTGTGATTCCTTGTGTCTTATAAGTCTATTGCTTTGCTTGGGTTGCAATCGATTAAAAAATGATTGACGCATAGGTAAATAGATAGATATATCTGGACAGAGACAGAGAGATAGATAGGAATTATGGTAAATCAAGATCAGTTTTAATTGCTCGTTATCGAATACAAATAAAATTAGAATTATTTGCTTATATTTCAAAAACATTTTGTATCTAAGTTGATCGGCATTTCTAACGTTGTTGAAAGGCAAGCAATATTGTCAAAGTTCAACAACAAAAGGCCACTTAGATAAATCGAAAGGAAGTGTTTGTTACAACCATGAGAGCGTATGTTGTTGGCAAGTTTTCTTTTGTCACGTGCCGATAAAACTAGAAAGTAATCATGTTGTCACTAGGCAAAGAGAGAACAAGAGAAATGATGAATAAATAGGATTTCTGTTCGATTCATTCAATAATCACACGACAGAGCGGACGCTTCAAAGAGAATATATATATATATATATATATATATATATATATATATGTGTGTGTGTGTGTGTGTGTGTGTGTGTGTGTGTGTGTGTGTGTGCATGTAAGTGTGTAAGTGTTTGTGTGTGTCTGTACACAAACTCTTTGTACTATATATATGTGGGGGTGCGGGCGCGTATGTATGATGGAGTGTGGGGGTGTGCGCGTATGTGAGGGGCACTGAAAATTCTCGGTCTGGCCCACTTCTCAAAAAACTGACCAAGTGGCCAAACATGATATTTTGGGAACGGCTTCCTGGTTGGGCGAGAACGTTTGACACTCCCGTATAAATATATTGTGTAAACACACACACACACACACACACACACACACACACACACACACACACACACACACATATATATATATTGATATAGATATGAGTAAATTCGTCCACAAGCATGGAAAAAGGTAACAATTTTGTATTGAAAGTCTTACGGAATGACGACAGTATATATATATATATATATATATATATATATATATATATTATTTGTGCATTTATTTTGTTATGCATAAAGGAATGGTCTTTTTTAAATACTAATATATATATATATATATATATATATATATATATATATATATATATATTTAGAATTTTCAACCGTAAACATGTTAAAATATTTGTAGTGATATTATATTATTTATGTTATAAATTCTAAATAATTATTATTCGGTCTACTTTTTATTACGCACTTTTTTAAGAATAGTGTTTTGGGGGATACGGAATTTTATTCCATCTATACCTACCCTATATATATATATATATATATATATATATATATATATAGAGAGAGAGAGAGAGAGAGAGAGAGAGATGCGTTAGAAGTAGCTCCCATATATACCTCATGAAAATACCTCCTACATAATGGTTAGACATTACTCACAAAGGTGTTTTCACCTAGCTTGTCTTACCATTATGTGGGATTTATTTCTGGGAAGGTGTATGCCAGATATATTCTTCTGCAACCTGTATATAAAGACTTTCAAAATATTTTGCGGAAAAATTCTTTAAAACGCATTTAAAATAATTCAATTGCCTACTTTAGTAACATTTCAGTTCTGTTTGGAAGATAATAACCTTAAGTTGATCTACACGAAAAGTAAAATAATTTTATGCATTTCAATAAGACTTAATACATTTTTAAAACTTTCTTACTGTTAATTTATCAACGATATGCCATTTTAATTGAAAAATAATGATTGTCAACTTCAGTGGAGGAGAACAGCATCAATTTGAATAAGAGAAGATGCACAAAACTACCAAAATACGTTTCGTTTATGTTTTAAAATAATGGTTTTTAATCTTTATATCACCAATAAATTAGGAACGTATTTTTTATTCCATTGGCTTTTCTGAAACCTAGAATTATTTTTATATTAAAAGAATATAAGCATCTTTCTTCTACACAAAAATAATCTAACATAGCAATAAACAAAAATAAAAATCTTTTAAAAATATTTCTGATACAAATATGATATCAAACTTTATATTTTCCGATTCTTCAAGCACATCTTTATTTAATAAAAAAACCTCTTTGTCATCAGCAAAAGGAAGAACTTCAAAATCGCACTGAAAATTGCGGGTAAATTTTTCAAAAATAAATATTCATTGTAAATTTTTTTTCTGTCAAATATGAAAGAAAATAATTCGTTTTATTAAATTATGCATGCACCAACTCTCAACAAAAAATATGTTTTGAGTTTTATTGAATTATTTTTGTAAGGATTCAGGACAAATTTTCAAGATTTTCTGATTTGATATTGCAAAAATCTTTTACTGAAATAATATCTTTAGGAATTTTTCTTTATAAAAATATAAAAAATATTTATCATCTCTCAATTTTAAAGTATTTAAAATGTATCGAAATGGACATTAACTGAACCGATAATATTATACGAAGGTTCCTAATGAAATGACCTTTTACGTATACAATTATTTTATCAATGGATAAATGTTGAAAAATTAATTTAATCGGGTAATTATCTGATTTTTTTTTGTCAGTTATTAAAAGCAGGGTGTATAATTTTTTTTCTTAAATTTCAGAAAAAAACGCCATTTTGGTGGTATATATATATACACATACATGCTCTAGCACACTTACACACATACACACACACACACACACACACGCACACTCATACACACATACAACAGTAGCAGCATACAGGAATGACCGTTCGCTGAAAGACTCAGAGTCAAACACAAACCTGAAGATGAGATTTAAATCTCGAAATATTAATGTATAATAAATAGGTGATATACAACAATTTCAAAACCTAACCATATTCCTAATATACACAATGACTCAAGCAAATTCAAAAACTTTCTTTTATATATATATATATATATATATATATATATATATATATATATATATTAATTAGTTAGTTTTGGGTCATAATTGAATTGTTGTATTAAAAAGTACTCAATACAATTATAATGTAGAACTTTTGAATATTTTTCATTTGAAAACGAGTTATTTCGCTACCTTGGTTTCTACTTTTCGGTGTCTTCAGACGATTAACAATAATATGCATATATGGGCATAATATACTGTATATATATATATATATATATATATATAGTCATCCGCAGACAGATTTGTTTCGCTGTATCACAGTTCATCAGTACGGTTAAACTCCGATTGCTTTTTAACCCAGGATTGAAACCCGACCGAATTGGCGTCAGTTGGCGATTCTACCTCTGGGCTATGGGCGTTCGGTAGAAGACGGCAGATATTTTAGCGCGTATATTATCATTATACGCACACAATAGCCAGAGTGCGCTAACTCATTTTAGTGAATGAGCGATATATATATATATATATATATATATATACATATATATATATATATATATATTAGTCACCCACATACAAGCCCGTTTCGCTGTATCACAGCTCATCAGTGTCGCTAGACATATCCACTTGCTTCTGGCCGGGATCGAAACGGCGCATGGGGTCAGAGAAGGGAAATTTTAACGACTTGTATGTAAGCAGTGTATACAGACGCCAGTCACCGAGAGAACTCAATTCATTATCTGAAGAGTCACGCATTATAGCCGAAGTGGAAACTGTTTTTAAAATTTTCTTCTCCAGAGAGCTCAATCGTAATGAGAGCATAATATATTAGTCATATATATATATATATATATGTGTGTGTGTGTGTGTGTGTGTGTGTGTGTGTGTGTGTGCGCGCGCGCGTGTGTGTGTGTGTGTGTGTGTGTGTGTAGAAAGGCATTTGTCGTTGTCTTTTTAGCTCTTACTTTTCTTTCGAAATTTGTTATGTGTTGATTTATTGTTATTGTTCATAGAGTGCCACCGTTTGTAAATGATTGAATATTAATTACATATATATGCATGCATACGTATATATGCTTAGATACATGTTTATACTCATAAGTCGCACACACGCACGTACGAATATATACATTTACGTTTATAAGAAATGACGCATATACATGTTTTTATGCCATAGTAATTATACGTATTGTGTACAGAATGCTGGATTTATAATGAACTTATTTATTACATGTGTATCTTTGTACTTTGCACTATATTTATTCGTTTGTTTATTTAACGTTTGTTATGCCTATTTTATTTATGTTTATTTTAATGAGTGCATTAGGGATCAAATTAAGCATGTATTTATGTGCCTGTCTTTGTTTCCTTTTTCTTCTTCAAGAGATTTGTCTTTTTTTAGCTGATTATTTTTCGTCGAAACATAACTATACAAATTTTACTATTAATATAGTGTGGGCTGCTTTTTTATGATTTCCCATTTAATTTTGGTAGGATTTGGTTTAATTTTGGTAGGATTAAAGTATTAATTGTAGAAAGTTGGATTTATAATTTTTGTGGCCAGTAATAAACACACAAAGCCTGAATAGTGTTAAACAAATATATTACAAAACAGTAGTATATACATATACCAGTGAGCAATTATCAGCGCGACTGTTTAGCCTGGCTGAAGAGTTATCTGCTGGAATTTCCGCTCTCACTTTCTGCTACTTTGCTCTACAAAGTAGAACTGCTAGTTTTATATATATATATATATATATATATATATATATATATATATATATCGGAAGAGTCCATTGGTCATATGAGCAAGTCACCATAACAGTAATAAAATTGTGGTTTTATATCATACGTATTTTGATTGTTTATTTGTTTGAAGTTTACGTTATATTTATTTTATTCAGGTGTTTTATTTTAGTTAGTGTTTAAACAGCAAAGTAAGTGTTTATTGATGGGTTTACATTATATTTTGTTTTCTTGCTTTAGAATTTGTTTTTTTTTTTTAATCATTGTTAGTTTTTCTTTAAGCATATTTTACGCTTTTTACTATAAATATTGCTTGGGTTGCTCTTTTAATGATTTCTCATTTGATTTTGTAGGAATATTTTTTTTCGGCTACATCGTTGTGATGCAGTGGATATCGACTTGGCTGGTAACCAGTCTACCGCAGAAAGTAATGGCAACCAACTGCGGGAAAATCTTCTGCCCAGTCAGTCATATCTCTTTCGAGTCATGATCGCCCAAGCGTGTATCAGGTATGGCACTTAATTGACTGATGTATTTTCATAGCTTGTGTATTTTTCTATTTTGAATGATATTTTTCGGTTAAAATAAATATAACGAATTGTAAATAAAAACGAAATGAATATAATACTAATTACAAAAATACACACATAAACCCAAACAACAATAATAAATAAATAAAACTATTATAAATTCATTTTTCTACAATTAACATTTATAATAACCATAACGCAAAAATATGTATGTGTGTGTGTGCGCGTGCATATAGATAGAAGAATTCAACATTCAAAGATTAAAAACGGTCGCACTTATACAAACAATAACAATAAATCAACACAACACATACCGAAAGAGAGAGAGAGAGAGAGAGAGAGAGAGAGAGAGAGAGAGAGAGAGATCTAAAAAGCGAAGACAAATGACCTTGATAGCCAACACCTGCTAAAACAGGAAATACGCGCATAGCATAAATACATACAAAATACAAACAGCTTACAACAGTACAAAAAAAGAAACAAAAAAATACTAACCATATTTTTTTTTTTAATCATTTCGCCCCGAGCAAGGCAGAAATGCCACTGATGAGCTGGGGGTTACATAAATGTAAAAAGAGTAATTAGAAAAGAGTGAGGAGTACAAACTAGTTAGAAAGGAACAATAGAAAGCTGAGAAAGCAGGTGCGATGACAGATACATAGGTGGAGAGAAAGGGAAGGTTATACAGGGGAGGGGAGAGAGCTAGAGGCCAGTGGTTAGTAGATGAGTATTGACTTTGCATTTAAATTTCTGGAGGTTGTAGCCGTCAGGAAAGCAAGAATACGGGAGCGAGTTCCACAGGCGGGAAGTGCGAGAGAGGAAGCTGCAGGAGTAGAATTGTCGTCTGCATTTGGCTAACCTGACTGTGAATGGGTGGGACCCAGATGCCAGTCTGGTTGCACGAGTAAACACCTGTTGAGGAGGCATCAGTGACTTAAGTTCGTCTGAGCAGAAGCCATGAAAGTATTTATGAACAGTAACTTGCAAAATAACCCTGAAGAGTGGTCGGAAAGATCCGACGTAATAAACTTTTACTTATATATATATATTCCATTTGTAAACGAGTTATTACGCGACCTAATTTTCCAGCATGAGTGGTGTCTTGAGGCGATTTGCCATAAGTTATAGCAAATCGCCTGAAGACACCACTCATGGTAGAAACCTAGGTCGCGTAATAACTCGTTTACACATGGAAAATATTAAAAAGTTCTACAATATAATTGTATCGAACACTTTTTAATACAAATGTGCCCTGGTCTAATTTTATTATGACCAAAAACTAAGTAATTGACTAAGTATATATATATATATATATATATATACGCATCGCTCATTCAGTAATGAATTAGAGCACTCTGGCTACTGGCGTATGATACATCATGCGATAAAAGTCCGCCTCCTTCTACCGAGCGACCATAGCTCAGAGTTACAATCACCAACTGAAGCCAAATCGGTCGGGTTTCAATCCTGGGTTAAAAGCAATCGGATGTCTAACTGTAGTGATGAGCTGTGATACAGCGAAACATATCTGTCTGCGGATGACTATATATATATATATATATATATATATATAGTGTATCGAGGCAGCAAATAATTTTCTAAACATATGTTGTTAAATATAAGAGACAATGAATGTCTATTATGTTTAATCATGAGCCGTTCTAAACGTCGTATTTTTGCTTTAATTTCAGTTGAAAATAAAGACAAAAATTCTCCAACATTTGAATAATTATTTATTGATTTGCTTCTAAGCTTTCGGCTCACATGAGCCATCTTCAGAGAGGTTATTTAGACGGTAATACAATAACATCCACCATCACCGACGATTTTATTTTGTGTTGCCATAAAACTCCGCTAGGCAACGGCAATATTTACCAAAAATAATAAACGCAGTTCTTAAATTTGATACACTCATAGACAAAGACATAAGAAACGATATTCAGAAAATTCAAGGTCGCAGTTCTTACAATAGTGCAGAAAATTGATAATATATATATATATATATATATATATATATATATAAAAGCAAGATGTTTGTGTGTGTGTCTGTTTATTTGCCTGTATTTTTGTTTTTTTTTAATCAGCCCTTTTATTTTGGTTTTTGCTTTGGGTTTGGCTCTAAGTAGGTATGATTGTAGTTCTTAGTCTCAGCCATGATACCATTTACTCAGAGGACTTATTTAGCCTTCAAAATTCAGTTTACGACGAAAAAAACTCATTTGATATCGATAGCAGGAAATCAAAATTTGACTTACATCCATTCAGTTTTCTTTCAGTCTACGGTTTCGTTTTAACTGGAAACAACTATTGCTTTTTAGTCTTTCGTGCCAACGTTCAAAGAGTCTGAGCTCCAGGACCATGGATTAGTTTTAAAGCTTTCATTACACTCGAGCAACCACTTTTGACTCAACGAGAAATTCAGAATCATTTGAAAAATGCCGGAATGGAAGTAAAGACACTATTAAGAGATGACTGAATCGTACGTCCAGAAGCGGTAAGTCAGAACAGAGGATATGCTACTAAATATTAACAAATCGAATAGAATTCTTTTACATTCAGTCAAATTCGAAAATTAGCAATAAAAGTATTTAAAAAACAATGTTTCTCAATTTTACTTCATGTTTAGTTCAAGCAATCAATCATCATCCGTTAAACCCAGTGGTTTGTAGGGCAGCATTTTGTTGTTTCCCTAACAAACTGTTTTTTTTATGTGGCAGGGTTGTTATCCCTGCGCCCAACCCCCAAACCTGGAGGAAGGCGATTTTCTAAGCGTAGCATAGATGTGGTACACGGCCGAAAGTAAGGGACACCCAGTGAGAATTGAACTCACTACTCAAGTGTAATGATTCAAGCGAGACAAGCTTGCTAACCATTACACCAGCGCTATGTGCCTTATGTTTAGTTAGATAATGTTTATTAAAATATTTGAAGTAAGTATCATTCAAATTGAACGATTTTCTTTTGTGAAAAGAACCGATGTGTTAAATACTTTTGCTACCCACTGTATGCATATAAAATGTATGTATGTATGTAAGTATATACAAAAATATGTATTCATATAGATAGGTGTGAGTTTGTAACCCTGGGTTTCACGCTCTTGCTATCGTCAGACGAGTTTGTCTGACGATCGCAAGAGAGTGAAACCCAGGGTTACAAACTCAAACCTATCTATATGAATATGTCAGCTCTATCACTGATATTGAGCGCTTTTACATAAGTACCACGCATATATAATATATAAATAATATAATATATATAACAAATTGCATATATATATATATAAATATATATATATATATATATATATATATTGATATTTATAATTATATACATACACTTTTCACGTATACAAAAATATGTATAGATAAATAGATATCAGTGAACATGAAAGGAACGAAACTAGATCTAACATCAGCAATCATTAAATTTTTTAAAGACTGTCGGCTGAACAAAATCGTCTTATTTTACTCGTATTTTTACGTTTAAAGATGAGTCCAAACAATGCAAGCCCTATTTCCTCCACTGACAAGCTTGGCACGAAACATGAAGGAAGGGCGTGAACCATTTGTGGGTGTAGAAGGGCTATCGCAAAAAAAAAAAAAAAAAAAAAAATTAAAGAAAGGAAAAATAAAAAATCTAAATTCTTGGTCGGCTGGGCGCATTGCCGACTTTGATACGCTCTCCTGACCAAATGCTTTCAGTTAGAGTTGCACGAGAAACGAGGCCAGAAAAAGACAAAAAATATTACGTCAAGCCTCCTTTGCTTTAATTGTAGGGAATTTACACAGTTCTTTTCATTCACAGTGTTTTATTGTATTTGAAAATCTTGCGCGTGCGCGCGCACAAGATTTACAACACAACGAAATACTACCTGTTTATATACATGTAAATATATACAAATACATATTACAGTATTTACATTATTCGAACTATTGTCCTTGTTACGTCGGGTAACAGAATTATGTGAAATAATACAAAACAACGTAATAGCATAAAAGTAGGTGTATTGACAGGAAAGAGAAGTATTTACAAGGGGTGAGGATTAGTAGAATACAGAACAAGGTAATTAGTATACAGTATCGTCGTAGAGACGTGATAGATTGACTAGTAGAACACTTCCGGTGCAATACCTGAAATACCCGACTGACTCGCTCACTCGACTTTCTTCTTCGAGGTATAATCACTATTATTTTATATAGTGATTCGAATAGTCCATTTCCGTGGAAAGGTGGAGAGCGCCCCCAACAATCCTCATCTTTGTTGCCATTTGTACGACGATTCGGCCGTTGTACGCTCCGGCCTTCTACAGGTGTTAGGAATTTCGAACCGAACCCTTTATTGCAATCACATGGGTATATGAACTCCAGGCTTTACGTAGTGGTGCCTCTTTTGGAAGTCATGAGTTATCTCCCTCTAACCCTGTAAGTTACTTGTTCACCACTGCTGTAGCCTGGTATTGAACTCACAACTCTTTGGGTCAAGTCACAAGAGCTAACCAACGTCTATATCCACTAAATATATATTAATTTATAATATAAGAATATATAATATTAATATATATTTCTGAATCACACATATATGTATGTATGTATGTATGTATGTATGTATTTATGTATGTATATATATGTGTGTGTGCATGTGCTTGTCTGGACTAATGAATCAATTCAATAAAACGTTGAAATGATATTTTTTGATTAATACATATCAGTAAACATAAAGAAATATGAACAAAGTGTAATATGAAACAGATTACTGATTACGGCCTTCTTCAGGTGAACCCTTTACCGAACCCTTTATTACGATCACTGGGGTATATTATTCTCATTCCTAGTGCAAAGCCTCTTTTGGTAGTGATAAGTTATCTCCCTCTAACTCGTCTCTCTTATAGACGTTGGTCAGTTCCAGTAACTTGAACAAAAGAGTTGTGAAATCAATACCAGGCGACAGCAGTGGTGATCAAATAACTTAAGAGAGTCGGTTTAGAGGGAGATAATTCATGACTACCGAAAAAGGCTTCACTCAAGAAATGAGAATGATATACCCCAGTGATCGTAGTAAAGAGTTCAATTCGAAATTCCTAGATGAGGACAATTATCCGAATAATGTAAATAGTGTTTTATTAATGGGTTTTCGGTTTCTTTTAAAGTTTACTTCAGCTTTATGCTTCTAAAATCTCCGCTTAAATACTGAAATGTTATTTACTATTATTTTTTTTCTTCAATAGAAGTAGATAGGTTCACATATCGTTCGGTTCACACTTTTCTTCTTTCTGGTCTTTTAAAATGGAGTACAGGGTTATCCTTTTTTTCTTTTTTTTTTTTTTTTGTTTAATATTGGGTTTATGATTCTTTCTCTTAAAGTCATCTTAGTAGTATTATAGCCTTGCTTGGGATAAATAAAAAAAAATGGAAAAAGAAAACGTTCGCACCCTGACTCCGAAAATTTCTCAGCCATTAAACAGTTTCTTCATTTGCGAATAAATGAATGTAAGACTGAACTCGAGTGAAGGAAAATCAATCACACGAGTTAATGGAAAAGGAATTAAAACAGATCGATGACTATATAATGGTCATGTTGAATGAAACTAGTAAGCTGTTCTCGATAATTTAGCAGTTCAGTTATTATTTATTCTTATCGACTTTTTATTACTCAAACCCAAATTAACGTCTTTGTTTACTTTCCTCCTCTTCTGCTTCCTCTTCTCTTTCTTTCTTTCTTTCTTTCTTTCTTTCTTTCTTTCGTCTCTTGTTTCGCTTTCTTTCGTCTCTTGTTTCGCTTTCTTTCGTCCTTTTTTCGCTCTCTTCTTTTTATCTCCTATTCTTTCTTTTTTATATCTTTCTATTGTTCTCTATTTGTTTCTTTGCTTCTTTCTTTGTTTTTCTCATGTATAATTTCTTTCAACGTTTTCTTCCTTTTTTTTTTTTTTAATCATATCACCCCAAGCAAGGCGAAAACGCCACTGATGCGCAGGGGGCTACGTACGAGTGAAAAGATTGGAAAAGAGAAAAACCGGAAACCACATCCTAAACAGGAAACAAGGGATGAGCCTCTTCACCTGTTCAATAGACGTGGGTGGAGTGTGAACCGGGCGATAGTTTAGTCTATCTACTCCAATTGAAAAAAATAAAATAAAATAAAATAAAAGAGTGGAAAGATTGGAAACGAGCTTCTTTCTGTTTTTGTTAATTTATTTCTACTCTTTGATATGTTATTTTTTTTTCTTTTTACTTTTATCTCTAACTAGCAGTATAGCCCGGCGTTGCTCGGGTGTATTGAAAGCTTTAAATCTAATCCATGCTCCTGGAGCTCAGACACTTTGGACGTTGGCACGAAAGACTAAAAAGCAATGGTTGTTTCCAGTTAAAGTGAAACTGTAGACTGAAAGAAAACTGAATGGATGTAAGTCAAATTTTGATTTCCTGGTATCGATATCTAATAAGTGTTTTTCGTTGTGAACGGAATTTTGAAGGCTAAATAAGTCCTCTGAGTAAATGGTATCATGGCTGAGACTAAGAACTACAATTATACCTACTTAGAGCCAAACCTGAAGCAAAGACTAAAATAAAAGGGCTGAAAAAAAAATGCACACATACAGGCAGATAAACAGACACACACACAAACATCTTGCCTTTTATATATAATTATTATCGATTTTCTGCACTATTGTAAGAACTGCAACCTTGAAACTTCTGAATATCGTTTCTTATGTCTATGAGTGTATCAAATTTGATTAAAATCGGATCACTCCTTCTATAACCCGACTTTTTCGATTATCAATTTTCCATATTTATCGGGGGTACCTCGACACAAAACCTAGCTAAGAATACTCGCAGACGCTTATAGTACAACTGTGTAAATTTTCAAGAAAATCGGTTCAGCCGTTTCGGAGTCTATAGGTAACGGACACACACACACACACACACACACACACACACACACACACACACACACACACACAGTTCCATTGATAAATAAGTTTAGATATCATTTTCCTTTTTCCTTTATTCCATCTTCCTAATTTATTCCTTGATCTCTCATTTTCTGCATTTGCTTATTCTTAATAATTTTACCCAAAGAAAGGCGATAAAGCCTCTAAGATGCAATAAGTTACTGATTATGAAAGAATATGAGAAGAATATTCAAGACAGAGGTCAATAACAGAACACGATTCAAGGAGACAGAATATGATGTTTGAGCATTTAAATTTTTGAAGATTAAATTTGACTGGAAAGCAAGTAGCCGTAAGAAAAATTCTCAAGCGAGAAATAGGAAAGAAGAAACTGTCAGCATAAAACTTACAGTCACATCTACCAATTTTAACTGTTAAATGATGAAACCTAACTGACAATCTGGTACTGTGATTAAATCCGTAAAGTGGGGGTACCAAAGAGAAAGATTATCAAAACAGTTACCTTGAAAATATTTATAAAAAAATGGCACAAGAAAACTACATTACTGCAGTAGGAAAATGGCTGAAGCCGAGATGTCAGGTCAAGACCGATAACGTTTCAAACGGTTCTTTGAATTTTATCAAGACTTTCTAAATATATAGCAGAAGCACCAGGCCAGATGTGGTAAAAATATTCAATGCATGCATGAAACATAAAAGTATAAAATAGACTCTGCTGAGAAAAAAATATCCTTCACGACACAGTGAACCAGCTTTCCTATCAATTGATTCAATATAATCGTACCACTTCACGTCATTAGTTCTCTAAGACGATTAAAATAGAACCGTTTCGTTTTGAAGGCATTAATATGAATAATTTCTTGTCCCTTTTAAACAACGGATTGTAGGTCATTTTTTTAACTCAGTTGTCAATTTAATCTTATCAAACCATTAAGACAGGAGTAGATCGTCGTGACAATAGCTTAGATATCAAGTCAAAAACTGAAGATATCCAGTAGGTAGTAGATGAAAATTGGAATAAATTAGGTTTAAAGCTAGAGCTCTGGGGTCACCTGGATTAATGTAAAAAAATTCTAGAATGGCTGTTGAAAACAACTTTTCATTTCGTGATTTTATAAGAAAGATTGAATCAGACACTAAAATTAGCCCAGAAATTACATAATCACTCACCTTGTGTTGAAGACCAAGCCAAACCCCTTCAAACACATTCGAGATATCTACAGTTACAGGTCAAGTTCATCATTCCTATCTAAAACATGTCAGACACTCAACAATGGCCATTAACTCTTCAACGGGACCTAGGGAAGCGAAAACCATATAGTTTGTCCGAAAGAAGATGCTGAAAGATGAAATGCTTCACGAATTTGGAGTTGATTACAGCATCTTGGACTTTATTAAAAAGAGGTAAAATAAAACAAAAAACCTAATAGATAAGTTGTTAGAAGGGACAAGAGGTTTAGCCTATTTTTTTTTTAATCATTTCACCTCGGGCAAGGCATAAATGCCACTGATGTGCGGGGGGCTACATAACTGAAAGAAAATTAATTAGAGGAGAGAGACGAGGATTACAAACCAATTAGAAAGAAGCAAGAGAAAGATGAAAATGCAGGTGTAATGACAGTTGGAAGTGGGGAGAGAAAGGGAAGGATATACGGGGTGGGGGAAGGGATAGAGTCGAGTGGTTAGTAGATGAGTGTTGACATTGCATTTAAATTTCTGGAGGTTGTAGCCGTCAGGAAAGCAAGAATATGGGAGCGAGTTCCACAGGCGGGAAGTGCGAGAGAAGAAGCTGCAGGAGTAGAATTGTCGTCTGCATTTGGCTAACCTAACTGTGATTTTATAAAAACAGGAAAAAGAGAAGAGGATTTCCTGGAAAGCAGGAAAGTAAGAAGCAGCAACGCATTTATTATAGAGTTTAGAAAGAACAGGAGCTATTGCACTTCATACCATCAAGTCCAAAGAGAAAATTGTGTTTTCATCTGGTATGATGTACTTATTAATAAAGTATTGATGCTGGCTTTTATCCACGAAGAAAGCTCAGTGGCACATTTTTTTAATAGGACTGTTAAACATTTCACTTCAAGAAGCTCCGTAAAGATAATCATGAAATAAATCAGAATTTGTACCTTAATAACCGAAACAAGTATTGTGAATACAGAGGTCAGAACTAATCAGTTAGTTAAGTGCCATACGTGATACACGTTTTGGGCGATCATGTCTCGATCATGTCTGGGCAGTAGGTTGCCATTATCCCGCAGTAGGTTACCATTATTTCTGCGGTAAACTGGTTGTCAGCCAAGGCTATAAAACCCAAACTGTCCTATTATTTAACCCATAACTGGAGGGAATTAATACCTTTCCCAAGGGTATTTTGCGTAAGTGAATGCAAGGAATTCAACTGGAATTCGAACTCGGCACCCCGATTTGTGATTCCGAGTCGATATCCACTGCATCACAACGCACACAGGTCTAATAGATGACTCAAAACAAATACCAACAGTTCATAATGAACTGCACCCAGTTGATCTCACCAAATTCAGAGCAGAAGCTTCGAACCACGGATATTTAACTTCGCCGCCGATGTAAATGCATGAGCGGGTTTACCCCCACGATCTTTTATGCTTAGTGTTCTCGTAGTGTATCCACTTTTCATCGGCGTTCAAGATTCGATGCAAAAAAAACTTTCCTTTTCAACCGTTGAAGCAGTTGTTCACACGTGATAAGATGCCGTTCAACGTCTCTCAGCTTCAACTCGTACGGCACCCAATGTCTTTGCCTTTGAATAATTTCTGATGATTTCAAACGTTTCAAAACTGTTCTGTGATCAACCTCTAATGATTCTGCAAGTTCAGCTTACGCCTGATATGAGTCTTCATGAAGTAATGACTTCATTTCTTCGTCTTCAAACTTTTTCGGTCCACCATAGCGTTCTTTATCTTCAACCGGTGCACTTGAGCGTTTTTTAACTTCAACACCAAAATCATTATTTTTGAAGCGTGTTTTTTCGATCGATCTCATAGGTCTTAATAAGAATTCTGTGCTTCAGCTGCAGATCTCTTTTGAATAAAGTAGTGCAGTAAAATTTCCCTCAAATAAACTTTGTTTGGCATTAAATCCTACATGTTTAACGCTATGAAAAATAAAGTTTTTTATACTTCGACGAAATGGCATACCCTGAATTTCATGCTTGCTTATGGTACTTTTAGTAAAATTCGCCTCAAATACACTTTCTACAGCCTGGTTCGAATTACCAAGATAGATTTGTGAGGCTCAACAAGAGCCAAAAGAAAATTTATTTGACAGCTCAAGTAAAGAAGCATGTTGTTCAGAGTTATTAGGCAAGCAAATAGAGGAATCTCTAATTTCACTGAGAGACCGAACAACCGAAACACATTGATGTTCGCAAATGAGAGAGAGAGAGAGAGAGAGAGAGAGAGTTCTGTATTGTCGGAAATTTTGTCTAATATGTTAGCTTTGAGAAGAAGGGGAGCGATAAATGAAAAAGAGACAGCTAATGTACTGAAATAAAAGGTTGAAAGCGCGTAAAAAATAATTCTTTCTTTTTTCTTTCAGTTTTTTCTTATATTCTTTTTTCTTCTACTTCATTTTTACCTACTCATTTCTACTTCTCCTTTGCTCTTTCTTTTTTTCCGTTGTCGTGCAGTGGATATCGGCTCGAAATCAGAAATCGTGGAGCCGTGTTCGAATTCCATTTGAATTCCCCGCATTCACTTAGGCGCAAATATCCTTGAGAAAGGTATTAATCCGTCTCTTCCCTCCAGTTATGGGTTAAATAATAGAACAATTTACGTTGTATAGCCTTGGCTGGCAACCAGTCTACCGCAGAAAGTAATGGCAATCTACTGCGGGAAAATCTACCCAGTCAATCATGTCTCTTTCGAGACATGATCGCCCAAAGCGTGTATCACATATGGCAATTAACTGATTGACTTTCTTTGTCATAACGATTCCTTCTTTACTTTTTTCTTCATGTTTTCTATTTTATGCCCGCTTTCTTTCTTTCTTACTTTCTTTGTTTCTTTCTTACTTTCTTTCTTTCTGATAACCATTTTTTGTTCTTCATTAACTTCATATCTGTTTTTACTTTCTTTCTTTCTTTCTTTCTTTCTTTCTCATAGCCATTCTTTGTTCTTCATTATCTTCATATCTTTCTTTTTCTTTCTTTCTTTCTTTCTTTCTTTCTTTCTTTCTTTCTCATAACCATTCTTTGTTCTTCATTATCTTCATATCTGTTTTTCTTTCTTCTTTCTTTCTTTCTTTCTTTCTCATAACCATTCTTTGTTCTTCATTATCTTCATATCTGCTTTTCTTTCTTTCTTTCTTTCTTTCTTTCTTTCTTTCTCATAACCATTCTTTGTTCTTCATTATCTTCATATCTGTTTTTCTTTCTTTCTTTCTTTCTTTCTTTCTTTCTCCTTAACCATTCTTTGTTCTTCATTATCTTCATATCTGCTTTTCTTTCTTTCTTTCTTTCTTTCTTTCTTTCTCATAACCATTCTTTGTTCTTCATTATCTTCATATCTGCTTTTTCTTTCTTTCTTTCTTTCTTTCTTTCTTTCTTTCTCATAACATTCTTTGTTCTTCATTATTCTTCATATCTGCTTTCTTTCTTTCTTTCTTTCTTTCTTTCTCATAACCATTCTTTGTTCTTCATTTATCTTCCATATCTGCTTTCTTTCTTTCTTTCTTTCTTTCTTTCTCATAACCATTCTTTGTTCTTCTATTTATCTTCATATCTGCTTTTTTCTTTCTTTCTTTCTTTCTTTCTTTCTTTCTCATAACCATTCTTTGTTCTTCATTATCTTCATATCTGTTTTTATTTCTTCTTTCTTTCTTTCTTTCTTTCTTTCTTTCTCTTTAACCATTCTTTGTTCTTCATTATCTTCATATCTGTTTTTATTTCTTCTTTCTTTCTTTCTTTCTTTCTTTCTCATAACCATTCTTTGTTCTTCATTATCTTCATATCTGTTTTTATTTCTTCTTTCTTTCTTTCTTTCTTTCTTCTCATAACCATTCTTTGTTCTTCATTATCTTCATATCTGTTTTTATTTCTTTCTTTCTTTCTTTCTTTCTTTCTTTCTCTTAACCATTTCTTTTATTTCTTCCGTATCTTCATATCTGCTTTTTCTTTCTTTCTTTCTTTCTTTCTTTCTTTCTTTCTCACAACCATTCTTTGTTCCTTCATTATCTTCATATCTGTTTTTCTTTCTTCTTTCTTTCTTTCTTTCTCATAACCATTCTTTGTTCTTCATTATCTTCATATCTGCTTTTTTCTTTCTTTCTTTCTTTCTTTCCTTCTTTCTTTCTTTCTTTCTTTCTTTCTCATAACCATTCTTTGTTCTTCATTATCTTCATATCTGTTTTTCTTTCTTTCTTTCTTTCTTTCTTTCTCATAACCATTCTTTTGTTCTTCATTATCTTCATATCTGCTTTTTCTTTCTTTCTTTCTTTCTTTCTTTCTTTCTCATAACCATTCTTTGTTCTTCATTATCTTCATATCTGCTTTCTTTCTTTCTTTTCTTTTTTCTTTCTTTCTTTCTCATAACCATTCTTTGTTCTTCATTATCTTCATATCTGTCTTTTTCTTTCTTTCTTTCTTTCTTTCTTTCTTTCTCTAACCATTCTTTGTTCTTCATTATCTTCATATCTCTTTTTCTTTCTTTCTTTCTTTCTTTCTTTCTTTCTCATAACCATTCTTTGTTCTTCATTATCTTCATATCTGCTTTTTCTTTCTTTCTTTCTTTCTTTCTTTCTTTCTCATAACCATTCTTTGTTCTTCATTATCTTCATATCTGTTTTTATTTCTTCTTTCTTTCTTTTCTTTCTTTCTTTCTCTTAACCATTCTTTGTTCTTCATTATCTTCACTTATCTGTTTTTATTTCTTCTTTCTTTCTTTCTTTCTTTCTTTCTTTCTTTCTTTCTCATAACCATTCTTTGTTCTTATTATCTTTATATCTGCTTTTTCTTTCTTTCCTTCTTTCTTTCTTTCTTTCTTTCTTTCTTTCTTTCTTTCTTTCTTTCATAACCATTCTTTGTTCTTCATTATCTTCATATCTGCTTTTTCTTTCTTTCTTTCTTTCTTTCTTTCTTTCTTTCTTTCTCATAACCATTCTTTGTTCTTCATTATCTTCATATCTGTTTTTATTTCTTCTTTCTTTCTTTCTTTCTTTCTTTCTCATAACCATTCTTTGTTCTTCATTATCTTCATATCTGCTTTTTCTTTCTTTCTTTCTTTCTTTCTTTCTTTCTTTCTTTCATAACCATTCTTTGTTCTTCATTATCTTCATATCTGCTTTTTCTTTCTTTCTTTCTTTCTTTCTTTCTTTCTTTCTTTCTTTCTCATAACCATTCTTTGTTCTTCATTATCTTCATATCTGTTTTTATTTCTTTCTTTCTTTCTTTCTTTCTTTCTTTCTTTCTTTCTTTCTTTCTTCACTGAGCTATTCCCCTTTTTCTCATATTGTTTCGTTTATTCGTTAATCCGTCGGTTTTCACACTCATTTGCCTCCTTCATCTCTCATTTCTTTAGTTTCTCGTTCCCCCTCCCCTTCTACTAACCTCCCCACTCAACTCAACCTCTTATCGCGCCATTAACCAATCTTATCGATCGATAACTCATTGATTGATCGATTTTAAAGATGTAATTTCGTTTGTTCTCCCGCAATTATTCCAATAATGTTGTTAACCATTTTAATTTTAATTTCTTTTACGCCCCACCCGCGTCATTTTCCTTTTCCTCAAATTCGTCCTTTTCCTTCTTGGATTTGAAAGATGTTTATTTAATAATGATGCATTTTGTGCTATTTAAAAAAAAATCAATTTATCAAATAAAAAAAAAATATCCGAGCATGAACGGATATTAACACACTGCATTCTCATAGACAAACCAGACACTGAAATTATAGTCATTGCCTTTTTATTTACCCTGATTAGTAAAATGATTCCCATTTCTTGACATTTACACATATCTTTCTTTCTTTCATATACACACTATTTCCGTATTGCTTTGAGTTTAAGGCTTTTTTTTTAGATGTCCCGTGAATTTACCCTGCAGGTCGAAGGTTATGTTGCCAAAACTTTTGAAAGAATTTCTACCCTTTGACTCCGTAATTAACTTAATAACATTATAGAAAAAATAAATGAAGAATAAAAAAAAAAGAAAAAAGAATCACCAATTCCAATAGTGCTTCTCTGGAAGCGAAAATAAACAATTGCCGATAGAACTATTCTTTGCATATTTAAGGTATTTTAAATTGAACCATATTACTGTTTTTTGTTGTTTTTATTGTTAGAGAAATGAAAACGAGACTGTATATAACTCATCTGTAGTCTTCTTCATTTACTTACAAAAAGGTAGAAATACTGCACACACACACACACACACACACACACACACACACACACACACACACACACACACACACACACAAATAACAAACCAGAACTGGTATGTGGCTTTGATGCAGAAGCGTCCTTGACACTGTAATATAGTAAATCTAATTTTTGATGGATAAAGTTAATCTGAAATCCGGTGGCTTTACATTTAATCTAAACTTATATATAAATTGAATTTTGTCTGTGTGTGTATGTGTCTGTGTGTGCGTGTGTGTGTGTCCGTTACCTATAGACACCGAAACGGCTGAACCGATTTTCTTGAAAATTTACACAGTTGTACTATAAGCGTCTACAAGTGTTCTTAGCTAGGTTTTGTGTCGAGGTACCCCCGATAAATATCGAAAATCGATAATCGAAAAAATCAGGTTATAGAAGGAGTGGTCCGATATTTCATACATTCATAGACAAAGACATAAGAAACGATATTCAGAAGTTTCAAAGCTGCAGTTCTTACAATAGTGCAGAAAATCGATAATATATATATATATATATATATATATATATATATATAAGGCAAGATGTTTGTGTGTGTGTGTGTCTGTTTATCTGCCTGTATGTCTGTATTTTTTCAGCCCTTTTATTTTAGTTTTTGCTTCGGGTTTGGCTCTAAGTAGGTATAATTGTAGTTCTTAGTCTCAGCCATGATACCATTTACTCAGAGGACGACTTATTAGCCTTCAAAATTCAGTTTACGACGAAAAAAACTTGATATTGATACCAGGAAATCAAAATTTAACTTACATCCATTGATTTTTCTTTCAGTCTACGATTTCGCTTTAACTGGAAACAACTATTACTTTTTAATCTTTCGTGTCAACGTCCAAAGACCCTGAGCTCCAGGACCATGGATTAGTTTTAAAGCTTTCATTACACCCGAGCAACGCCGGGCTATACTGCTAGTCTTCGATAACTTTAGAATTGCATCAGAGTCTTTTTTAATTCAATCTCAATGCCACTGTTAATCAAAGATAATTGCTTGAACAACTTCATACTATTATGTATATCGACACAATATTAAGACCTTGAATAAGTTCTCGCTTACATTTCACAAACAGTAATGTTTTATTTACAAGAATTAGTAAGAAACATGTCACTGAATGTATTGTCCATTGTAAGCCAGTAAATTTCCCATCTTTATAGTAGCATTTGAATTCCGGGTTGGAAAAACGACACGTCTTTTGCGGCTAAACAAGAGTCGACACACATTTTTTCGTCATCTTAAGAATAAAAGTGCTGCTCAGCCAGGCCATGTGTCATCGATCGGAACAAGTGATAATCGAAGGAAACAATGTCTGTTGAATACAGCAGGTGGGGTAGGACTTACTTTTAAGCGTTTCCAAGTAGGTTTTCACCTGTTTTGAAACATGTGGTCTAGAGTTGTCATGTTGAAAAAATAAACTACACCCAGTTGGTCCCACCAAATTCAGAGCAGAAGCGTCGAACCACGGATATTTAACTTCGCCGCCGATGTAAATGCATCACACGATCTTCTATGCTTAGTGTTCTCGTAGTGTATCCACTTTTCATCGGCGTTCACGATACGATGCAAAAAACTTTCCTTTTCTGCCGTTGAAGCAGTTGTTCACACGTGACAAGATGCCGTTCAACGTCTCTCAGCTTCAACTCGTACGGCACCCAATGTCTTTGCCTTTGAATAATTCCTTATGATTTCAAACGTTTCAAAACTGTTCTGTGATCAACCTCTAATGATTTTGCAAGTTCAGCTTACGCCTGATATGAGTCTTCATGAAGTAATGACTCCAATTCTTCGTCTTCAAACTTTTTCGGTCCACCATAGCGTTCTTTATCTTCAACCGGTGCACTTGAGCGTTTTTTAACTTCAACACCAAAATCATTATTTTTGAAGCGTGTTTTTTCGATCGATCTCATAGGTCTTAATAAGAATTCTGTGCTTCAGCTGCAGATCTCTTTTGAATAAAGTAGTGTAGTAAAATTCCTCTCAAATATAATTTCTTTGGCATTAAATCCTACATGTTTAACGCTATGAAAAATAAAGTTGTTTATACTTTGACGGAATGACATACACTGAATTTCAAGCTTGTTTATAGTACTTCCTTACAGATTGCACCTCCTCGATCTCACTCTCTCAGCTGACCTCAAGTGTAACGACTACATTGAACCAATAGCTAAATCTAAAGTTAAGAAGGTTGGGTCACTGTGTCGGTCAGGATGTTTTTCTCGCTTGAGTCTATCTTGTACATATATAAATCAACCATCCACCCATGCATTGAATACTGTTGTCATATCTGGTCAGGGACCCTTGATATTCATCTTTGGGTTACTCCAAAAAAGAATCTGCAATGCAATCGGTCTCAACTCCACCCACTTTCTCACCGACGGGATGTGGCTTCCCTCTGTCTTTTCTACAAATATTTTCATGGCTTCCCGCTCCGACGAGCTTAGCTCCCTGGTGTCCCCTCTACAAGAATTTACTCGATCAACCAGACTGGCAACAAGGTCCCATCTTTTTACAATCAAAACAACCAAATGCAGCCTTCAGTTCTACTCTAACAGCTTCTTTTCTTGCACTTCCCGCTTGTGGAACTCCCTTCCGTATACTTGCTTCCCTATGAAACGTCAATTGCCATCCCTTATGCCTTTGACTCCCATACTTTTCTTATCCTTTCTCCAATACCCCTGAATCTTGTTTTATCTCCATTTTTCACTCTACTCTCACGCAACTCTCTTCACGCCAGCATTCCTATTCTTCTTTTGCATATTTTCTGAGACCTCCTATAACCGGTTTCTCTTCGGTTCCTCTTACTCTTCACCCTCTTCCTATATAACCTTTTACTCCCCTCTTATGTAGCCCCCTACACACCAGTGATAGTACTGCCTTGCTTGGGATGAAACGATTAAAAAGAAATAAGATGCTTTATCATCTGAAACTACACGGACGCAATTCTGGTGAGGCCATCTGTTGGAAAACAGCGAGAACTTGTTGAAGGTCATAATATATTTTAATAACTGTGGCTCCCGTATTAGAACGAAGACAGCAGGTAATGAAGAGGAGGTGTTGTTCACAAGATAGATTTGTGGTGATACCGACCGAGCAAAACGGTGTACCAGATGTTCACACTCTCACGACCAGAAAGCAAATGACCAAATCTTGTCGGTGCGCATCCGGATTCGCTCAGATGTTCCGGTTGAAAACGAAAAATTAATTAAATATTATATTTTCAGTTCGCGAGCCTACGCGAATTTTATTTATCGGCCAATGGGAAGCCCAGAAACAAATACAAGTGTGAATTCCCAAATGATCTGCTGCGATCCAAAAAGAAGAGATAAAAAGCCGATACAGAAAGCATAGACAGAAAGACAGACCGACCCAGACAGACACACCTCGGACAGACTCGAGAGAGACGAGTGTAATTAGTAGCCCCCTTCACCAAGTCAAGCAGCTTACTATGCTCGTCGCCCTTACCTCTCCTTTCCTTTTTCGCTGTCTCAAAACTACTTACTGACCTATCGAGCGGATACATCAAAGACATTCTTTACTTACAACGCTCCCACATTCCTAAGATATTGATTCTCTTTCAGCATTTATTGCCATGAACATTTTAACGTCCGTTGGACCCATATTTAAAGGATTACTTCAATTGTAAAAAGCTTAATTGATATGTGTATATATAAAACTAGCAGTATAGCCCGGCGTTGCTCGGGTGTAATGAAAGCTTTAAAACTAATCCATGGTCCTGGAGCTCAGACTCTTTGGACGTTGGCACGAAAGACTAAAAAGCAATAGTTGTTTCCAGTTAAAGAGAAACCGTAAACTGAAAGAAAAATGAATAGATGCAAGTCAAATTTTGATTTCCTGGTATCGATATCAAATAAGTTTTTTTCGTTGTAAACTGAAATTTGAAGGCTAAATAAGTC
This sequence comes from Ascarosepion bandense, assembly GCA_037127315.1. Lineage (NCBI taxonomy): Eukaryota > Metazoa > Mollusca > Cephalopoda > Sepiida > Sepiidae > Ascarosepion > Ascarosepion bandense. The sequence goes on along the minus strand of JBBBDQ010000299.1, from coordinate 1,984,524 downwards.
CTCTGAGTAAATGGTATCATGGCTGAGACTAAGAACTACAATTATACTTACTTTCGAGACATGATCGCCCAAAGTGTGTATCACATATGGCACTTAACTGACTGACTGTATCAGAATAAGAACTTCTGCCAGAAAAAAAATCTCCTTTTCTTTTGTGGTATTTGAAAAAAAAAAGAAAAAAAAAGATTGTTCCCTGCGAAATCGATATAAATAGCAAGAAAAACATTAAAAAATCAGAAAATATTCTAAACCTTTAAGACTTGGCATCTTTTTGGGGCTTTTGTTTACTTTTTTACTTCTTTTCCCAGAAAAAAGAAGTGTTTCGAATGAGATTATAGACTTCGACATAAAAACAAAAATATATAAGCATATATACATATTAGTCATCCACATAAAAGCCTGTTTCGCTGTATCACAGCTCATCAGTGAGGCTAGACACAACCACTTGCTACTGGCCGGGATCGAAATTCGATCGATTTGGGGGTCAGTCGGAGTCGCTACCCACTAAGCTATAGGTGCATGCAATTAGCGAAAGGAAATTTGAACGTAAGCAGTGTATGCACACACCCTCGTCTCCGAAAGAACGCAATTCCTTTCGGAAGAGTAACGCATATATCGCAGAAGTGGAACCTGTTTCTAAAATTTTCTTCTCTCGAGAGCTCAATCGTAATGAGATCATAATATATTAGTCATCCACATACAAGCCTGTTTCGCTGTGATATGTATTAGTTGCCAACGCGTTGCATCCAATCTGGACTTTGTCAAGGCAAAACACGAAATGAATTTTTAATTTTATTCATAGTTTTTAATAAATTCATTTCGTTTTTGCCTTGAAAAAGTCCACATTTTGGCAACTAATACAGTTTTCCCATTGTCTCTTGCATTTATAAATATATATATATATATATATATATATATATATATATATATATATATACAGATCTGTCTGCGGATCACTATATATATATATATATATATATATATATAGTCATCCGCAAACAGATCTGTTTCGCAGTACGGTTAGACTCCGATTGCTTTTAACCCAGGATTGAAACCCGACCGAATTGGCATCAGTCGGCGATTCTACCTCTGGGCTATGGCCTTTTTAGCGTGTATAATGTCATTATACCCGCCCAATAGCTCGGGTGCTCTAATCCATTTCTGAATGAGCGATGCGTATATATATATATATATGTATATATATATGTCTGTGTTTGTGAGTGAGTGTGTTTGTGTCTCAGTCTGTCTATGTAATGTAATGTAACAAGATTTATTACGAATGATATTCTTTATTTTTCCATATTCTCGAACAGCTTTCCAAAAATCAGAAGACGTAAAAATTATAATTTTATACACGGTAACAGTTCTGTAAAAAAACATGATAGATTCACTCCATCGGAATAAATAATTCTGTCTCGTTTATTTGAATATTTCTTTGTACTTCGATTGATTTGTGGAGTGTTACAAGAGTTTGGTGCTCTTTTTCTTGATGAGGTTTTGCCTGGGAGAAATGTTATCATTAGTATATGTGGGCGCGCGTGCACACACACACACACACACACACACACACACACACACACACACACACACACACACACACACACACTGAACATTTTATAAGATATTTTGACTAATTCATAAATGCATGATGCAACCTACCGACATATTTAATCATTATGGCAGATTTAGTTTTAATTAGAAAACCAAAGATAATAAATGTGCATTTATTAATGACCAAAGTATGTTTACATTTTTAGAAGGGAATCTATCTATCTATCTATCTATCTATCTATCTATCTATCTATCTATCTATCTATCTATCTCATTCTATTCTATATCTATCTATCTATCTATCTATCTATCTATCTATCTATCTATTCTGTTCATATCTATCTATCTATCTATCTATCTATCTATCTATCTATCTCATTCTGTTCATATCTATCTATCTATCTATCTATCTATCTATCTATCTCATTCTGTTCATATCTATCTATCTATCTATCTATCTATCTATCTATCTATCTATCGCATTCTGTTCATATCTATCTATCTATCTATCTATCTATCTATCTATCTATCTATCTATCTCATTCATTCATATCTATCTATCTATCTATCTATCTATCTATCTATCTATCTATCTATCTATCATTCTGTTCATATCTATCTATCTATCTATCTATCTATCTCATTCCGTTCATATCTATCTATCTATCTATCTATCTATCTATCTATCTATCTATCTATCTATCTCATTCTGTTCATATCTATCTATCTATCTATCTATCTATCTATCTATCTCATTCATTCATATCTATCTATCTATCTATCTATCTATCTATCTATCTATCTATCTATCTATCTATCTATCTCATTCATTCATATCTATCTATCTATCTATCTATCTATCTATCTATCTATCTCATTCTGTTCATATCTATCTATCTATCTATCTATCTATCTATCTATCTATCTATCTCATTCTGTTCATATCTATCTATCTATCTATCTATCTATCTATCTATCTATCTATCTCATTCTGTTCATATCTATCTATCTATCTATCTATCTATCTATCTATCTATCTCATTCATTCATATCTATCTATCTATCTATCTATCTATCTATCTATCTATCTCATTCTGTTCATATCTATCTATCTATCTATCTATCTATCTCATTCTGTTCATATCTATCTATCTATCTATCTATCTATCTATCTATCTATCTCATTCTGTTCATATCTATCTATCTATCTATCTATCTATCTATCTATCTATCTCATTCTGTTCATATCTATCTATCTATCTATCTATCTATCTCATTCTATCTATCTATCTATCTATCTATCTATCTATCTATCTATCTATCTATCTCATTCTGTTTCTATCTATCTATCTATCTATCTATCTATCTATCTCATTCTGTTCATATCTATCTATCTATCTATCTATCTCATTCTGTTCATATCTATCTATCTATCTATCTATCTATCTATCTATCTATCTATCTCATTCTGTTCATATCTATCTATCTATCTATCTATCTATCTATCTATCTATTCGAGGTGAGATCATTAAGCACGTAGCTGTACACAGTCATTAACTGAATTTTGTTCTGAACGTTTCACTTTGTAATGTTCAAATCTTCAATATTAATATTAACCACCGAATCAACTGCATAGGCAAAGAAGGAGGTTATGCTTAAAAAATTAATATCAGCTGTGTATAACAATTGATTTTTTATGATGAAATTAAATAAATTATTGACGTATATTCGCCTCCTTCTCTCTCTTTTTCTTTCTTTTTTCTTTCTCGCTCCACACACACACACACACACACACACACACACACACACACACACACATATATATATATATATATAATGGCATTAATTTCCTGGCAGCTATACAAGGAATGAATACGTGTGGATCCTTATTAATGCTCAGTTGTCGATTTATGCCACTTTAAGTTCTGAAATTTTATGTAAGTGTGCAAATATTTCAAAGAAAATAATTAAAATACGTAAGAAAGGTAAATATTTTGACATTTTTGCTGTTTCGTTGTTGAAAATTAGGATGGGAGTTTGTAAAAAATAATTTCGCCTTGCTTTTAAGTGATTAAACAGTTAAGTGAAGGGATTTTAATTACTGCGTAATTAGTATCCAAACCCATAAATTATAATTACAACCCAAAGAATGATTTGTGGACGTTTTCAGTTTACCAGCGGCCTTGCTTGCTTTGGGAGGGCGGTATGTGTGCGGATAGAACGCAAAACGGATGTAGATGTGTACATTTACGCATTCCTTATAACACACACCCATAAAAACACAAAGACACACACAGATTTATTAAGTCAAGTAACGCTTTCTCATATAACTTCTCTATTCTTTCAATACATATATACATACAAATATTTGTGTTTTATTACTACGTATATACAAATACAGAAATATGCTTAAACACACACACACACACACACACACACACACACACACACACACACACACACACACATATATATATATATATATATATATATATAAAGCACATTTTAATACACACGTAAATATTCACGTAAGTTGTTTGTATATATGAGCAGCTATCATAGAACGACATGTCCAGATAAGAATTGGTTGAGTGGACATTCACTGTAACACAAGCTAGGAAGCTCGTCTTACAGACAATTCACTAGGACAATTCATTCAAACTTCATTGGCTGCTCAAATAAATTAACCTTGTGTCATACTGAAGAAAGATATTCCGATATCAAACGGATACAGATTTTACAATTATTTGCATTTGCATTCTTTGTGTTGGGGAGCGCTCATTTTTTACACAATAAATGGACTCGTCTTCTTTTTCTATGTGCCCTGTCCCTTCAGGATGTAGGCGATCATCGCTTTCCACGTTTCTCTATCTCTGGTGGCTCTGAGTACGCCTTCTCCTGTTACACCGTGCAATCCTCGTTCTGTCATCCACCTGATTAGGTCCTTCAAATATGTTATCCGTTGCTTTCCCCTGTCTCTTTTTCCCTCTATCTGGCCTGTTAGTATCAGGTTCTCCAGGCCCTCCTTCCTCATTGCGTGTCCCAGGAACTTTAGCTGTCTCTTCCTGATGCTCAGTATTAATTTCCTTTTCGTTTTCCATTATTTCTAAGACCTCATCATTGCTCACATGCTCGATCCATGATATTCGCAGCATCCTTCTGTAGAACCACATTTCAGTTGCTTCAAGTTTTTCCTTCATCTTTGATGGTATTGTCCAGCATTCACTGCCATATTGAAGGACGGACAGCACGTAGCAATCCAGTACTCTCTTCCTTGTTTCTAGTGAAATTGTGTTCAAATAATCCTGCCTATACAGAGAACGGCAGTGACTGTCGGAGTTCAGTTGAGTAGTTGGACCGCCGCTTAGTTGGTCAGTAAGAATATAGACTCATTACCCGGACTTACTTCTTATCTACCAGATTGTATATATTGATTCCTACTAACAGTATTCCTAGTATTCCTGAATTTACTAACCCGTGTTCCAGGTTGTATATATTTTGTTCGATGTAACTTACATTTTATCTCTCCATATCTGTTTTTGTTATTATTATTTTGTGTGATTTCTAACAAGAATCCACAACACTTTGTGAATGTAATTTTGAAATAATTTGCCAGAATTTTATGCAAAGAAAAAGTTAAATTGTTGTAATTTTTCTAAAAGTGAAATAACAGTTGCACCGGAAGTGTATTTATTTGTATTTTTGTTTTTGATAGACTTTACCTTTGTTGTGGAGTAGTTTTTCGCACTGAAGGTTATAATCGTGCTATGTCGGTTGCTAATCGACTTAATGCACCCAAAATGTTAGGAACTTGGTAATCTTCCACTGAAAACTGACTCCTTAGTATTCGGCTAACTGCCGACGAATATCAACTGCCTAGTAGTTCTACTGAACTCCAACAGAACTCTAAAGAACACCTATGAACTTCTCAAGAACTTCTCTTTATTTGTTGTAATGAATACAATTGTGGCACGAGGCCGATTTGGGAGGGGGTAAAAAACACAGGTTGGTCTTCAGTACCTATACAATACCTAGCTAATCCAACTCCCGACCCAAACATACTTTACAATTTTCTCATCCACCACAAGAACATGTTCATCAGCATTCAATCCTTCATACACCAAAATACCTAAAAAATACCAGGGATCTAAAAAAATCAAAACAAAAAAAAAAAACTTCTCGAGTGAACTTCCTGTTAACTCTTATTAATATAAGAGGGAGAGTCCATTATCTGAGGAATAGGTGTGTTTCACCATAACAACCTTATACAAGGACAGAGACACCCTCAAGTTACAGAATGAAGTGTGTGATATAAATGTAAGAGGAGGAAGTAGGAAGTGAAACTTACGAAAATGTTAACAACTAAGATTAATATTGCAGTGTTATCGAGGAAGCATTCACGTGGGAGCATCAATTCTTGGAAAAATCTGTTTGAATGTAACGTCTTCCTTATAGTTGAAATACAGGGGAAATAAGGATGATTTGACTCCGTGTATGTTGTATGGCTGTTCTGAACAGGTTGAACTAATGAATGGAGCTCGTCTGAAGATTTGCCATGAAATGCCGATAGAATAGCGATGGGCTGGCGACATCAAGTCTTTTGGAAAGAGACAACAGAGACGAAAATAAGTCACACCCACTCCCGACAAGACTAAAAAATGGAGCTAATCATTTGCCATAGAAATCGCAATAGCGTAGCGATAACCTTTCGATGTTGAGAAAGGATGAAGTGTGGAGAATAGATCACCGCACATATTGCTGCGGAAACGATATTGAATTCCTATCAAGTAAAGATTGTACAGCTTCAGTCCAGATAGGGCAGTAATATACAATCTTCTGTTTAATATGATCCTCGTAACGATCAAGCATGGAAAACCAGCTAGGTATTAAAAGTAAGTCCTAACTAGTGGTTGGTTGTTTCAAGGCATATCAACCACGGCGGGTCATTTATTGCCAACTAATTTTTTATTGCTGGTAATACCTTTTTCTTTCAACAATTTATTGTTGTTTTTATATAAGTTTTGTGTCTAGTAATACTTTTTACTTTTTCGAATACCAAGATTGATTGGGATTTGTTTTTAAGGGCAGGGTCCCCAAGTCCTACCCTGTTATTTAACCCATAACTGGAGGAAAGGGACGGATTAATACCTTTCCCAAGGGTACCAGTGCTAAAGTGAATACAGTGTATTCAACTGGAATTCGAACTCGGCTCACCGATTTTTCTTTCCGAGCCGATATCCACTGCACCACAACGCACATCCGTCACTAAACGCTTACAGCACCTGGTATTCCCAAGCGGTCATCCATCTAAGTACTGACGAGAGTCAACGTTGCTTAACTTCGGTAAAGATGACATTAAAGAAGTTTCGTCTTAATTAATTCTCTTCAAGATGATCGCTTTTGATTGGATTCTAACAGCTGTTATACCCGTGCGCATTTAGTAGAAATATAAAAAAATTCGCTATTTTTCTTTTATTCATTGATTTTAGCATTGAAGATACATAAATGTTTTTTTAGAAAAAAATATTAAACGTTAGTGCAATTTTTAGAGAAGTTGCTGTGAATGATGAAACGTGTCAAAAGTGAACACACATGCTGAATATTTACATCTAAATGATGGTCCATATTCGAATATACGAGTTGAGGATGACAGCGAGCGAATGAAGATATTACTTGAGAATAATCAACACTCTACCACTGTGGTACAGTGGATATCGGCTCGGAAAGAGACACCGGGGAGCCGAGTTCAAATTTCAGCTGAATCTATTGTATTCACTTACGCGCAAATACCCTTGGGAAAGGTATTAATCCGTCTCTTCCTTCCAGTTATGGGTTAAATAACAGGACAGATTGGGTTCTATAGCCTTGGTCGGCAACCAGTCTACCGCAGAAAGCAATGGCAACCTACTGCGGGATAATGTTCTGCCCAGTCAGTCATGTCTCTTTCGAGACATGATCGCCCAAGCGTGTATCACGTATGGCACCTAAACTGACTGACCATCGATAACATTTTCAGAATATCAAATCCAATATTGAAAATCATGTGCATCAACAAAGGTTTTGCTTTTGCTTTGAGATTTGGCTTCCACATGAGGAAAAGCAGAATACCTCATTGTTTTTAAATGTTACCTTTCTGAAATAAACTTTGACGAGCAATAGAAAACTCACACTCTTGATTTGAACAAGTACTGCTCTCAATTAAACTAACTGAAAGCTGTGGTGCAGTGGATATCGACTCGGAATGACAAATCGGGGAGCCGAGTTCGAATTCCTGTTGAATTCCTTGCATTCACTTACTCACAAATACCCTTGGGAAAGGTATTAATCCGTCTCTTCCCACCAGTTATGGGTTAAATAATAGGATAGTTTGGTTTCTATAGACTTTTCTGGTATAAAAGCTACCGCAGAAAGCAATGGCAACCTACTGCGGGATAATCTTCTGCCCAGTCAGTCATGCCTCTTTCGAGAAATGATCGCCCAAAGAGTGTATCACGTATGGCACTTTACTTACTGACTGAGCATAACAGCCGGAAACAGTTAAAGCTGCTACTGGGTATAAAGTGGGGGATCAGTTTATTACTTCATAACAATAGAAAACCGATCCCCCGCTTTATACTCAGCAGCAGCTTTAACTCAATCTTTCCTGCCATTTAGCCTATATCTGTAGAGAAGAGATGGATTATATTATATTATTATAGTAATTAGTGGGGGATCAGTTTATTACTCCATAACAATAGAAAACCGATCTTCCACTAATTACTATAATGATATAATATAATCCATCTCTTCTCTCCAACTATAGGTTAAATGGCAGGACAGATTGGGTTCTATAGCCTTGGCTGGCAACCAGTCTACCGCAGAAAGCAATGGTAACCTACTGCGGGATAATCTTCTGTCCAGTAAGTCATGTCTCTTTCCAGACATGATCGCCCAAAGCGTGTATCACGTATGGCACTTAACTGACTGACTGAAAGCAGCAACCAACGAAAATGTCCTGAATTAATTAAGAGACATTCCATACACTTTCATCAGTTTGACGATAGATTGCATGTTTTTAGTAACCAAGAAAATGCATGCAGGAAGGACGGTTTGCTGTGCAGGGCCAGGAAGTTTTTCCCGTCTGAATCCATCTTGCACATATATAAATCTACCATCCGCCCGTGTATTGAATACTGCTGCCACATCTGGTCGGGTGCCCCTGCTATTCACCTCGGGGTTCTTGGCAAAATCCAACGGAGAATCTGTAACGTGATCGATACCGCCTTGGCAGCTGGGCTGCAGTCGCTCTCTCACCGGCGTGATGTGGCTTCCCTATGCCTCTTCTACAAATACTTTCACGGCTTCTGCTCCAATGAACTTAGGTCGCTGGGGCCCCCTATGTATGAATTTACACAAGCTACTAGACTAGCAACTAGGTCCCACTCTTTTACAGTGAAACAAATACAATGTAACCGCAATTTCTTCTCTAACAGCTTTTTTTCTTGCACTTTCCGCCTATGGAATTCCCTTCCGTATAGCTGCTTCCCCGAAAGATACAATCTCCATGAATTTAAATGTAAGATCAATAGACATCTCCTATCTCACTAACTCGCATCCTTTCACTTAAGATCTTTTCTCCATCCACTCCACCCTCACCACACCGCTATTCTCATCCTTCTATTACCCTCCTCCAGACACCCCCTATAACCTACACCTCTTTCTCATCACATTCCCTTATGCAACAACCAGCTCAACAGTGGCAATAAAATTGCCTTGCTTTGGGTGAAATGATTTTAAAAAAAATTGACTGCCAATTTTTCACTTTTAGGTTCTGTTCAACAGATAATGAAAACAAAATCTTAAGGGGATACTCTTCATAAATCTCTCTCTCTCTCTCAATCTCTCTCTCTCTCGATATATATATATATATATATATATATATATATATATATATATATATTTTTTTTTTTTAATTCAGATACTTTAATCCAAGTGAAAAAAGCAGGAAGGTAAATTCCAAAAACCCGATCCTAATTAATATTAAAAAAATTATTTTAATATTAAAAAATGATACAGGAAGAGAGCTCCATGTAATAAAATATTACCGAGCAAATATAAATTAAAAAAGGATTAATTCAATGATGTTGAATTTTCACATCGATTTTCACATCGAAATGGTCATTCAACATCATTGAATTAATCCTTTTTTAATTTATATATATATATATATATATATATATATATATATATATATACAAGTATAGGGTAGGTATTGATGGAATAAAATAAACATTATTCATAAATAAGTGCTCAATACAAAGTAGAACGAATAATATTTATTTAGATTTTATAATATAAATATGTTGTAATATCATTACAAAAGTAGCCATTTTGTTTTGATAATATTTGTGTCTTATCAAGTGATAAGACACTGATAGTGTCGAAACAATATTCATACTTATGTAGTGATATTATAACATATTTCTGATATATATATATATATATATATATATATATATATATATAGAGAGAGAGAGAGAGAGAGAGAGATTTGGATTGCTATTTATTCCAACTGCTACAAAATGTATTTAAAATAATTGCTTGAAGACGGCAAAAATTATCATGAGCAGTCCTATAAAGTCATTTAATTTGCTTGAAAAATGGCAGAAATCGTGAACTAAAACAATATATCGTTCAATGTAGATAGTGTTGAACATTTTTGAAATTGTCTTTTTTACATATAACGACCAAACATTTCACATTACGTAAATCCGATCTACCATCTCAATCTGTTCATATCTATCTATCTATCTATCTATCTATCTATCTATCTATCTATCTATCTATCTCAGTGTGTTCATATCTATCTATCTATCTATCTATCTATCTATCTATCTATCTATCTATCTATCTATCTCAGTGTGTTCATATCTATCTATCTATCTATCTATCTATCTATCTATCTATCTATCTATTTCAGTCTTTTCATATCTTCCTCTCCACGTTTGTTCATCTTCATCTTCATATCTATTTATCTATCAGTCTGCCTGTCTATCTATGCAAGTTTCTCACATCTATCTATCTATCTATCTATCTATCTATCTATCTATCTATCTATCTCAGTGTGTTCATTTCTATCTATCTATCTATCTATCTATCTATCTATCTATCTCAGTGTTTCAGTTTGTATTCTATCTATCTATCTATCTATCTATCTATCTATCTATCTATCTATCTCAGTGTGTTCATATCTATCTATCTATCTATCTATCTATCTATCTATCTATCTATTTCAGTCTTTTTATATCATCCTATCCACGTTTGTTCATATTCATCTTTATATCTATTTATCTATCAGTCTGCCTGTCTATCTATGCATGTTTGTTCATATCTATCTATCTATCTATCTATCTATCTATGATTTCAAGTTATATGATCTTAGTAGAATAAATTTAAATTTTTCCCTCTCGCTCTCTCTCTCTCTCTGTCTCTTTCTCTCTCTATATCCAAATGAATAAAAAACTAAGAAAATATTTGCAACCTTCAAACATTAATTAAAAACATTGATGAATATAGAAAGCGAGCAATGAATATTTATTATAAATTATACTTTAGAACATGTACAAACTACTACAAAATTGCACATTTTGTTTCGATATTGACAGAATAATGTCTTATCAGGTACTTTATAGCAATGTCGAAACAAATTGGACTATCTTGTAGCTTGTAGTTTGTACAGGTTCTAAAGTATACTTTATTATATATATATATATATATATATATATATATATATATATATGCAAACTTATCGCTATAATCATTTCGAAAAACCCTCCGCGGATATATGCGGAAGGAAAAAATGATTGCAAAAAAAAAAAAAAAGAAAGAGCTAAGCTCATGAATATCAGTCAAAGCGATTCTGACTGAAGCAGTCAGTCAGTTAAAGTGCCATACGTGATACACGCTTGGGCGATTATGTCTCGAAAGAGACATGACTGACTGGGCAGAAGATTATCCCGCAGTAGGTTGCCATTGCTTTCTGCGGTAGACTGGTTGCCGACCAAGGCTATAGAACCCAATCTGTCCTGTTATTTAACCCATAACTGGAAGGAAGAGACGGATTGATACCTTTCCCAAGGGTATTTGAGCATAAGTGAATACAATGGATTCAACTGGAATTCGAACTCGGCTCTCCGATTACTCGTTCCGAGCCGATATCCACTTCACCACAATGCACATACGTAGCTCAAAGAAAAACCCGAGACGAGTAATCAATCATAAAAAAGCGCCCAGAAAGAGCAGAATAAGTAGATTAACCTAGTGAGCCAACAATCCTACCAAGTTTTCACCTAAACGGATCTTCAGGGAGGGTTGGCTTGGTAAGTTTGTTAGCTTAGTAGGTTAATTTACTTATTCTGCTCTTTCTGGGCGCTTTTTTGTTGGCTCAGTAGCTTTATTTACTTATATATATATATATATATATATATATATATATATATATATATATATGAGAGAGAGAGAGAGAGAGAGAGAGATTTATGAGGAGTATCTCATAAAGATATTTATGTTCATTATCCTTATTTTTTGGGGGCAATTTGAATCCCCTGAAGTATAAGGTCACAGCTACACTACACTAATGGATGCTGCTATGATTTTTTAACAAATAAGGATTTACCTACGATGAACCGGTTTTGAATTCATAGTTGTCCTTGTCATATACTAGTCTTCCCTGTTATTTAAACCATGAATTGGGGCGAGAAGAGTTAGAGTCATACATTCCCAAGGATATTTGTGAGAAAAACAACGCAAAGTTGTTGGCCGGAATATATATATATATATATATATATATATATATATATATATATATATATATATACGTGTGTGTGAGTGTGTGTGTGTGTGTGTGTGTGTGTGTGTGTGTGTGTGTGTCTGAGGTGTGTTGTGTGTGTATATATATATTTTTTCTAAACATATACTGTTAAATATAAGAGACAATGAATGTCTAAAATGTTTAATCATGAGCCGTTCTAAACATCGTATTATGGCTTTAATTTCAGGTGAAAATAAAGACAAAGATTCTCCAACATTTGAATAATTTTTTATTAAGTTGGTTCTATGCTTTCGGCTCACATGAGCCATCTTCAGAGTGGTTACCTGTCACCTTTCTGATCAGAGTACAATTAAACAACATTTCTCAGAAAACATAACGGTGTAAGTAATATCAGACAGATTTTAGTCAACAATACAATAATCCTCACTCATACATACAGTAAAAAGAACCTTCAGATATTGGAGGCCATCTACATTAAATCCAAATAACCCACACTTGATAAAATCACGTTTAAATCTGGTCATAACACATGACATTGCATTTAAATATATGGTTCTGTTATCATTTCGAGCTCTCACGCGGTGTGACGTCATAGAACCGCATTACAATTTTACGAACTTTTCAAGATAAAATCGTCGCTGATGGTGGATATTTTTGTGTTAACATCCTTGTAACCTCTCTGAAGATGGCTCATATGAGCCGAAAGCTTAGAACCAACTTAATAAAAAATTATCCAAATTTTGGACAATTTTTGTCTTTATTTTCAACTGAAATTAAAGCCAAAATATGATGTTTAGAATGGCTGATGATTAAACAGAATAGACATTGTTTCTTATATTTAACCGTATATGTTTAGAAAATTATCTGCTGCCTCGATACACCAAATATATATATATATTTATCGTCATATATGGTAGACAAGGAAATTTTAATTACATCTTTATTTAGTTTTTCCAGCGTTCTTACATATCTTTCTGTTTGGTGGGAGTAAGAGAGTACAACAATTTTCCATAAGTTCCGTTATCCCAAGCACTTTCGGCTACTTTATTAGCCATTTTCAAAGTGTTTTGTTTAGGTGCACAAATATAATATACAACTAAAACAGACAAAACACGAAGAACAACTAACAATGCCTAAAACCATCGAAAACCATTTAAATGAAAATTATAGCGTTTCTAAGAAATACCGTGATGAAATTACTGAAAAAAATACTCTATTGTAAATAAAAAACATTAAACTTCTTGTTAATGACTCGAAATAGACGAAGTTACACAATGTCGATCTTATGATAACGAAACTGACAGAATTTGGTCATTATATTTGAAGAAATAAACCTCATTTCGATGCCACAATACAAGAAAATTAAAGAAAGTCAAACACTTTCTCCAGTAAAGTTCTTACTTTTAATTTTTTGTGTAGGCCTAATATAAGACGTTAAAAACCCACGTCTATTGAACAGGTTAAGAGGCTCATCCCTTGTTCCCTGTTTCGGATGTGGTTTCCGGCTTTCTCTTTTCCAATCTTCTCACTTTGTTTTTGTTTTTTTTCAATTGGAGTAGATAGATCTATCTATCACCCGGTTCACACTCCACCCACGTCTATTGAACAGGTTAAGAGGCTCATCCCTTGTTCCCTGTTTAGAATGTGGTTTCCGGCTTTCTCTTTTGCAATCTTCTAACTATTACGTAGCTCCCTGCACATCAGTGGCGTTACCGCCTTGCTCGGGGTGATACGATTAAAAAAAAATACGCATTGGTATAAGTTATAGCTTTTGTTTAGATTGTGTCTTTCAAAGTAAAGACGCAGAAGAAATAGAGACAATATAATGGCGGCTTTTACCTAGTTGAAAAGTTTGCACAAATGTAATTACCTCTGCTCAGTCATTAAAGCAAACGTTTTTAAAATTTCTGCACATTTCAAAAACATTTTTACCATTTTATTAATATTTTTCCGGAAAAACTGCAAGAGTATTTAAGAAGAATAGTGTTGCTGTCAGTAAGAATTCCTTGAATTAACTTAAATGAAATATTTATGGAAAAAGATTGTTTTAATATTCAACAGAGTATACAAAATGGGCCTGGAGTAGCAGCACAGGAATTGGATGCGGAGTGACGAGTTCAAATTCCGACCGGCAATTTTACGTTCTCTTTCTTACAAATATCCTTGGGAATGGATGAATTTAACTCTTCTGACATTAATTCATGGTTTGAATGACTGTTATAGTGGAACATCCTGCCATCCCCGAGAATAGAATGCTCTACGTTATAAAAAACGGTAACGAGCGGTACGAAGGATGAAAAACGTCTTAGGCATTCGCCTGACGACGCTATGACACTGTCAGATCTCTACCTTCGGGTAGAGGGCGCTCTCTGCTTCCGAGCAGAGAGCACAAACCCAGTCGTGGTTCCGCCGAAGGGTAGAACCACGACTGGGGAAAAATAGACAGAGATTTTTTGGCCCGGCTATATGGCCGGGAATACCCACAATAAAATGACCATGTGTCACATCTGGCCTTGCGTGGGAAGGCTAGTAAATACAAAAACGTCTTAGGCATTCGCCTGACTTTTCTATGACACTGTCAGCACTCTGCCTTCGGGTGGAGCGCGCTCTCTGCTTCCGAGCAGAGAGCACAAACCCAGTCGTTGTTCCGCCGAAGGGTAGAACCACGACTGGGCAAAAATAGACAGAGATTTTTTTGGCCCGGCTATATGGCCGGGAATACCCACTATAAAATGACCATGTGTCACATCTGGCCTTGCGTGGGAAGGCTAGTAAATACAAAAACGTCTTAGGCATTCGCCTGGCTGCTCTATGACACTGTCAGCTCTCTGCCTTCGGGTAGAGGGCGCTCTCTGCTTCCGAGCAGAGAGCACAAACCCAGTCGTTGTTCCGCCGAAGGGTAGAATCACGACTGGGGAAAAATAGACAGAGATTTTTGGGCCCGGCTATATGGCCGGGAATACCCACTATAAAATGACCATGTGTCACATCTGGCCTTGCGGGGGATGGCTAGTAAATACAAAAAAGTCTTAGGCATTCGCCTGACTGCTCTATGACACTGTCGTCTCTCTGCCTTCGTAAATACACAAAAAAGGTCTGAGGCGAAGGCATTCCCTATTCGATAGTCGATTCCGCTCCAACCCCTGGCTTGCCTATATGTGTATGATTGTTAACTGTACCTTAGTACAATAAATCTGGCTGACTGGGCAGAAGATTATTCCGCAGTAGGTTGCCATTACTTTCTACGGTAGACTGGTTGCCGACCAAGGCTAAAGAACCCAGACTCTCCTGTTATTTAATCCATAACTGGAGGGAAGAGACAAACTAATATTTGTGCATAAGGGTATTTGTGCATAAATGAATGCAATGAATTCAACTGGAATTCGAACTCGGCTTCCCGATTTCTCGTTCCGAGCCGATATCCGCTGCGCCACAACGCGCTTCCAGGTCTAGAAATACCACTCCGTAAATCCTTATTTGCTATAGAAACCATAGCAGCATCAGTGTAGTGTAGCTCTGGCCTTATACTCCCAGGTGAGTCAAATCGCACAAAAGAAAAAACGATAATAAAAACAAAAATTGTTATAGGATGCTCCTCATAACTCTAGATGCGATGTCCTTGTGCCTGACTTACGATAAACGCAGAACATCAATCATACAAAAATGACTAAGAAAGAATTTAGTAAAGAATTTAGAAAAGAAGAAAGAAATTGATAATTTTAAATATAAAAAAAAAAGAGGGAAGAATGGGTATGTTTTTGCTGGAATTGTGTATTTAACAAAACTTAATAAGCATTGGGAAAATTGGACATTACCGCTGGACTGTTCCCAAAAGTTCCATAACAGTAAAAGTTTATAAATAGTTTTAATTCAATCTATGAGAAAAGGATTATCAGGTAATTCTGGCATGAATTTTTTACCAGACATCTGCGATGTAACAGGCAAATTTCTCCGAAGATTTTATTGTCTCGTTAAAAGAATTTTGAAAAATTAAACAGGTATCAAAATAATATTATTTCATGTCTTTTAAATCAAGAAACAATAAAATTTTGGTAAAATTCCGATTACAGAATATAAAGCTTCTTGAAAATGTATTTTTCATTGTCAATAAACCTCTCCATAAAACAAATTACCCAGCATTCTTCAATTTGATTCAAACAACTATGATGGATTGTATTATTTTTAGAGAGCGAAAGTGGGCGGAAAAAATGGTTTCAAATAAAAAAAGTGAAATGAAAAAAAAAAGCGATAAATAAATATTTACATTAAAAATAAAAAAATATCAGACGATCTGTCATATTTGTAGAAAAAATTACGAATAAAATATATGAAAAAATATAATGAAATGTTGTAAGAAAAAATGTCTATTGTCAGTGATAAATTATTTGACTGTTAAAAAAATCGTCGATTTCAGGTGTTTTTTCTATTTTTTAGGCATGAAAAAAATAAAGGGAGAAAAACAGTAAGAGAAAAAAATGAAGAAGTTCGATGGATGATTTGTAGTTCTAAAGTAAATGCAAATATTTATATAGTCTCTGAATGAGGAATGCGCCTCATGGGTATTTTTCACGGTCACTGGTTTTTCGTGTCAATAAAAAATAGTAATGTTTTTGTAACAAAAAATGATATTTAATTTCCGCTATATTCTCAAATATTTTTTCCACTTACACTCGTGCTCCAATAACAAGAGACAACGCAATTTTGAATATTCCAATTTTTCGTCTGCTACAACATCAAGTAAAAGCACGATTTATCATTCAGTTTCTCACAACGTCATATTCTGAAGCACTACGTTACAAATTGAAAAATAAAGAATCCTATTTTTTTTGTTATTTTTTAAACAACGAATAATTATAAATAAATATTTTATCTCCTTCCTATTTCCTATTCACTATTTAAACAATTTATATTCTTGTAGAATCTTGCTCCTTTAACATCTGTGTCTCATTTAAAAAAATAGATTTTGGGTGGTTATATTCAGTTCACCTGTTTGGGTGAAGATAATGTCTACTTTTCTGAATATGATGTCTATTTTTCTGAAGCGGCTTATAGTTTTAAAAGATCTCATTTTGTTAAAATGGTATTAAGAGGGAATTTTTTTGTTGTGCTTGTATTCCTGTTTTTTTTATTATAAAATAAAACAAGACATATATATATATATATATATATATATATATATATATATATATATATATATCAGTATTCGTATCATTTAAAAATAAAGACACAGAAAAAAAAAGATTTGGAAGGTATTCCGGTAAATCGAAGAACTATTTTACCATGTTTTTTTTATTTTTTATTTCTGTGTATTATTTAATGCCAAAAAGGTAGGGTTGTAAGGTATTTTAAAAAAATGTTCAATTATAGTGAGACGGTTGATTTTGTCAGATTTTGATGAAAAATTTATTTTTTATTTTAGAAAACTGAAAATGTCTTCAAGTTTTGTAATAAGAAATATATTATGACAATATTTTTTTTCCTTCAACAATGTTTTATGGTAATAATTTTTTTTTCAAAAATTTATATTTTCCTTATTTTAAGTATTTTTATGCTTTCATAGTGTTTTGACCTCCGTTTGGGGGGGGGGGGTTAACTGTTTGCCCATAGCTGGGACCTAACAGGTGCTATCACTCTGGGTCAGGGTGGACCTGGTAACAACAGCAATTCAGAGGTGGTTCCATGCTCCTCACGACCTCCCAATCGGATGCAGTTTAACGCCATACTCAGGACCACCAAAATTTAAAGCAACGGAAAGATTTTTGTTTTCAGTATCCTTCCTCCTTAGTGCTATGAGAGTGTCCCCTGGAGTATAGGGCCACAGTATCACCACGGATGTGACACAGCTTTACAACGCATTTCACCCATATCTAGCACTGGAAGAAAAATAAATGAATTTGTTCTACTCACGAGGTCAAACTTGACTTCCAATTTTCACGTAGATAGCAGTGAAGCAACCTTCACATCCTAAAAATTGAATATTTAAAAATACTAGGAATTAAGCTTTCCTTACATTTCTGTTCTTCATGATGAATTAATACGATTTCATGAAAAGATAGTGGAGTGGTTTCCCGTTACATTTTGAACGGTTTTGAATACATTGTAGCCATTCACCTATACTGGCGACCACTTAAGTCTAGAGAGCACAGTCTACTCTGCTGTTAAATCAATGGCTGGGAACTTAAGAGATGGAATCAGAACTTTCCTAATTATATTTTTGCGAAAGTGAGCCCAACTGAAAATGCCAGCATTTGAACTCGATTCGCTGATGCCAGAGTTAAAAACTCCCGCACTATTTTTTTTCGAGAGGTATTGCTCGGTGGTTGTATTTTCAATAAATATGCGACACTCAGATTGAATTTTGCATACACAATAAATTCTGATGTAACAATTTACAGTTCATTTTGCTTAAAAGACGATTAGAATGTCGATTACTCGAGTTAAATGTTTCCACTATTCATGTTATTTCGCTTACAATATTGCTATGGTTCCCAACCCCGGGGTAAATTATCCTAGTGGAGTCATGAGCCCATATTTTGGGGGTAATGGATGTTTGGTTTGGGAACTTCAGGACACTATTGCTTCATTTTGTGGGAAATTGGAACTATGGACCAGACGTATTGGAAAAGGAATTTTTGCACAATTTTCTGCATTGGATGCCTTCCTTGATAAAGTTAATTCTGAAAACATGCTCAACCACATGAATACAGACATCAGTGATCACCTAAATGGCCTCTTGGAAAACTTACGTAAGTACTTTTCAAACCTGAATAATTCCAACAATGAATGCGTAAGAAATCCATATCTTGTGAGTGAAGTTATCATTCCTGATGAGGACTATCTAGCAAAAGAAGAAATTCTCACACTCAGGATGAACGATGCATGGAAGCTTTTGTTTGAGACCAAGTCTGGTCTAGACACCTTTTGGATCTCTCGTCTGCAGGATATACGAACACTCGCCTCTAGAGCAGTACAAATTCTCATAGGGTTTTCAACCTGTTATCTATGTGAACAAGCTTTTTCTACTGTCCTTGGAATGAAGACCAAGACGTAGCAGACTCAATATGGCAAACGACGCCTTTCAGTCACAAAGCAGAGAATAAATAAACTGGCACAGGCAATACAAGCTTAACATTCACATTAAGAATCACGGCTAGGTTACGGCTACTATACCTTTGGTTATTATAGATAGGTACTATTGTATTAAATAATTTCCATTAACTTTGTCTGCTTTTGATGTATGAAAATATAATTTCTTCTTTTTCTATATTACGGGTATTTGTTTATCGGGGTAATGGATAAGAGTGAAATTGTATTTTGGGATAATCGCAGTAAAAAGGTTGGTAACCTATGCAATATTGGATTAATTATTTCAATATACTTAGGAAAAACTTCAGTTCAACAATTGAAATACAATGTTTTTACGTCTTCAAATATACACACAATAGTCATAAAAAGCCCTTATCCTATTTGGCAAACGTCAAACTAACGGTCAGGTCAACACATACTTAGATAAACCACATATCAAAGCAGACTGACACCATCAGACTATAAAAGATCCCAACTACCAATCACACACACACACACACACACACACACACATATATATATACCATCAACACACACACACACACACACACACAAACACATGCTCTAGCACACACACTTACACACACATACATGCTCTAGCACACACACTTACACACACACTTACACACACACACATACATGCTCTAGCACACACATTTACACACACACACACACACACACACACACACACACACACACACACACACTACAATTAACGACAGCAGCAGCAGCCAGGAAGGACCATTTGTTGAAAGGCACGGGCACAAACACAAGCTCTTCTAACATTCTGAAGATGAGATTTTGATCTGGAATTTTTTTTTTAATCATATCACCCCGACCAAAGCGTTAACGCCACTGATGTGAGGGGGGCTACGTAAGAATGAAAACAAAAAAAAAAAAAAAGAAAAGAGTGAAAAGATTGGAAAAGAGAAAGCCGGAAACCACATCCTAAACAGGGAACAAGGGATGAGTCTCTTCACCTGTTTAATAGAATATTAATGTAATAATAAATAGGTAATACCTAACAACTTCTTTACCTTCCTTTTACTAAACGCATTGTGACAACCTTCAAAACCTATCCATAATTAAACATTTGTATTTAACAGAAGACTAGTTCACCTGCTATATTACGCAATAAATAAACACAATCGTAAGTTTTAAGAGATTATTATTCAAATTAAACTATATTACTAGGGTATACAACGATCATGTAGCATAGCCAAATGTGCGCATTATTATTATTATTATTATTATTATTATTATTATTATTAAAGAGCTCTTTTAAGCACCAAAAATGTCTTTATAGACTGATTATACTGCGATGAGCAGTGACAGCTGGGAAAGACTAGCTGGCGACCAGAGGGTAGAACTGGTGACAATCGCAGAGATAATTGACAATCTCGGAAAGACGGGAAGGGAGGGGAAGCAAGGGTTAGCTACCCGAAATGCATGCTCTGCGAAGAGTATGCCATAACGTGCTACAGAAAAAAAAAAAAAAAAAAAAAAACTGGAGAAATAGACCCCTAGTGGATCCCGAGAGGGATGGTGGTGGAAGAGATCCAAAATAGGACGGAATTAATGGTAACGAACGGAAACGACCAATCACTTGTGAATAAATGCATTTGCGGGAAGAAATGTAAAAACGTACGAGGCTTGAAGATCCATCAGGGCCGGGTGAAATGCCTTGATGGGGGAAACCAAGAGCAACGTACAGGCTCAAAAACTTTTAAAACGTAGGAGGAGCCAGAACAGGAATCACCCCACAGAGTCCGGTCTCTCCAAGCTACAGTTTCCCAGAATCAGGGCATGAAATCCAGAGGGAAAATAAAATGGCCTCCAGCAAGCAACAAGGAGGCATGGTAGAGATTCGATAACGACATTTGTGGGATTTTACAGTCAGCTAGACAAGGGAGTCTTGAGTACCAACTGAAGTTTATGACTACCATAATAACAAGCATAGCATCTGGTGGTGGTGGGAGGGGGAGGTTAAAAACTCGAAATCAGCAATGAAGGTAGGAAATCAGTGAAGAGTTCCTTTAAGTACCACAAATGTTTGTTGGTTGTTTTGTTTTTATGGCATATCAACCTTGGCTGGTCATTTATTGCCAACTAAATTTTATTTATTGCTGGTAATACCTTGTTCTTTCAATAATTTATTGTTGTTTTTATATAAGTTTTGTGTCTAGTAATACTTTTTTCCTCTTCGAGTATCAAGATTCATTGGGATTTGTTTTTAAGGGCAGGGCCCCCAAGTCCTACGCTGTTATTTAACCCATAACTGGAGGGAAGGGACGGATTAATAACTTTTCCAAGGGTACCAGTGCTTAAGTGAATGCAAGTTTTTCAACTGGAATTCGAACTCGGCTCACCGATTTCTCTTTCCGAGCCGATATCCACTGCACCACAACGCACATCCGTCAATATACGCTTACAGCACCTAGTATTCCCAAGCGGTCACCCATCTAAGTACTGACCAGGCTCAACGTTGCTTAACTTCGCTGATCGAGTGAGAACCGGTGTATTCAACCTGATATGGCCGTAAGCCTGTATTTATTTATTTATTTATTTATTTTTTTATTTATTTTTTATTTATTTTTTTATTTTTATTTCATGCATTTACATTTTTATACATGATGTCCAATGGTGTAGACTGGTGATTGAGTGATAGCAATTTTCTTAAGTATTCAATACCTTTCTCAGTAACATCTCTGACCTCAGCTATTCGTAACCTGAACATATTTTCCCACACCTCTTATCCGCATCGTGATTCTATTGTTTTTGGCATAATTTCAAATACACTTAGGCACAAATCCTTCCTTTTTTTTAAATTTCCATGCGAGGTTTTGGATCCTTGTATTGTTGTCACCATTGACTTTTTGTTTTGTTTTGTATTTAGCCTGTGGCTATCATTTTCTGCTTTACAACAATTAAACATCTTCTTGCTTGTGGTCCTGGGCATGACAGTAAACTGCATCTGGCAGCAAGGCCTCTAATTGGGAGGTTGTGAGGAGTATGGAACCACCTCTTAATTGCTGTTGTTCCAAGATCCACCCTGATCAGGAGTGGACCTGTTAGGGTCCCAGCTATGGGCAAATAGTTAACCTCCAAACTGGGGTCAAAACACTATGAAAGTACAAAAATAGACTTTTATAGAAATATACACATAAAAATACACTTTTATAGAAAAAAAAATTTTCAAGGAAAAATATTACTAACAAGGCATTTTTGAAGAAAAAATTATTACTATGACACGTTTTTGAAGGAAAAAATCATTCTCAGCGAAATATTTTTGAATACAAAGCTAGAAGACATTTTCAGTTTTCTAAAATAAAAAAGAATAAAAACAAAAAATTCATTAAAATTTGACTAAATCAATTTTTCTCACTATAATCGAACATTAAAAAAACAACAACACCTTTTTGGCATTAAATAACCCACGGAGGTGTTGATATGTCATTAAACATTTTCAGTTTTCTAAAATAAAAAAGAATAAGAAAAAAAAACAAAAAATTCATTAAAATTTGACTAAATCATTTTTTCTCACTATAATCGAACATTAAAAAAACAACAACACCTTTTTGGCATTAAATAACCCACGGAGGTGTTGATATGTCATTAAACATTTTCAGTTTTCTAAAATAAAAAAGAATAAAAACAAAAAATTCATTAAAATTTGACTAAATCATTTTTTCTCACTATAATCGAACATTAAAAAAAACAACACCTTTTTGGCATTAAATAACCCACGGAGGTGTTGATATGTCATTAAAAAAAGCTCAAACTCAAACTCTTCTTGCTTGGATGAAGTAGTTGGTTAGCATGTCAAAACCTCAAAGCATCTTATTTCTATTTTCACCTCTTTCATCTTTTTTTGTATTCATATAATTTGTTTCCACGCTCGAACCCGTACTGGTTGCTGTCTTTTCATTGTATAACTGTTGTAGCTGAAGACAACGCACGAAGATATTTACCGTTTCAACATTTTCTCTACGGTATTTACCCATTTTCTTAACTTTATCCTCTTTATTTTCATAAAACTAATTATTTCAGGTCAGTCTACGAGTGCTATTGGCACCATGTAAACAAGTACTACCTGCCACATGGTCAGATCCGGTTTCTGCACCAATTTCTTCTTATGAAGAGGCTGGCTACCCAACTAACACAGAATACCCTTTTTCTTCAATCAACAATAAGTCATTCAGTTAAGCGATCAAATCTCGAAAGAGACTTGACTGACTGGGCAGAAGATTATCGTGCAGTAGGTTGCCATTACTTTCTACGGTAGACTGGTTGCCAGCCAAGGCTCTAGAACCCAGTCTGTTCTTTTATTTAACTTATAACTGGATGGAAGAGACGGATTAATACCTTTCCCAAGGCTATTTGTGCGTAAGTGAAAGCAAGGAATTCAACTGGAATTCGAACTCGGCCCCCCCGATTTGTCGTTCTGAGTCGATATCCACTGCACCACAACGCACATACTGAAGGCATAAAATTTCTATTCGCATTTTTCTATATTGAAAATCAATAAATTAGATACTGAATGGAATTTTTGGAATTTATTATCCAATTTCTATTAAATTAAAATCTACATATTCTAAGGTTACAATGTAACGCTGTCACACTGAGAAGAGCCTAAAGAAGAAAAAAAAAGAACTGGCAATCTTTGTAACGTTGTAACGTCATTTTGTAAGCTATGAAAGTTTTATGAAGTTGTAAGGTCAATTGCAATCTCGTACAATAGGGTAGACTGGATGTCAAACGTATCCAATAGCCAGTGAGTTGAATACATGTTATCACTGTGCAGAGAACTTTCTCGACCGATGTCAACGGCTAGGACTGATGATGATGATGATGATGACTGTATTTTTTCTGGGTTCCAATAATAAATTATATAATTTCTTATGTCCTCTGCGTAATCATAACAGTGATTGTTCATCTGCACTAGTTTAAATCTTTTTTTTTTAATTTTAGAATTTTTTATTTCTACGTGAAGTTCCCTCGTCCGTTTTTACTTTTTTGCGAACCATACTGTTCTCAACTTTGATTTTTCCAATGTTCTTTTTTATTTCTTTTTTCATGATTTTTTGTGCGTTATTTTAAATCCTGTTTTGTTCATTGGTGCACTGAAATCGAAGCTACTGAATCTTCTTCCGTTTTTCCTTTCTTTTTGCATAGAGTCTGCCAGAACGTAAAGCCTTGTGCATAGAAGTTTGGCATTCATAATATCGAGTAAATTTCACTGGTCATAAATTAATAACTCTCACCTCAGTCTTTGAGTTAATTTTAGTAATGATCTGATCTGGATGGTTCGAATTCTTTTACGCAATTGTAACGCATTTAATTTTCTTATAAGAATCATCGGGACTGTTAAACGGTCTTTATCAATGTTAATCACATTATTCACTTTTTATTTCATTTTTTTTTTCAGTTCTTCCCAGAAAAGGGCAATATAAATGAAAAAAGGATTTGTGCCTATGTTTTATAGAATATTCAAAAGCTATCAACAAAGTATGCGACAAACAATTGATAGAAACGCTCACCAACCTCGACGTATTTGGGAAAGACATTAAGAGTAATCAAGAACCTCCACAGACAGCAAACAGCCTGCATACGGACAGGAAACGAATTCAGCAAATATGCAGATAGGCGTAAAACAAAGATGTGTCTTTTCACCGGATCTATTCAACATGTACAGTGAGACTATTCTGAGGAGGACCCTAGAAGTTATTCCAGGATTCATCATCGGGGGCCACAATCTGAATAACATAAGGTACACATGTTATATATCGACAAACAACAAACACGCATATATATAAAAATATAAAGTTATATTTTTATTAATGACGATGAACCGTGTAGCATAGGGAACAGAGAATTGAGAGAGCGCGCTTCTAATGGGTTGACGGGAGTGTAGTCTTATCTGTTGTGTCTCTCTCTTCACCGGCCGATCTCTGTTGCTCCTCTACTGGCGAATCCGTGTGCCGAGGTCTTTTTATAATCTTCCAGAACCGGGACTTTTTCTTCCGGTTTTGCCTCGCCCACGCACGCCCACGTAATTCTCAGAGACACCTGTTCTGTTTGCCTCTGTAGTTATTTCCGCTGCTGCCGGAAATAAGGTCAAACGACATCCGTTCCTTTCAACGACCGGAAACACCCTCGCTTGCATCAGCCTTCCTCGGGTGGGGCCAGATTGTTATATTACACACAGATGATACAGTGCTGATAGCAGACACGGAAAGAAAACTACAAGACCTTCTACAGAAGATAGCCGATAGAAAGGACTACAAATAAAATGCAAGAAAACCGAATGCATGGTCATCAGAAAACAGAGGAGCTCAAAATGCCAATAACAGGTGAGGGATACTAAAACCAAGCAGGTACAAAAATTAAATACTTGGGAAGGGTTCTAACAAAGGACGAAAAGTGCAACACTGAGATCCGAAGTCGAATTGGCATAGTGAAGGACGCATTCCAGAAGCTGAGTAGGGTATTGAGAGACAGGAAAATTACGCTAGAAGCAAAGAAGAGATTGCGATGTGATGTCTGTCCTTCAGTATGGCCGTGAATGCTGGACAATATCATCAAAGATGAAGGAAAAACCTGAAGCAACTGAAATGTGGTTCTACAGAAGGATGCTGCGGATATCATGGATCGAGCATGTGAGCAATGATGAGGTGTTGGAAAGAATGGAAACGAAAAGGAAATTAATGCTGAGCACCAGAGAAAGACAGCTAAACATCCTGGGACATATAATGAGGAAGAAGGGTTTGGAGAATCTGATACTCACAGGTCAGATAGAGGGAAAGAGAGACAGGAATGCAGCAGGTAACATACTTGACGGACCTGAGCAAGTGGATGGCAAAATGAGGTATGGGTGGGGTAACAGGAGAAAGCGTGCTAACTGCCATCAAAGATAGAGAGAAGTGGAGGGCCATGATCGCCTACGTCTTGAAGGGACATGGTGCATAGAATAAAAAGAAAACTCCGCCGTCTTCTGGAACTACAGCATCCACTATTTGACAAATTTCTATCCTGTTAACAAATCAGAAAACTGATATTCTTGATTGGATGATCAGATTTCGAATTTCAGGATTCTATTAGAATTTTGCTTTTCTCTAAAACCCATTTTGATTTGTGCTCATTCTGTTGGTTTGCAGGTTCAAATCTTAATTGCATAATTCCTAGTGAATTAATTTTCACCATTTACTTTTATGTTTAATGGTTTCTCATTTCACAAAGACGACACTAGATAATTTTTAGTATCTTGGAATTTTTCAAATATATAAACGAATAACTAAACTTATTTATAAATGGAACTTTGTCTCTCTGTGTATGTGTGTGTATCTGTGTGTGCCCGTTACCTATAGAATCCGAAACAGCTGAACCAATTTTCTTGAAAATTTACACAGTTGTACTATAAGCGTTTGCGAGTGTTCTTAGGTAGGTTTTGTGTCCAGGTACGCCCGATAAATATCGAAAATCGATAAGCGAAAAGATCGGGTTAAAGAAGGATTGGTCCGATTTTAATCAAAGTTGATACACTCATAGACAAAGACATAAGAAACGATATTCAGAAGTTTCAAAGTTGCAGTTCTTACAATAGTGCAGAAAATTGATAATATATATATATATATATATATAAAAGGAAAGATGTTTGTGTGTGTGTCTGTTTATCTGCCTGTATGTCTGTATTTTTTTCAGCCCTTTTATTATAGTTTTTGCTTCGGGTTTGGCTTTAAGTATGTATAATTGTAGTTCTTAGTCTCATCCATGATACCATTTACTCAGAGGACTTATTTAGTCTTCAAAATTCAGTTTACGACGAAAAAACTTATTTGATATCGATACCAGGAAATCAAAATTTGACTTACATCCATTCATCTTTCTTTCAGTCTACGGTTTCGCTTTAACTGGAAACAACTATTGCTTTTTAGACTTTCGTGCCAACGTCCAAAGAGTCTGAGCTCCAGGACCATGGATTGGTTTTTTAAGCTTTTTATTACACCCGAGCAACGCCGGGCTATACTGCTAGTTGAGGACAATTTTAAGGAAAACTGCTTTGGACCTTGTGGTGCAGTGGATATCGGCTCGAAACGAGAAATCCGGGAGCAGAGTTCTAATTCCAGTTAAATTCGTTGCATTCACTTACGTGCCAATATCCTTGGGAAAGGTATTAATCCGTCTTTTCCTTTCAGTTCCAGGTTAAATAACAGGACAGATTGTGTTCTATAGCCTTGGCTGGTAGCCAATCTACCGCAGAAAGCAATGGCAACCTACTTCGAGATAATCTTCTTCCCAGTCGGTCATGCCTCTTTCGAGACATGATCACCCAAGCGTGTATCACGTATGGCACTTAACTGAACTGCTAAGTAGAAAATGATAGACGCTGATGGATTCCATGGAGTATTGTTTAAAACAATTCTCGTCTATGCACAAAAGACTAATTCAATGATTCCCATGATCTTATTTTCAGACTTGGGTCGGGGACTCAGTATCTTTGAGTTCTTTATTATTATTATTATTATTATGTCATTTTTCATCATATTTCGATTTCTGCTTTGGTCTCACTACCAACCAAGTCTGCGGGGAGACCTAAGGCAGGTCGTGGCGTGTTGTTATGACTCCATTTCATGTTTTTCTATCTTCCCTATCATCCCTAGCATTACATAGATAAAGTTTTTCTTAGTGTGTGGGCTGTACTTAATAAAACAATTGTCTTATTATTATTATTATTATTATTATTATTATTATTATTATTTCCTTGGGTTTCTGCTGTATACATTTTTTCTGGGTTCCAATCAGAGATCAAAGGTCAGAAATGGCACCATGACATTTTTCACTGATTATTTTTAACCCCGCCTAAATTTTACACAGTTTTTCACAGATAAATATCTTCGTAATGTGCGAGTTATACATGGGTATACAAATTTTGCATTTCTTTAAAGCGTGGGTTATCATTAATCTTTTTAGTGAGTCTATCAAAAACTTTTCCAAATCAATCCGTGTGCTCCAACTACAACTGGAATTACTGATGTTCTCCTGTTCCACCTTCTTTAGATTACCACTTCAAGTTCCTTGTATATTTTTGAAGATTTTCAAGGATACATTACAATACATTTTTATGGTCTTTGATCAAGATGTCTGGGTGATTAGCTTTGTTTGTTTTACCTATGTGTTTTGTAAAGTCCTTTAAAATTATTGCTGTTCCTATTTCTGTAATCGGGTCTGAGTGATGTTGATACCAGTTGTTTGCAGTCTCCTTTCCGTAAAAGTTGTATACCTTCCAGTGCAGTTATTGGTCCGCTCTGCCATGCTGTTTGCTAACACCGTTAGAACCCAGTCTGTTCTTTTTAACCTATAACTGGATGGAAGAGACGGATTAATACCTTTCCCAAGGTATTAATGTTTTGCTTGTTTCTGGATATTTATCCCAGAATCTGTATTTGGGGTCAACAAATTTTCACTATATGATTTTGGCAATTTCTAGTTAGCAGGCATTGGTCCTGTACAGATTATTTCTCAGACAACATTAGAGACAAGAAAATGAATGAATGTCTTAAAACATTATCTCTTAATACAGATGTTAACTTTGATTGTTTATTGCTATTCTGTTGATAATTTCTGATTACATCTATGTTTAGATATCAAAAATAAAACATGTTGCAGGAATGTAAGCGGAGAAAAGGGAAAATACAAAGAAAAGGAAAAAGAAAACAACGAGGTAGACAGGGAAAGAGTTAAAAGAGAAAAGTGGGGAAGAAGGAAAAATAGACAAAAAGTTAACATGATGTAATACTCGGCACTACCAAATGTTTTTTTCAAATTTCTTTCTGTTTAAAATAATATCGTCTTACTATCGTAGGGATAAAATTACTTTAAATTCTACTAGTGGAATGAAAGGGGAGGTGCAGAAAAGAAATTATTCCATTAGAGGGAGTCTAAAAGAGGATTTGATAAATAATATTGACGCACACACAGGCTGCTGGGTTATTCTTGTTTCGATTTAATATCTTTATTAGTTTTTCTATTTCTCTCGTTCAGGACTCTCTTAACTTTAACAGTTTTTTTTTAAATTTCTTCGCAGGTTAAAACAATTATTATATTTTAGTCTAAATGTACACGCCGCATCACAGCCTTGATTAAAAGTCGCAAAATATTTTGGCAGAACCCTGTTAACCGATTATAAACTTTTAATGCTATGTTCATTCAAGGCGTAGCCGAACACGCGTTTTCATAGATTCGTTTTGTTTTTTATCTGCAAATTGCAAGGGCGTCTTAGGGGAATAATGAATTAACTTCTTCTTCTTCTTCTTCTTCTTCTTCTTCTTCTTCTTGTGCCGTGTCCCTTCAGGACGTAGGCGATCATGGGCTTCCACTTGGCTCTGTCTTTGTCGCTCTCAGTAATTTTTCTCAAGGTTGGGTCACTATGTCGATCAAGGATGTTTTTTCCGCCTGAATCCATCCTGCATATATACAAGTCAACCATCCGTCCGTGCATGGAGTACTGCTGCCATTTATGGTCAGGCGCCCCTGCCGTTCTCCTCAGTGTTCTCGACAGGCTCCAAAAGAGAGTCTGTAATGTGATAGGTACTAATCTGGCGGCTCGACTGCAGCCACTTCCCCACCGTCTCAATGTGGCCTCCCTTTGTCTGTTCTATAAATACTTTCATGGCTTCTGCTCGGACGAACTTAAGTCACTGGTGCCTCCTCAACAGGTGTTTACTCGTGCAACCAGACTGGCAACTGGGTCCCACCCATTCACTGTCAGGTTAGCCAAATGCAGACGACAATTCTACTCCTGCAGCTTCTTCTCTCGCACTTCCCGCCTGTGGAACTTGCTCCCATATTCTTGCTTTCCTGACGGCTACAACCTCCAGGAATTTAAATACAATGTCAATACTCATCTATTAACCACTGGACTCTAGCTCTCTCCCCATCCTTCCCTTTCTCTCCACCTATGTATCTGTCATCGCACCTGCATTCTCAGCTTTCTATTGCTCCTTTCTAACTAGTTTATACTCCTCAATCTTTTCTAATTAATCTTTTTACAGTTATGTACCCCCTCGCTCATCAGTGGCATTTCTGCCTTGCTCGGGGTGAAATGATTAAAAAAAAAAATCTCTTCCAAGCCCCGTTCCGTCAACTATTTGCTCAGACCTAACAAGTACGTCTTGCGCTGCTTCCCGCCGTCTCTTCTTCCATTTATCCACCCTGTGAGTATCAAGCTCTCCAGGCCTTCTTTCCTCATTACGTGTCCCAGGAACCTTATTTGTCTCTTCCTGATATTTATTATCTGTTTTCTTCTCGTTTGCATCCTTTCCAAAAACCTCATCATTGCACACATGCTCTGTCCAGGATTCTGAGAAACCACATTTCTGCTTTTGAATTTTACAAATTTTGTCTTCTCCTTCTACCAAGTCTTCCATGACTTTTCTAACGGTATTACTGTGAAGGGAACATAACAGATTGAACTCGGTAAGCCGATTCCATCTTTCACGCTTATAACCTTTCCGCTACCTAACCATTCTGCCTTGCTATATAGACCCACTTTAATCCTGGATGTTTTAAGGCTTACAGTGTATATTTACCCTACTCCCCCACTAGAGCGAGATGTGACACAAGGTCTTTTTTAACGTGGGGAGCCTGACCACGTACAGACGGGCGAAGGATAACAAATTCCCAAGTCCCCTCAACCGCCGCTTGAGCTGGCCTCGGTGACGAGCACCTGGTCCACCCCTCTACTGCAATGGGGTGGCGCGGCCACGGGACACTGTTCTCCGGGACCGGGCATCTGGACAGTATAATTTTTCTCAGATGCACCTCTACCCTCGCGGACGGAGCTATAGCTGAGCCGCACTTTATCTTCGAGGACAGAGAGATGATTTTTGGTCCCCACCCGACACAAAAATGTCCCAGGTAAGGCTTAAAGTGTATGTCTAATGATTGAACTTTTAGTCTCGAATAAAAGTAACTAATACTAGCATTATAAATTATTCACACACACACACACACACACACATCTCCACATGTAACTTCAGCATGTTACATTTGTATTTTTTTGCTTATTTTCCACTAGCAGTATAGCCCGGTGTTGTCCGGGCGTAATGAAAGCTTTAAAACTAATCCATGGTCTTGGAGCTCATACTCAGCCTAAAGACTATTTGTGTGAAGTTTGGTGAGAATCGGATAAAAATTGGGGATTTGTATAAAGGACATACAGACAGATAAACAGACACACACACAAACATTTTGCCTTTTATATATATTTATATATATTATCGATTTTCTGCACTATTGTAAGAACTGCAACCTTGAAACTTCTGAATATCGTTTCTTATGTCTTTGTCTATTAGTGCATCAAATTTGATTAAAATCGGACCACTCCTACAATAACCAGATTTTTTCGATTATCGATTTTCGATATTTATCTGCGGTTCCTCGACACAAAACCTAGCTAAGAACACTCGCAGACGCTTATAGTACAAATGCGTAAATTTTCAAGAAAATCGGTTCAGTTGTTTCGGAGTCTATAGGTAACGGACACACACACACACACAAAGTTCCATTTATAAATAAGTTTAGATAAATAAGAGTAGGATCGAATTCAAAACCTTATGATGTACGTTTTAACTGGCTGAACAGTTTAACTGGCTGAACAATTTAACTGGCTGAACTACACCACCATTACGTTTCTTGAACGACTTTTTCGAATTGGACACAGCATCCATGTTAGATTTATATTTTGCAAACAAAGGCACTTCAAAAAGTTCCAGAAAAATAGGAGGAAAGAAAACAATGGAGATTTCAAGACAATATAATAACAACTACAGAACAATTATTTTCTATCGCATCGGAATAACATCTGCCAACCTCTACCAAAAAAAAAAAAAAAAAGAAAAGAGAAACAAACATGGAAAGCGGGTTGTTGTCGTCACTTCAGTTTTGGGGAAAAAAAACAGTTAAATCAGTACTATGTATGTATGTATGTATGTATGTATGTATGTATGTACAAGAAGTAAAGTGACGTTCGTAGAAAAGTTGAATGGAATATAGATAGACCATGAAAAAATAAATTTTTAATGAGAGAGATATTGAGCGGGAACTGAAAGTGAACAGTGAGAAGTAAAAAAAAAAAGAGAGAGAAAATGAAGAAGAGAGTAGGAAAGACAAAATAAATAAAGAGAAAAACAGAAAATAGAAAATAGTGATAAAAAGTGAAAGAAATAAAGAAATAGAGTTATATATCAACTTGAGAAAAAAGGCAATGAGAGGGTGTGGAAGAAGAAGAAGAAGAAGAAGAAGAAGAAGAAGAAGAAGAAGGTGTAAATAGAGAGAAGGAGTTGTCGTAGAATTGATGAAATGGTAAAATAGAAAATAAATTAACATAAAAATTGGAAATGGAGACTGAGAGAGAGAGAGAGAGAGAGAGAGAGAGAGAGAGAGTAGGAAGGAAACAGGAATTAGTAAAAATAAAAGTTTGTGAGTTGGTTAAACAATGTAATGATCTGGAAAGTAATGAAGTAATATAAGAAATAAAATCAAGAACAAAACAGAAGAATCAGAGAGAGACAGAGAGAGAGACAGAGAGAGAGACAGAGAGAGAGAAGCGAAAGAGGAAGAAAGAAAAACGGGAAGAGAAAAAAGAGCAGAATCAGAGAGAGAGAGAGAGAGAGAGAGAGGAAAGAAAGGAAGAAAGAAAAACGGGAAGAGAAAAAAGAGCAGAACCAGAGAGAGAGAGAGAGAAGCGAAAGAGGAAGAAAGAAAAACGGGAAGAGAAAAAAGAGCAGAACCAGAGAGAGAGAGAGAGAGAGAGAGAGAGAGAAGCGAAAGAGGAAGAAAGAAAAACGGGAACAGAAAAAAAGAACAAAATCAGAGAGAGAGAGAGAGAGAGAAGCAAAAGAGGAAGAAAGAAAAACGGGAAGAGAAAAAAGAACAAAATCAGAGAGAGAGAGAGAGTGAGAGAGAGAAACGAAAGAGGAAGAAAGAAAATGGGAAGAGAAAAAAAAGAGCAAAATCAGAGAGAGAGAGAGAGAAGCAAAAGAGGAAGAAAGAAAAACGAGAAGAGAAAAAAGAGCAGAACCAGAGAGAAAGAGAGAGAGAGAGAGAGAGAGAGAGAGAGAGAAGAAAGAAAGAGGAAGAAAGATAAACGGGAACAGAAAAAAAGAACAAAATCAGAGAGAGAGAGAGAGAGAGAGAGAGAGTGATAGAGAAGCGAAAGAGGAAGAAAGAAAAACGGAAAGAGAAAAAAAGGGCAAAATCAGAGAGAGAGAGAGAGAGAGAGAAGGAAAAGAGGAAGAAAGAAAAAGAAAAACGGGAAGAGAAAAAAAGACCAAAATCAGAGAGAGAGAGAGAGAGAGAAGCGAAAGAGGAAGAAAGAAAAACGAGAAGAGAAAAAAAAGAAAAAAAAGAGCAGAATCAGAGAGAGAGAGAGGGAGAGGGAGAAGCGAAAGAGGAAGAAAGAAAAATGGGAACAGAAAAAAAGAGCAGAATCAGAGAGAGAGAGAGAGAGAGAGAGAGAGAGAGCGAAAGAGGAAGAAAGAAAAACGGGAAGAGAAAAAAAGAAGAGAGAACCAGAGAGTAATAAATCGAGAGGAAATCAAATACAGAAAGAGAGAAATAAGAAGAAAGGATGGAGAGAAAGAAGGGAGAAAAAGAAATAGAGAGAAGGCGAGAAATGAAAATGGATATAGAAACAGAGATAACCAAAAAGGGAGGGAAGAGAAACTTCAACCAGTATGGCCCATTGAGTTGAATACATATTAAATAATAATTGACGTTTTAATTCAGTTCAATATTCAATTCTTTTAATGAAGATGTCTTAGAGGCATGCCTCTTATGGTTGGGAAAAGAAGCCGACTCAACCGAATGAAATATTTCTAATGTTACCGACCCACTCTTGTTTGCCCTTTCCCATATTTTTTTTTTTTCAATTCTGCACAAAACAGAAAGGGCTTTTTTTTTTAGATTATATATTTTTTACCTTGCTTTGTCTTTTATATTTTGGTTTTCATCATTTCTGTTGACTTTTTCGATGTTAACTTTCTTTTCTTATTTTGAATAGGTCGATGATTAGAACGCCATGATTGACTGCGCGCCTCTTACAGGACCTGCTACCGTTTTGGACGGCATCTTATTTGTTTATTTTTAATATCAGTTTTGTTATTGAGTAGGGGGTATATTTGCAGAATTTGTTTTGATACCAACTCAGTTTTAACAAGAGCATATATATTAGCATATCTGCGCAAAAAGAATTTGAAAAAGGAGGGAAGAAAATAAGATACTTTTGCAAACAAAGTTTGTAATAAAATAATTACAAAAAAATACATGAACGAATTTTAGGGTGAAAAAATGGAAACCGTTGATGACAAACATTGTAATATAAATTGGAGACAAAACGAACATTTCTGAAAAGGAGTGGGGTACAAACATCAAGTTTGAAGAATTTTGAGAAAAAAGAAGAATAACCGACTTGAATAGAAATGAAATATTGTAAGTAAAATAAAAGGTAAAAAATCCCAATATTTCGAATATAAAGAAATGTCTTGGAATGTAAATAAATATGTCGAAAATAATAGACTATTTCTTTAAAGTCATTTGTTGAGTTCCTAGTTTTGCAAATGAAAAAGTCACAATAAAATTACAAAGGGAACAGAGAAAAACTTTCGGGAATGATAACAAGAAAGTAAAAAAAAATAATTCGTGCAATAAGTAAAGAAAACAATAGGATGTAACAGAAATAAGTATTTGTAAGGTAGAAAATAAGTAAGAAATAATTTTTAGAAGAGGAACTAGAAAATAATAGCAAAATACTAACGATAACGAACTGATGGAAATGTAAACGGAGACGCCATGAAAAACAATAAAATGGAAGATGCAGATACATGTAGAGAAAGAAGAGTGCAAATAAAAAGGCAGGCAAGAGAAAAAGTTACAGAGAGAAATAGAATATGAAAAATTTGGAAAGACGTGCAAGAGAAATAAATTTGAAAGACTATATGGAATTGGGGAAGATGAAAAAAAAAAAGAAAAAGAAAAAGAAAATGAATGAAAAGAAAGTGAAGGAAAAAAGAAGATGAGGACGGTATATATTAGAGTTACAAAATAAAAGAAAAAAAAAAAAAGAAGAAAATACGTAGGGAGACAATGAAGAAAAAAAGTGAAGACGAAAAACAAGAAATGGCTGTCACAAGATCAAACACTAAGAATGAGTAAATAAATTTTAGCGATAGAATAGGAAAAAACATTTGACAATGATATTCGCCTTGCCCTGTGGTTATACACACACACACACACACACACACACACACACACACACACACACACACACACACATATATATATATATATATATATATATATATATATATTCCTCAAAATAAAATCTTTTGTGAAAGTTTCCCCTTTTAGGAAAAATATTAAAAAATATTCAATTATTACTTCTTTTGGGCTAATGCATAATTTCTGCATTTAGATGATGTTATATTGTTTTGGCTGGTAAAAGCGCTTCTGCCTGCAAGGGTCATTGGAGTCCTTCACGATATGATGTCAAACCGATAGTCTTTTACCCGTAGACTTGCAAAGGATCATTTATGAATAAGAATAAATCGATAATTTCCAAAAATGATTAAAATGAATGAGAATTTCTGTATCAGAATAGATGATAAAATGCATGTCATCTTTTGTTCTTTTTTTTTTTATTATTCTTGTATAAGAATTGTTCCGTGTCTTTTGAAAAGCCATGAGCGCGATCAACCTTTGCCTAGAAGGTCGGTGGAATGAAAGTAAATATTTATAGATAGAAATGTCGGTAGGGTTGAGGTAATCAAACTATTGTCCACCTCAAGTTTTTTGTCCAAGTCAGCTAATCAATAAGAATAAACAAGATTCTTTTGTAGCATATTGCATTCAAAATGTTTATATTAATAAATAACGTGTGCTCATTTCTTTTAACTCGTCTTTTAGACATGTGATTTTTTTTTTTAATCATATCACCCCAAGCAAGGCGATAACGCCACTGATGAGCAGGGGGCTACGTAAGGGTAAAAAGATTGGAAAAGAGAAAGCCGGAAATCATATCCTAAACAAGAAACAAGGGATGAGCCTCTTCACCTGTTCAATAGATGTGGGTGGAGTGTGAACCGGGCGATAGTTTAGTCTATCTACTCCAACTGAAAAAAAAATAAAAGAGAGTGAAAGGACTGGAAAAAAGAAAACCGGAAACCGCATCCTAAACAAGAAACAAGGGATGAGCCTCTTCACCTGTTCAATAGATGTGGGTGGAGTGTGAACCGGGCGATAGTTTAGTCTATCTACTCCAACTGAAAAAAAATAAAAGAGAGTGAAAGGACTGGAAAAAAGAAAACCGGAAACCGCATCCTAAACAGGAAACAAGGGATGAGCCTCTTCACCTGTTCAATAGATGTGGGTGGATTGCAAACCGGGCGATAGTTTAGTCTATCGCCCGGTTCGCACTCCACCCACATCTATTGTAGAGAATAAAATGTCAAAGCTTAATGTTTCTGAAGTAAAAGAAATAACGAAAAATCACGTTTTGCATGTACCATTTTATTATTATATAATCTTTTCTCGTGTGCTATGGTCGCACTACCTACCGTGCCTGCAGAAACACCTAAGGCAGGTCGTTGTGTGCTGTTATGGCAAAATTTCATGTTTTTTCTATCTTCCATAACATCCATAGCGTTACATTGACAAATTTCTCCTTAGTGTGTGGGTCGTACTTAATAAGACAATTTTTTGTATATCTCTTAAGCTGGGGATTTCCAGGGATTCTTTCAGTGTGTTGTTTTGTTCCATTTCTTATCATTCCAAGTGCACCTACTATCACTGGCACAACTCTTGTTTTCAATTTCCTCATTTTTTCTATTTCAATTTCTATGTCTTTATATTTTGACAGTTTTTAGAATTCCTTAGTTGCGATGTACAATCCGCTGGACAAGCCATATCAATTAATAGGCAAGTTTTTTTCTTTTTGGTTTTTAACAATAATGTCCATTCTATGTGCTTCAATTTTCCTGTCTGTGTAGATGGTGTAATCCCATAGAATGGTGACTTCTTTTATTTCTGTAACAGGTGCTAGGTGATGTTCATATCAGTGTTTGCTTATATATTTTCCATAGTGTTTGCACATTGTCTAGTTTAAATATTCCCCCCTCTATCGTGACGATTTTTATATTCATTTGGGGTGAGTACAGAACATCCTGAGATTAGATTGTCTATTGTTTCGTAGTATTCATCAGAGAACCTGCATTTTGGATTCACATTATTATGTATAATATTTGCCTGAAAGTTCCTAGTAAAAAGACTCATGTCTTGCGCTGCAAGAGTAAAGCCTTTAGTTTCAGACTTTAATCCAGATGCACGTAACCATCGCTGAGCATTAACTTCATCAACATTGGGTTTATTAGCACGTTCTGGATATTGGCCATGTAAAGCTTTGTCTTGCCAGCGTTGTTTCATCTGTTCAAGAGCTTTATCCTTGGCTTTCTTTTTCATATTTTTTGCCGCTATAATTGGTTCTTTGATTCTGTTTTGCTTTTCTACAGAATCTACTAAAT
Source organism: Ascarosepion bandense (assembly GCA_037127315.1). Classification (NCBI taxonomy): domain Eukaryota; kingdom Metazoa; phylum Mollusca; class Cephalopoda; order Sepiida; family Sepiidae; genus Ascarosepion; species Ascarosepion bandense. Next base: position 1,946,502 of record JBBBDQ010000299.1, on the reverse strand, counting down.
GTAAATCTTGTTTGTATTTACTGCCTTCTTTCATTATTGAATATTTTTTCCTTCCGTTTTCATGTTGTTTGACTAATTCTATCATGCAGTCCTTTGTTGTCTCTGTCTGTGTTAGTAAGTCAGTAGTTGTTATCTTGTATGACAATTCTAGCTGAATAAGACCTCTTCCACCTTCTTTACAGGGTATGTATAGACGGTCGATAGACGGTCTACATCAGCCTTTGGATGATGCATCTTATGATTAGAAAGGAGCTTTCTTTTCTTAGAATCCATTCGTCTGATGTCATTTAGAATCCATTTCAAGATGCTAAAACTATATTGGACTTCTGGGATGGCAAGGTTATTAATGGCCATAATTCATTCAGTTTTTAATATTAGTCGTAGCCTTCTATAGTACTTTTTACGCACTATTTCTTTCATTTTTTATGGTGAATTCTTTCACTCTCATTTACGCCTAGGTATTTATAAGGTTCTTCTTGCTCTAAATCTTTTATTGTTACAGCAGGGTCTAAACTAATAGAGGATGTTTGTTGTAACGATCATCGTAAAACTGTAGCTTTAGCACATTTATTCAAATTGAATTTCATTCCAATGTCTTCACTGAAGCATTTTACAATTTGTAGAAAACCTTCCAGTTCATTGTCATTCTTATCATACAACATTAAGTCATCCATGTAAAATAGATGGCTTATTTTCTTTTTAGCTATTTTATAACCACATTCTCTCTTGTTAAGTTGACTGGTTAATGCTATTAATGATATGCAGAATAGTAAGGAAGACAAAGAGTCACCTTGAAATATACCTCTTTTGATGTTTATTTCATCAGACTTATAGGTTCCATTTATATGATTGAGATAAAGGGTTGTTTTCTATATCGACATACATTGTTTGATGAAATTGATGATGACGGGTGATACCTTATACATATTTAAAGTCTTTAAGATCCAGAAATGTGGTACACTATCGAATGCCTTACGATAATCTATCCAGGCAGTACTAAGATTTTTCTTTGCATTGAAGCAGTTTTCCATGATCATCATATTAATAATTGGTCTCTACATCCGTAGAAGCCACGTTTACACTCTTTTTGTTCAAGCGGTAGTATGTCATTTCTTTTCAAGAAGAAATATGTCTGTTTTTATTATTATTAATATTATTATTATTATTCAGTTCAGTAACGCTATGGCTTCTTTTACTCGTTATTTACGTTTTTTGTGCAATAAAATTCATCTTTCTTTAATATTTGCGTAAAAAACCGAGGGAATCGATAAACATTTTGTTATTTTGTATAAAGATAAAATTACTCTGTGAAAGAAATGAAATTAATGCAAACATTCAGTTTATGAAACAGACAGGTGATAAGGTGGCTTTAAGATAAAAACTTGAATTGTTCAAAATTTGTCTGCAACTAGAATACAAGTTAAAATTAAAACACTTTTTATCGACGTTCGAAGTCAAAGATTTTCTTAGATTGCTCAGATTTTACACATTCTACTGGCGAAGCCTGTTCAATGTTAGACGCTAAAGATTTTAGAATTTCTTGTGGTAGATTTAACGGAGAAGAAATGGCTTAATATCGTATTCTCTTATTAAAGTACTAGCAGTATAGCCCGGCGTTGCTCGGGTGTATTGAAAGCTTTAAATCTAATCCATGCTCCTGGAGCTCAGACACTTTGGACGTTGGCACGAAAGACTAAAAAACAATAGTTAAAGCGAAATCGTAGACTGAAAGAAAGATGAATGGATGTCAGTCAAATTTTGATTTCCTGCTATCGATATCAAATAAATTCTTTCGTCGTAAACTGAATTTTGAAGGGTAAATAAGTCCTCTGAGTAAATGGTATCATGGCTGAGACTAAGAACTACAATTATACATACTTAGAGCCAAACCTGAAGCAAAAACTAAAATAAAAGGGCTCAAAAAATATAGAGATACAGGCAGATAAACACACACACACACACACACACACACACACACACACACACACACACACACACACACACACACACACACACACACACACATCTTGCCTTTCGTATATATATATCATCGATTTTCTGCACTATTGTAAAAACTACAACCTTGAAACTTCTGAATATCGTTTCTTATGTCTTTGTCTATGAGTGTATCAAATTTGATTAAAATCGGATCACTCCTTCTATAACCCGACTTTTTCGATTATCGATTTTCGATATTTATCGGGGGTACCTCGACACAAAACCTAGCTAAGAACACTCGCAGATGCTTATTGTACAACTGTATAAATTTTCAAGAAAATCGGTTCAGCCGTTTCGGAGTCTATAGGTAACGGACACACACACACACACACACACACAAAGTTCATTTATAAATAAGTTTAGATTTGACGAGCATATGTACAGATACTCTAAAGATGAAATTCAACACAAGTATTACATGATTCAGTCAATGAGCTGAGAGTTTATCTTAAGATAATCCCAGCAACTTCTTTTCTCGCACTTCCCGCCTTCCATTTACTTGCTTCCCCGACAGCTACAATCTCCAAGAATTTAAATGTCAAGTCATTCGTCTTCTCCTATCTCACTAACTTGCATCCTCTCTCTCATGCTCCTTTCTCCGTCCACACCACTCTCATCAGCATTCTCATCCTTCTCTTACCCACTTCATGACTCCCCCTATAACCTGTCACTCTTTCTCATCACTTTCCTTCTATGCAACCCCTTGCACAACAGTGGCAGTAAAATACCTTGCTTAGGGCGATATGATTATTTTAAAAAAATCTGTACTATTAAAACGTGCGTATAAAGTGGGGAATCAATTCTACATTACAATCAATATATAAACTGATCCCTCACTTTATGGCCTTCTCTTACCCACTTCCTGACACCACCTATAACCTGTCACTCTTTCTCATAACTTTCGCACTTCCCGCCTGTGGAATTCCCTTCCATTTACTTGCTTCCTCGAGAGCTACAACCTCCACGAATTTAAATGTAAAGTCAATAGTCATCTCCTATCTCACTAACTTGCATCCTCTCTCTCATGCTCTCATCTCATTTCCTCAGTATTCTCATCCTTCTCTTACCAGCTTCCTGATACCCCCTGTATTCTGTCACTATTTCTCATAATTTTCCTCCTATGTGACCCCTGCATAACAGTGGCAGTATAATGCCTTGCTTGGACGATACGATGATAACAAAAAAAGCCGTGATTATTTGAAGTATATATAAAATATTCACTCGATTTAGCCATAAATGTAAATCGTATTCACCAACCAATTCTTGGTTCAGACGGTGGTGGCTTTCAAGTTAATATTTAAAAAATGTAGAGAAGAGACGACATATTCTTTGCTTACGACGAAGCTCATTTATATTCAGCCATGATTTTCACAAAACTGAATTATTACGAACTTTTGTTCTCATATTGGTTGATATAGTTGTTACTAGCAGTATAGCCCGGCGTTGCCAGGGTGTAATGAAAGCTTTAAAACTAATCCAATGGTCCTGGGTGGGGCTCATCTCTTTGGACGTTGGCACGAAAGACTAAAAAGCAATAGTTGTTCCCAGTTAAAGCGAAACCGTAGACTGAAAGAAAAATGAATGGATGTAAGTGAAATTTAGATTTTCTGGTATTGATATCAAATAAGTTTTTTCGTCGAAAACTGAATTTTGAAGGCTAAATAAGTCCTCTGAGTAAATGGTATCATGGCTGAAACTAAGAACTACAATTATACATACTTAGAGCCAAACCTGAAGCAAAAACTAAAATAAAAGGGCTCAAAAATACAGACATACAGGCAGATAAACAGACACACGCACACAAACATCTTGCCTTTTATATATATATATATATATATATATATATATATATATATATATATATATATATATTATCGATTTTCTGCATTATTGTAAAAACTACAGCCTTGAAACTTCTGAATATCGTTTCTTATGTTTTTGTCTATGAGTGTATCAAATTTGATTAAAATCGGACCAGTCAGTCAGTTAAGTGCCATACGTGAAACACGCTTGGGCGATCATGTCTCGATAGAGACATGACTGACTGGGCAGAAGATTATCCCGCAGTAGGTTGCCATTGCTTTCTGCGGTAGACTGGTTGCCGACCAAGGCTATAGAACACAATCTGTCCTGTTATTTAACTCATAACTGGAAGGAATAGACGGATTAATACCTTTCCCAATGGTATTTGCGCGTAAGTGAATGCAATGAATTCAACTGGAATTCGAACTCGGCTCCTCGATTTCTCGTTCCGAACCGATATCCACCGGTTCGCAACGCACATCCAAACTCGGACCACTCCTTCTATAACCCGATTTTTTAGATTATCTATTTTCGATATTTATCCGGGGTACCTCGTCACAAAACCTAGCTAAGAACACTCGCAGACGCTTATAGTACAACTGGGTAAATTTTCAAGAAAATCGGTTCAGTCATTTTGGAGTCTATAGGTAACGGACACACATACAGAGACGCACACACACAGACAAAGTTCCATTTATAAATAAGTTTAGATAATAGACACAACGTTTCGACCAAGTATCCTCTGGTCATCATCTATATCAACCAATATGAGAACAAAAGTTCGAAATAATTCCAAGATTATTGAAAATTACTCATCTAAGAAATAAAATACAAAAGAATTAAAACGCTTCCGAACAATTATTACACATCTGATAAATAAATAGTCATTCTGAAAGACACTCTTTTCGTCTCCCTGGTTCTCACCCGCTTGCTCGGCCGCCATTGCCCACCGGAACCATTTCTTCCGGCTCTATCGAAGCTGCTCGTCGAACCAAAACAGGCGCCTTTTCACCTCAGCACGGAACAAGTGTAAAAAAGTACTGAACGAAGCCAGGAGGGCGTTTGCTACCAGAATTAGGCAACGCATAGCATCCTCTAAGTTTGGCTCCAAAGATTACTGGCGTCTCTGCAAAAGCGTGCTCAGCAGGAACAAGACTTCAATACCCCCACTAATCAATGAATTTGAAGTTCTCACCTCCCCAGCCGACAAGGCTGAATGCTTTGCCCGTAGATTCTCAACCAATTCGACACTGGACTCGTTAGGAATACCTACACCAGACTTCCCACCCAGAACTAAGACTCAACTAAATAACGTCCACATAACACCCTCGCTGGTCGCCAAGATAATTGCTTAACTTGACCCACACAAAGCGAGCGGCGGTGACGGAATCCCAGTCATAGTACTGAAGAAATGTGCCCCAGAACTCTCCTCTGTCCTCTCTAAACTCTATAACCTCTGCCTATCTGCTTCCTGCTTTCCTGCCTGTTGGAAGTCCTCCTGCGTAGTTCCTATATTTAAGAATTCTGGCGAACCCTCAGACCCCGCCAATTACCGTCCTATTAGTCTCCTTCCAATCTTTGGCAAAGTTTTCGAAGCCATTATCAACGCCGAGGTGATTCAGCATCTTATGGCCAACGGGCTTCTCTCTGACAAACAGTACGGGTTTCTACTGCTGATATGCTAACGACCATTACCGAGTACCTATACCAGGCACTCGACAAGAATGGTGAAGCCCGAACCGTTGCCTTGGATATCTCCAAAGCATTCGACAGGGTCTGGCATGCTGGCCTCTTGTGCAAACTGCGGAGCTATGGGATAACTGGACATCTGTTTGACTTCATCCAGTCTTTCCTCTCTAACCGCACATTGAAGGTGGTATGAAATGGGCATGCCTCCCAAAACTACCATACGAACGCGGGCGTCCCTCAAGGTTCCATCCTAGGTCCCACGCTCTTTCTGATCTACATTAATGATCTCCCTGACACCATTAGATCCCAAGTTGGCATGTATGCCGACGACACAACAATCTACTCTCGCATCGATCAGAAACCAGGTCTGGACGACAAAGTGAACCTCGCTGCCGTACTTGAAAGGGACCTCCAATCCGTAGTGGCCTGGGGTAGGAAATGGTTGGTAAATTTCAATGCCTCTAAAACAAAGCTGTTATCAACTAACCACCATAGACAATCGCATCTACCTCCCATTAGCATGGGACAGGCTAGCCTCCCAGAGAGTAAAATACTACGCCTCCTTGGCCTTACACTCTCGGCGGACCTCAAATGGAATGACTATATTGAATCCATTGCCAAATCTGCTGCTATGAAAGTCGGCTCCCTGTGCAGGGCCCGGAAATTTTTCCCACCTGAATCTATTCTGCACATATACAACTCTACCATCCGCCCGTGTATTGAATATTGCTGCCATATCTGGTCGGGTGCCCCTGCTGCTCTCCTTAGGCTTCTTGACAAAATACAAAGGAGGATCTGTAACGTGGTTGATACTGACTTGGCAGACCGGCTGCAGCCGCTCTCTCACCGGCGTGATGTGGCTTCCCTGTGCCTCTTCTACAAGTACTTTCATGGCTTCTGCTCTGATGAGCTTAGATCACTGGTGCTGCCTAAGCACGAATTTACACGAGATACTAGATTAGCAACTAGGTCCCACCCTTTTACAGTTAAACAAATAAGATGTAACCGTAAATTCTACTTTCTTCTTTTCTCGCGCTTCCCGCCTGTGGAACTCCCTTCCACAAGTCTGCTTTCCCGACAGTTACAATCTCCAGGTGTTTAAATGCAGGGTCAATAGACACCTCCTATCACACTAACTCCCAACTATTCTCAGAACACTCTCATCTACCCAACCCTCATTCTCAGTATCCTTACCCGCCTATCACCCACCCTCTGACATTTCCTATATTTAATCATCCTTTCTCCACTCTACGTAGCCCCCTGCGCAGTAGTGGCAGTGACATGCCTTGCTCGGGGTGAAACGCTTATAAAAAAAAAATTAAAAAAAAAAAAAACTTTCTTTATCATTGTGTAAAGAATTGGTGGTGGGAACTTCTGCACCAATCTAGTATTTGGCATCGAGGAACATCGTTAAAAATCCCTTCTAAAGTACATAAGATAACCAAGAAATAAACAATACAAATTACATTGAATCAAAATTACGAGACATAACTCTTGAAGTAAGTGAATTAATGCTTAGCTCTAGAAGCAGATCAATATGTCTCTTGATATCAACAAACGTGAACGTCTTTTCACGCCTCGAATAGTCATAGGGTTTACGTTCATGCCAGGGCATTTTTGGCAATAACTGTTTGGGTATCACCCCTTTTTGGATACAAAAATGGACTCGTCTAGTGCGTACATATAATCCTGCCTATACAGCGAACAGTAGATGAGTTTTTGAGTTGAGTCCTTGTACTCTGCTATGACACTTTCAGCTCTCTACTTTCGGGTAGAGGGCGCTCTCTGCTTCCGAGCAGAGACCACTAACACAGTCGTGGTTCCGCCGAAGGGTAGAAGCACGACTGGGCAAAAATAGACAGACATTTTTTGGCCGGGCCATATAGCCCGGAAATCCCAGTCATAACTGACCATGTGTCACATGTTGCCCTTACTGGGAGGGACAACTAAATATAGATGAGTTTTTGAGTTGAGTTGATTAGTTGTGCCGCCGCTAGTTGGTCAGTAAGGACAGAGACTCATTACCCGGACATACTTCTTCACTACAAGATTGTATGTATTGATTCCTACTAATGGTATTCCTGAATTGACTAACCCGTGTTCCAGTTTGTATATTTTTGTTCAATATAACTTACATTTTTTATATCCATATCTGTTTTTGTTATCATTTATTTTGTGTGGTTCCTCAACCAGAATCCACAGCAAACTTGAAAACTTCAGCTTTGAAAAGAAAATCTTTATTCAGTGTGAAACATTTCTAAACAATTTAAGATGAAACTAATCTTAAAAGGTAACTATAATTTACATTTGCAAAGAAAATAATTAAAACAAAAACAAATAATTTGAACTATTTCATTGATTTTTGAGATGTGACATTTTCTTTTCTAAACTTTATTAATAACCAGGTGGAGTGAATTTTTGGTAGACAAGCATGTATGAAGAAAAAGTATCTATACGACTTATATTAATGAGAAATGTGATTGACTTTGGATAAAATGAAAGTTGACACAAAGTGACATTTTTAGCCCTTAAAGCCATTCATCCTTTGAATTAAGAATTTCGAAAATGTGCTTCTTAATAAACTACAAGTTATTCAAAATAATGTTTTGAATCCGACTTCAGTTTATTACCAGACTGTGTACTTTACTGTTCATGAGACAACGTGTGCCCCACAAAGTACACCAAGAAATAATGTCGATAGAATAATAATTGATATTTATTTAGTTATTTTTTTTATCTAGATGCGATACTTGTTTTTTAATGTCTTCTCGTACACGGATCTGGCAGCGATTAATGCGTAACAGATGTTAAACAGATGGGGAAGACGGATATTCGTTGGCGTTGGTCGCGTGTTGGAGACGCATCTCGTGCCGAAACGGATGTTAATGTTAGCTTTTTTCGCAGTCTTTTCAATCGGCAGCTGCGATGGAAGAAGCTGGCAATACTTTCTTGAGGATAAAAACCAATTCAAATCGTTCCGGTGACATTTTATTATCTGTTTGCAGATAACATTTTTACATATGTTAGTCGTATTAATTCTAAATGTTACATTTTGCAAAGTTGGTTATCAAAAGTGGGACAAACTGACTACCTATCTAGCATCTCGTTTATTGCGCTTATGCTTTGATATAAATCGATCTGTTCATCAGCTGACTGTGCAAAATCTACATCGTCATTCGTGGTCGAGAGGTCTAAGACCCCCCAGATCACTTGGTGGCTTCCCCTATGTGGATAGGGAACGCAGCTTCGAATCCTGCCGAATAAAAAACATTTTCGTAACAAAAATTTATCGTAAAGAATCGGGCCGGTAGAAATAAATATATAATACTATTTGATTAAAAACAGAATATCTACTTAAATACGAGTATCGATAAAAAATAATGTTCAAGCAATTCATTTCAAATTGTCGGTTGTTTATAACCAAGTTTCGTTAATCTTCGTTAATTTCCGTAACATGATGATTATCGTAAATAATCAGGCCGGCAGAAATAATTATATAATACTGTTTGATTATAAACAGAATATCTACTTAAATACGAGTATCGATAAAAAATAATGTTCAAACAAATCATTTCATACACATATATATATATATATATATATATATATATATATGGTATAAATGTCACCTTGTGTCAGCAGTAACCCTTCTTTTATACAAGTTTCTAAAGATGACTGACAGTTCACTGCGATTAAGTTTTTTAATGAATTTTTCTTATGCTTGCACAAGTGTTTTGTTTTTTTTCGGAACGAATAGTTCGTTAAATCTCCCCAAAAGTTCTGCATATCCGGATTCTGCTTTCCACAGGCGAGAAGTGCGAAATTGAAACTATAAGAATAGAACTTCTGGTTACATATTGCTAATCTAACAGTAAAAATCTGAGACCTAGTTGGCAATCAAGTCGTAAACTAAAATTCATGAAGTTGAGGCACCAAGGAAGAAAGTTCATCAAAATAATTGTCATAAACTATTTATAGAAAAGACAGAGGGGAGCCACATAACGACGGTCGAAAAGCGACTGAAGTCCAATCAAAAAAGATCGATTACTTTAGATATGCTTCTTTGAATTTTGCTAAGATTCTCGAGACATCTATAGCCGGAGAAGGAAATTGAAACCAGATTAATATTCACTCCACTGTCGAATGATAAATTTTTAAATGCGTAAAATGGCAACATGGATTCCGAGGAGAAAACTATTTGGCATGACACAGGTTTTCCTTCATGAAGGTGAAACACGTGAGCCCAAGATTGCTCAATGAGTGGGTCTCTGGTGGTTAGCAGCAGCCATAAGACATAATTGATTATTTTGATGATTAAATGATAATAATTTCGTTCTAGGGCAATAAAAAAAATCTAAAGCAATTACTTGCCCGAGTTAACCATTGATTTGAGATAAATGTGGAGAGTAGCTGCCATATTTTTTTGGACCAGTCGGACTTGCTACTTAGATTTTTTTTTTTTTTTAATCATATCACCCCAAGCAAGGCGGTAACGCCACTGATGCGCAGGGGGCTACGTAAGGGTAAAAAGAACGTAAAAGAGAAAGCCGGAAACCACATCCTAAACAGGAAACAAGGGATGAACCTCTTCACCTGTTCAATAGATGCGGGTGGAGTGTGAATCGGGCGATAGTTTAGTCTATCTACTCCAATTGAAAAAAAAATAAATAAATAAAAAAGGAAAAGAGTGAAAAGATTGGAAAAGAGAAAACCGGAAACCGCATCCTAAACAGGAAACAAGGGATGAGCCTCTTCACCTGTTCAATAGATGTGGGTGGAGTGTGAACCGGGCGATAGAAGTAAACAGTTGCATCATCTGCATAAATATATAGTTTGAAATCGATGATATCGATAAGGTTGTTGTTGAAGATAAGGAACAATATAGATTCAAGAATTGAACCTTGGGTGATCCCCACATTAATGTGAAATTCTTGGAAAACGTGTCGGTTCAACCTGATCCTCATTATACCATTTGTCAAGAACGATTGAATTAAGCTAAATATTTATCTATAGACACCATAGCTGGGGAGCTTGTGGAGAAGGTCAACATTCTAAACCATCTTTGAGATATGTAAAGCCAAAGCCCGAGCCTTACCGTTCTTATCTAAAATCTGATAAGTAAATCCAGTAATAACCGTCAACACATCGGCGGTATCAGTCAGTCAAGTGCCATACGTGATACACGCTTGGGGGATCATGTCTCGAAAGAGACATGACTGACTGGGCAGAAGATTATCCCGCAGTAGGTTGCCATTGCTTTCTGCGGTAGATTGGTTGACGACTAAGGCTATAGAACATAATCTGTCCTATTATTTGACTCATAACTAGATGGGGGAAGTGATGTACTATATTATTATGTAGTAATTAGTGGGGGATCAGTTTATTACTTCAAAACAATAGGAAATCGATCCCCCACTTTATGCCCAGTAGAAGCCTTAATCATGTTTCCAGCTATTATATTCAGTCAGTCAGTTAAGTGCCATACGTGATACACGCTTGGGCGATCATGTCTCGAAAGAGACATGACTGACTGGGCAGAAGATTATCCCGCAGTAGGTTGCCATTGCTTTCTGCGGTAGACTGGTTGCCGACCAAGGCTATAGAACCCAATCTGTCCTGTTATTTAACCCATAACTGGAAGGAAGAGACGGATTAATACCTTTCCAATGGTATTTGCGCGTAAGTGAATAGAATGGATTCAACTAGAATTCGAACTCGGCTCCCCGGCTTTTCGTTCCGAGCCGATATCCACTGAACCACAACAAACATCCGCTTCGGCGGTATACTTGGAGTAAAAAAAAAAAGATTCTGTTTCTCCCAAAAAAAGCCGGATGAAGTGAGTTACTAAACAAATTCAGGGTTGATTAGAGTGTCTAGTCAGTCAGTCAGTTAAGTGCCATACGGGATACATGCTTTGGGTGATCATGTCTTGAAAGAGACATGACTGACTGGGCAGAAGATTATCCCGCAGTAGGTTGCCATTGCTTTCTGCGGTGAAGTGGTTGCTAGACAAGGCTATAGAACCCAATCTGTCCTATTATTTAACCCATAACTGGAGGGAAGAGACGGATTAATACTTTTCCCAGGGGCATTTGTGCGTAAGTGAATTCAAGGAATTCAACTGGAATTCGAACTCGGCACCCCGATCTCTTATTCCGAGTCGATATCCACTGCACCACAACGCACATTAGTGTAGCACTTTGCCAAAAGGCGATAAAAGGCTAATAGAGAAATAATTCGAGGCATCAGAACGCTTACAGAAAAGACAAAGGAAAGCAAAAATTACAGTGGTGAGAAAGTGACTGAAGTCGAAATACCAGGTTACGAGGCCTTTAGAGGCTTTTAAAGGCCTTTTGAATTTTGTACAGATTCTCTAGATATTTAGCCGGAGCACCAGACTTGATATGGCTGCAATATTCAATGCACGGAACTACAGAGCAGGATTTCCAATAAGCTGAAACGCAAGAAGCAGCGAGAGGCATTTATTGTAGAATTAGGAGCGAACAGGACCCAGTTCAGGAGCACATTTCTTTAGGGCAATTGCAGGGATGCCGTCTACTTTACAAGCCTTGTGGGATCTGGTTTAGAGACGATAGCAGAAATCATGGACAGAGGTATGTAAATATCACTTAGGGAAAAATTCAGGCAAAATCTTGATGAGTCGAGAGTGAACTTTGAAGAGAATTTCCAAGTTAAGCATTCTGCTTTATCTACAGTAGATGGCAATACATCAAACTGATTAAACTGAAGAATGACTGAGAATTTTGCCCTTGTTCAGCGCCCTTTTCCAGAGCAACCAGTAATTTCTAGAATCACACTCGTGAGAAACTCATACGGTGTCTCATTCTAGCAACGATTAGCAACTTTGCCTCGTTTAGGACACGCTTGCGTTGTGGTACAGTGGATATCGGCTCGGAACGAGAAATCGGGGAACCGAGTTCGAATTCCGTTGAATTCATTGCATTCACTTACGTGCAAATACCCTTGGGAAAGGTATTAAACCGTTTCTTCCCACCAGTTATGGGTTAAATAGCAGGACAGATTGGGTTCTATAGCCTTAGCTGGCAACCAGTCTACCGCAGAAAGCAATGGCAACCTACTGCGGGATAATCTTCTGCCCAGTCAGTCATGTCTCTTTCGAGGCATGATCGCCCAAGCGTGTTTCACGCATGGCACTTAACTAACTGACTGAATATAAAAGTTGAAAACATGATTAAAACTTCTATTGGTCACAAAGTGAGGGATCAGTTTTATATTGTTATGAAGTAATATACTGATCCCCCCCAAATTATACTTAATATAATAACGTAATATAATCTATCTCTTCTCCCTTCAACTATGAGTCAAATAACAGGACAGATTGGGTTCTATAGCCTTGGTCATCAACCAGTCTACCGCAGAAAGCAATGGCAACCTACTGCGGGATAATAATCTTCTGCCAAGTCAGTCATGTCTCTTTCGAGACATGATCGCCCAAGCGTGTTTCACGTATGGCACTTAACTGACTGACTGATTATTCTCATTACAATCGGATAGAAAGGGGCGTCTATGAAGATCGGAACGGTCGCGTCGCTAAAGCAGGAATATGTGATTCTAGCGAGCTATAGTGTCTAAACCTGCAGGAGTGAACCAAGGAGTAGATTGGGTTTTCACTTGGTATTTCCGCGCTGATGTCGGCTTTGACCTAGAAAGAAACATCACTGACACAATTCTCTGGATGATTAGAGTAACATTCTAAGGGAAGTCGTGAAAAAAATCATGAAATTAATCCCAATCAGTGTGTTGCTAGCAAAAAAGATGTCCTGTTAATAGACGAACGAAAATAAATATTTAAACACTAATGCTTAGTCAGACTTGCCAAGATGGCAGAACTGCAGAACATGACATGAGTCCAGGGAAGAGGTAAGAAACAGCTCAAGTAGAGAAACATGTCAGAGTTACGAAGGAATTATGTTATTTGAGTAAGGGATTGAGTAATTAAGAAATCTTGCTATGATGGACATTGAAGTCGCCAAACACAAATACATTTGCCGACGAACAGAGAGAGAGAGAGAGAGAGAGAGAGAGAGAGAGAGAGAGAGAGGGCCTTATCTATATTATCAAAAATTATCAAGAGGAAAGAGAAGCATAAAGGAAGCAATAACTGAGTAAATTTAATAGTGAATGTCGTCGGAATGATATGTAAGAACAATCAAGCGACTCAAGAGAGAGCTTCCTTGACAGTTGAAGATGTTTGCGAACGTAGACACCAAGGCCATGAATGTGGATACTCATCATCATGCCCTGGAGACGAAGAGGCAACGAATTAAACTCGATGACGCGCCGCTCGTTCAAATCCTCCTACTACTTCAATCATATCTCTGTGCTTCAACCACGTAACTTGCTATGGATTTAGCGGCTTGGTTGGAGAAGTTGTGGCTCTGGGAGGCACCGTCCTAGGAGTAAAGGAGCTTGGATGAGTTCATCCACAGAATTTGTAAACGAGCAGCGCGTCATCGTGTTTAATTTGGCACCAGGGCCCGTGGTACAGTTGGTATAACATCACCTTAATAACCAAACTGTCGGGGTTTCGAGTCCTGGTAGTGGATGCGCACTGCTGAAGAGTCCCAAATATAGGCAGAGGTTAGTGCTTTCTGCATTCTGTTGAGGTCGAATATAAAGCTCGATGAATTACTTAATATATATATCTAAACTTATTTATAAATGGAACTTTGTCTGTCTGTGTGTCTGTGTGTGTGTGTGTGTGTATCAGTTACCTATGGACTCCGAAATAGTTGAACCGATTTTCTTGAAAATTTACACAGTTGTACTATAAGCGTCTGTGAGTGTTCTTAGCTAGGTTTTGTGCCGAGGTACCCCCGATAAATATCGAAAATCGATAATCGAAAAAATCGGGTTATAGAAGGAGTGACCCGATTTTAATCAAATTTGATACACGCATAGACAAAGACATAAGAAACGATATTCAGAAGTTTCACGGTTGCAGTTCTTACAATAGTGCAGAAAATTGATAATATATACATATATAAAAGGCAAGATGTTGGTGTGTGTGTGTGTCTGTTTATCTGCCTGTATCTCTGTATTTTTTCAGCCCTTTTATTTTAGTTTTTACTTCGGGTTTGACTCTAAGTAGTTATAATTGTAGTTCTTAGTCTCAGCCATGATACCATTTACTCAGAGGACTTATTTAGCCTTCAAAATTCAGTTTACGACGAAAAAAACTTATTTGATATTGATACCAGGAAATCAAAATTTAACTTACATCCATTCATTTTTCTTTCAGTCTACGGTTTCGCTTTAACAGGAAACAACTATTGCTTTTCAGTCTTTCGTGCCAACGTCGAAAGAGTCTGAGCTCCAGGATCATGGATTAGTTTTCAAGCTTTCATTACACCCGAGCAACGCCGGGCTATACTGCTAGTATATATATATATATATAATCAGTTGAAATGTATAATATTTATGAGCATAGAAGTCCCGACATTCAGTGTAATCCTGATAGAAGAGAGTTGTCGGGACCGGATAACATTTCTCTTATATCCGGGTTTGGTCTATTTTATATACATTACCACGGGCTCTAATTTGGGACCAGGGAAAATATATCTTATATCCGGGCTTTTCTTATATCATAGTCTGTTATATCCGGGTTTTACTGTAGTATTCATAAACGTCTTAATGTATGCGTAATTGAGTGTGTCTGTGGAAAGATTTGTTTTTGGATTGGTCATAACTTTCATGTTCGGTTTCATTGTAAATTTTGTAACAGGTTTGACCGTCATATGGTCTTCTGAAAAATCGAAGAGTTTCCCATCTTTTCTTTATGCTGTTGAACATTCATATAATGTAACATCGACGGCTACAGAGGGGTGTGGAAAGACTTTTTTTTAAAATCATTTTTTAATCATTTCACCCTGAGCAAGGCATTCCACTGCCACTATTGCGCAGGGGGTGACATAGTGTCGGGGAAGTGATGAGAAAAGGATGGTTAGATATAGGAAATATCAGAAGGAGGGTGATAGACGGGTAAGGGTACCGAGAATGAGGGTTGGTTAGATGGTGAGAGTGTTTGAGAGAATAGATGCAAGTTAGTGTGTTAGGAGGTGTCTATTGACCTTACATTTAAACTCCTGGAGATGGTAGCTGTCGGGGAAGCAGGCATGTGGAAGGGAATTCCACAGGCGGGAAGCGAAAGAAAAGAAGCTGTTGGAGTAGAAATTACGGTTATATCTTATTTGTTTCACTGTAAAAGGGTGGGACGTAGTTGCTAATCTAGTATCTCGTGTAAATTCGTACCTAGGCGGCACCAATGACCTAAGTTCATCGGAGCAGAAGCCGTGAAAGTATTTATAGAATAGGCACAGGGAAGCCACGTCACGCCGGTGAGAGAGTGGTTGCAGCCGGTTCGCCAAGTCAGGATCGATCAGGTTACAGATTCTCCGTTGTATTTTGTCAAGAAGCCCGAGGAGAGTAGCAGGGGCACCCGACCAGATGTGGCAGCAGTATTCAATACACAGGCGGATGGTAGATTTATATATGTGCAGGATAGATTCAGACGGGAAAAATTTCCGGGCCCTGCACAGAGAACCGACCTTCATAGCAGCGGACTTAGCAATGGATTCGATATAGTCATTCCATTTGAGGTCCGCCGAGACTGTAAGGCCAAGGAGGCGTAGTGTTTTACTCTCAGGGAGGCAAGCCTGGTCCATGCTAATAGGAGGTAGGTGCGATTGTCTCTGAGCCTGGTCCATGCTAATAGGAGGTAGGTGCGATTGTCTCTCAGCCTGGTCCATGCTAATAGGAGGTAGGTGCGATTGTCTCTGAGCCTGGTCCATGCTAATAGGAGGTAGGTGCGATTGTCTCTGAGCCTGGTCCATGCTAATAGGAGGTAGGTGCGATTGTCTCTCAGCCTGGTCCATGCTAATAGGAGGTAGGTGCGATTGTCTCTCAGTCTGGTCCATGCTAATAGGAGGTAGGTGCGATTGTCTCTGAGCCTGGTCCATGCTAATAGGAGGGAGGTGCGATTGTCTCTGAGCCTGGTCCCTGCTAATAAGAAAATAAAACTGCAATATTGCAATATTTCTTGATTATTCTTTATAATGAAATAGCAAGTTCATATGAATCAAAGACGAATGGACTTGATGTTCACAAATGAATAGATAAACCTATCAGAAAAGACAGTGTTGACCTTTTGTCGCTTAAGAATTGAATACAATGGCTAACCTAAACGAACGTCTGTGGTTGTCATAAAACACTGTTTATAACAATGAATGATAGCATCCTAATTAACCTTTTCAAGAGAGGATAAGAAGAATGTAAGCACGTCATGCAAAGAACCTGATATTTTTTTTCAGTTGCTATCGGCTTGGAACGAGAAATCGCGGAGCTGAGTTCGAATTCCAGTTGAATTCCTTGCATTCACTTACACGAAAATACCCTTGGGAAAGGTATTAATCCGTCTCTTGTCCCCAGTTATGGGTTAAATAACAGGACAGATTGGGTTCTATAGCTTTGGCTGGCAACCAGTCTACTGCAGAAAGCAATGGCAACCTACTGCTGGATAATCTTCTGCCCAGTCAGTCATGTCTCTTTCGAGACATGATCGCCTAAAGCGTGTATCACGTATTTCACTCAACTGACTGACTGTCCTTTTTGTTAATAATCTTCTTATAATTAAACTTCTACTGGACATAAAGTGGGGGATCGCTTTTCTATTGTTATGAAGTAATAAACTGATCCCCCCCAATTACTACTTAATAATGTAATACATCTCTTTCCCCTCTAGCTATGAGTTAAATAACAGGACAGATTGGGTTCTATAGCCTTGGGTGGCAACCAGTCTCTACCGGAGAAAGCAATGGCAACCTACTGCGGGATAATCTTCTGCCCAGTCAGTCATGTCTCGAAAGAGACATGATCATCCAAAGCGTGTATCACGTATTTCACTCAACTGACTGACTGTCCTTTTTGTTACGATTTTCCTAAAAACTTTCTAGTTATTTACGCATTTCGTCCATGGCATTCTCAGTATTCTTCTGTAGAGCTATATATTTCTTGTCTCGAGTCTTCATCTGTGAGGAAATTGTCCAGCATTCACTGCCATAATACATCATATTATAGCAGTTTAGCACTCTTTTCTTTCTTTCTGATGAAATTTTCTCGTTTCTTAATAATTTGCTTAGCATTTCGGAAGCATATTTTGCTATTTCAATGCAGCTTCGAAATTTGGTGTCGCATTTCTCCCCACTGTTTATTGCAGTCATTAAAAAAAAATAATAAAAAACTCAGAGTGGATGTTTTTGAAAGCATTTTTCTTTGCAAACGTATTTTATTAATGTCAGAATGATTTAAGTTCTATTAAATAATTCAGCTGGAGTTTTAAAAGATATAGTTCAGATCAGTCAGTTAAGTGCCATACGTGATACACGCTTAGGCGATCATGTCTTGAAAGAGACATGACTAACTGGGCAGAAAATTATCCCGCAGTAAGTTGCCATTACTTTCTGCGGTAGAGACTGGTTGCCACCCAAGGCTATAGAACCCAATCTGTCCTGTTATTTGACTCATAGCTAGAGGGGAAAGAGATGTATTACATTATTAAGTAGTAATTAGGGGGGATCAGTTTATTACTTCATAACAATAGAAAAACGATCCCCCACTTTATGTCCAGTAGAAGTTTAATTATATTAGTCCAAGGTTATAGAACCCAATCTTTCCTATTATATAACGCATAACTGGAGGGGAGAGACGGATTAATACCTTTCTCAAGGGTATTTGCGCGTAAGTGAATGCAATGAATTCAACCGGGATTCGAACTCGCGACGAAATAGTTTCAATATATCGGTCAGGGAAAATACACACGAAGTTTTCAAAGTTTTAATTTTTGAAATTTATAATCATTAATCATTGGAAGAAATCGTTAATACAAAGTTCGAGAAATATACTCGAGTTTAATGTTGACCTATAATTCTTTCTTTCTTATTAACTTTCGGCTTACCAGGTGGGTTTTGACGCTACAGTTTTTGATCATAGGGACTTTTATCGTTGTAAAGACATTTTTGGTGTAAGCTTTTCAAGTTATCAGCATGAAGCAACAGGCACTTATTTACTCACACACAAAAATTGTGCTGGCTCTGACTGTCGACAGTAATGATGGGACTGTGGCCGTTTTAGCGTTAAGGGTAACGGGGAGGATGGCGTGGATGCGTGGAGGGTGAACGTTGGCAATGTTGGGAAATTGTAGCCTAGGAATGTGTTGGCATGTAGTAGGATGGGCTGACCTTGTCAACACAAGTCTCCCACCCAGCCAAACTGGGCCCACGTCACTTGGGCGACTCTGCTAGCGACGACGACAGTGATGACGATGACAAGGAGGATGGCCTACTTTTTTAGTTTGATCTGAAAACAATAAATAAATAAATAAAATAAAATAAAAAATAAAAAAGTAGAAATAAATGTATTAACGATTTTTACTTATATAATTATAACTTTCAATCCAATATGCTTAGTAATTTACCAAAAAAATAAAATAAAAAACTCTTCATTTAACCACCATCTCAGGTGAAAAAACTGAGTAAGTTATTAGATCTGAAACAAAAAAAAATAATGATGATAATATGCATGCCTTTTAAGCATAGTAAACATTGAGCGTTGTGGTGCAGTGGATATCGGCTCGGATCGAAAAGTCGGGGAGGCGAGTTCTAATTCCAGTTAAATTCCTTGCATTCACTTACGCACAACTACCCTTGGGAAAGGTATTAATCCCTCTCTTCTCTCCAGTTATGGGTTAAATAACAGGACAAATTTGGTTCTATAGCCTTAGCTAGCAACCAGTCTACCGTAGAAAGTAATGGGGACTTACTGTGGGATAATCTTCTGCCCAGTCATGTCTCTTTCGAGACATGATCATCCAAGCGTATATTACGTATGGCACTTAACTGACTGAATATAATAGTTGAAAACATCACGAGAGCTTCTACTAGACATAAAATGGGTAATCAGTTTTCAATTGTTATGAAGTAATAAACTGATCCCTCACTAATTACTACTTAATAATATATTTCATCTCTTCCCCCTCTAGCCATGAGTTAAATAACAGGGCAGATTGAGTTCTACAGCCTTGGTCGGCAACCAGTCTACCGCAGAAAACAATGGCAACCTACTGCGGGATAATCTTCTGCCAGTCAGTCATGTCTCTTTCGAGACATGATCACCCAAGCGTGTATTACCTATGGCACTTAACTGACTGACTGAACAGACCTGAATCGATCTGTGTAAATGGAACATATAAAATTCTCTTGGAACTTTGAGATTCAAACCGACAATACCCACTAAGCAAGAAAATCGAATCCAGGTAATCATAAGCAAGAAGAAAAGATCGACTTGTATAAAATTTACCCACCCAACTCTAGAGATGATAATTTCGACACAAGGCTGAAATAAACATGGAACTTAACAGACGTTAGTCCGAGTAGTGCCAGAAATGGTTAACTCTCCTCGGAATTATCTTTTTGGAATACTTTAAACATTTCGGATTGATTCTGGTTCGATTCAGTGCAATGGGGTGGTACTACCTCCACGGGAGTACTGGAGCGATGCCAAGTCGTGGATTTCGCAAATTAAAACTAAGAAAATGTGACAGGTGAATACGAAACTGAGGAATTTATAGAACATTAAAGTGACAGTCGTTCCTGTCGTTATGAAAACGGTGGAAAATAGACCCGAAAGGGGAAAAATAGTAACTAGAAATCAAGGGAAGAGTAGGGATCATTGAGAGTATATCAATGCTGAAATCAGATTGTATAGTAAGGAAAGTGCTAAATTATCTTGGAAACTTGTTGTCACTTTATCTCCAGTATAAGCAACAACTTACTACCAGTGTATTCAATGGATGACCATAACAGCACCAACAAGCAATAATAAGAACAAGGAATAGTAATGAAAATTGATTATTTTATTAAGAACTCACACTCACATCTCTCGCTCCGTCAGTTAAGTGCCATACGTGATACACGCTTGGGCGATCATGTCTCGAAAGAGACATGACTGACTGGGCAGAAGATTATCCCGCAGTAGGTTGCCATTGCTTTCTGTGGTAGACTGGTTGCCGACCAAGGCTATAGAACCCAATCTGTCCTGTTATTTAACCCATAACTGGAAGGAAAAGACGGATTAATACCTTTCCCAAGGGTATTTGTGCGTAAGTGAATACAATGGATTCAACTAGATTTCGAACTCGGCTCCCCGGTTTCTCGTTCTGAGCCGATATCCACTGTACCACAACGCACATCTCTCGCTCACCCAATCAATTACTCACTTTCCTTGTCCCAAATTCTACTCCCTTGCCATAATAATAATAATAATAAACACTGCAATATGCATGAAAAAAGAGAATTCAGCTTTTTTTTTTATCATTTCACCCCAAGTAAAGAAATTTCACTTCCACTATTGCGCAGGGGGTTACATAAGGGAAGATGATAAGAAATAGTTGTTAGTTATAGGAAATGTCGGGAGAAGGGTGATAGACGGATGAGGATACCGAGGATGGGGGTTGGGTAGATGGGAAAAGAGTTTGAGAGAATGGATGCGAGTTAGTGTGATAGGAGATGTTTATTGACCTTACATTTAAATTCCTGGAGATTGTAGCTGTCGGGGAAGCAAGTATATGGAAGGGAATTCCACAGGCGGGAAGTGCGAGAAAAGAAGCTATTAGAGTAGAAATTACGGTTACATATTATCTGTTTCACTGTGAAAGTGTGAGACCTAGTTGCTAATCTAGTATCTCGTGCAAGTTCATAACTAGGGGGCACCAGTGATCTAAGTTCATCGGAGCAGAAGCCGTGAAAGTATTTATAGAAGAGGCACAGGGAAGCCACATAACGCCGTATAGCTAGGTTCGTTAATTCGTCCCAATGAGATTTTAATAAAATTGTAACTGAAAATTCCATCAGTGAGACTGACGCTTTGTCAATTTTCGGGAAGTGATTTTTCCCCGAAATTTTCCAGGGAAAATAACAGAGAAACACATTTCGTTCATTTTTCTTTTTCTCACATCATATTTGAAAATCTTCAAACATTGGGTTTAAAAATTTCATATTTTGTTCTTGAAGAGGAAATCGTATCAAAATGTCATGTGATTTTGTTGTCCATACTTTATAAAGACAAGGAGACTTGTCGTGGGATAGGAGTAAACAAGCTGTTCTAGAAACCATAACCACACAGGTTGTCGCACACTGTCGTCTCATAACAAACTAAGTGGGCAAATATCAACTATAGAAAAGCAAAGATACGCACATTTACCGACATAAACTCTTCTCAAAAATGTCTATTGTACACGATAACGATAACTATTGAAAATTATAGTCATTTTTTTTTTTATCATATCACCCCGAGCAAGGCGGTAACGCCATTGATATGCAGGGGGCTACGTTAGAGTGAAAAGATTGGAAAAGAGAAAGCCGGAAACCGCATCCTAAACAGGAAACAAGGGATGAGCCTCTTCATCCGTTCAATAGACGTGGGTGGAGTGTGAACCGGGCGATAGTTTAGTCTATCTACTCCAATTGAAAAAGAAAAAAAAAGAGTAAAAGATTGGAGAAGAGAAAGCCGAAAACCACATCCTAAACAGGGAAAAAGGGATGAGCCTCTTCACCCGTTCAATAGACGTGGGTGGAGTGTGAACCGGGCGATAGTTTAGTCTATCTACTCCAATTGAAAAAGAAAAAAAAATAGTAAAAGATTGGAGAAGAGAAAGCCGGAAACCACATCCTAAACAGGGAAAAAGGGATGAGCCTCTTCACCCGTTCAATAGACGTGGGTGGAGTGTGAACCGGGCGTAAAAGAGTAAAATAATAATTATGAAAGTCACACAGAAAATGGGAAAATTGATAATTTTTCCTAATTCCATTTTAATTTACATCATCTTCAAACCTTGTAACGTCTTGAAGTAAAAAAAACAAAACCAAAAAGTAAAAAAAATGTACAGTATTTACATTATTTGGACTATTGTCCTCATCTTTGTTGCCATTTGTATGACGTTTCGGCTGTTGATCGCTCCGGCCTTCTTCAGGTGCTAGGAATTTCGAAACGAACCTTTTATTACAATCACTGGGGTATATCATCCGCATTCCTTGCGTAAAGTCTCGATTGGAAGTCATGAGTTATCTCGCTCCGACCCTGTAAGTTCACCACTGCTGTAGCTTGCTACTGAAGTCACAACTTTAAGAGTCAAGTCAGGAACTAACCAACGTCTATATTCACTGAGTCATGTGTCCTTAAGGACAAGAACAACAGAATTTTTGAGACTTATAAACCTAAAGATTGTAATAAAGGTTTCGGTCGAAACGTCTACAAATAGCAACAGATATGAGGACAACAGTCCGAATAATGTAAATACTACCTCATCTCAGAAATATAGACAAATAGAATGATCTATTATTAAACGTCGTACAAATGGCAACAAAGATGAGGACAATAGTCCAAATAATATAAATACTGTAAATATTACCTCATCTCAGAAATATAGACAAATAGAATGATCTATTATTAAACGTCGTACAAATGGCAACAAAGATGAGGACAATAGTCCGAATAATGTAAATACTGTAAATACTACCTCATCTCAGAAATATAGACAAATAGAATGATCTATTATTAAACGTCGTACAAATGGCAACAAAGATGAGGACAATAGTCCGAATAATATAAATACTGTAAATATTACCTCATCTCAGAAATATAGACAAATAGAATGATCTATTATTAAACGTCGTACAAATGGCAACAAAGATGAGGACAATAGTCCAAATAATATAAATACTGTAAATACTACCTCATCTAAGAAATATAGACAAATACAAAGCAAATACTTCAGCAAAATTATCCAAAAAGTATATGACACAGTAATTTTTTCTGGAAGTACCTCTGATTTCTTGATGACTATCATTGATAGTTCCTATTTCAGAAAAGACAAGATATGCAGATTAACCTGAATTTATTTAGATTATACCGTGTTTTTTAAGTATATACATTTCCATCAAAGAAATGCTTTTTTTGTGAAGCAATTTTACATATAGAGAAAAAGGAGAGTGAAAGCAAAAAAGCAAGATGCATATGGAGAAAAACTGAATTGAAATATTATTTACAGTTTAAAAACAAAAGGCATATATAAACTTATTTATAAATGGAACTCTGTGTGTGTATGTGTGTGTATGTGTGTGTGTGTATGTGTGTGTCTGTGTGCGTCTGTGTGTGTGTGTGTGTGTGTGTGTGTCAGTTACCTATAGACTCCAAAACGGTTAAACCGATTTTCTTGAAATTTACACAGTTGTACTATAAGCGTCTGTGAGTGTTCTTAGCTAGGTTTTGTGTCGAGGTACTCCCGATAAATATCGAAAATCGATAATCGAAAAAGTCGGGTTATAGAAGGAGTGATCCGATTTTAATCAAATTTGATACACTCATAGACAAAGACATAAGAAACGATATTCAGAAGTTTCACGGTTGCAGTTCTTACAATAGTGCAGAAAATTGATAATATATACATATATAAAAGGCAAGATGTTGGTGTGTGTGTGTCTGTTTATCTGCCTGTATGCCTGTATTTTTTCAGTTTTTGCTTCGGGTTTGGCTCTAAGTGTGTATAATTGTAGTTCTTAGCCTTTTGCTTTGATCACAGCCTTCATTCTCTCAGACATTGACATCACAAGCTTCTACAATGTATCTAATGATATCTCCTGCCAAGCAGCTTGTATTTGTTACCAAAGCGTGTCTTGCGAAGTAATATTAGATTTATCAATTCGAGAGTGGGGAATAAAAAAAAAAGTCAGTCATATCCAAGGTTAATAGAATAATGAGTAGTTTTAAATTAACATTAATAGAAAATAGGAAAAATGAAATATAACTTCTCTTTAATACATTTCATTTACATCTAGTTTTAAATAATCAATATTTATTAGCAATTTATTTGGCTTTTCACCCTGTATTTGAATTTCAGTGAGTTTTTTAGGAATATCACTCCTGTCTTAATACTTTTGCATACTACCGGGAGTGTGCAAAAGTGTTAGGACAGGGGTGATTTTAAACTTTATTTTGATGCCTTATAAAAGATAAAATAGTTCTTGTCCTAATACTTTTGCACAGTGCAGTATATATATATATATATATATATATATATGTGTGTGTGTGTGTGTGTGTGTGTGTGTGTGCAGGATGATATTTATGTAATGTCGTCTAAATGACGCCCAAATTGAAATAGCACTGACATTTCATTTTAACAGATATATTTACCAAAATTACACAAAAAATATCTTGAACTACTAAAAACTAAATTTATACAATAAACTCGACATTAGCTTCAACCACGGCCTCCAGACAACTTTGGAATCTCCTGCAACTCTTCTGGGTGCTCTCCTTGTTTAAGTTGGTGAATACTACTATAATCCTTGCCTTCAGGTCATCTTTGGTGTTACAAGGAATTTTGTTGGTCAACTCTCTCAGCTGCTCTCCACACATGATAATCAAGCGGGGTGACGTCTGGGGAGTTAGGTGGCCAGATATATGGGCTGATGTGGTCACAGAAATTGTCTGACAGCTATGACCGGGTTCTCCTGCTTTTGTGGCATAGTGCCAGACATAAGGTCTTCCAGCAGCCACACTCTTGACCCAGGACAGCACTACATCTTCAAGGCACTTGATGTAGGACTCCGTGTTGAGTCTAAGGCTTCGTGGGAAGATGAATTTATCACTAGTGATAAATCGAAACATCATGATGTTGACTGGATATATATATATATATATATATATATATATATATATATATATATATATATATATATTGATTGATTGATTGATTGATTGATTGATTGTTTAATTACTTAGTTTCTGGTCAGAATAAGGTTAGACCAGTGCACATTTGTATTAAAAAGTGTTCAATACAATTATATTGTAGAACTTTTGAATATTTTCCATTTGTAAACGAGTTATTACGCTACCTAGGTTTCTATCATGAGTGGTGTCTTCAGGTGATTTACAGTAACTGATTTTACCGTTTACCGTTTTTAAGAACATTAAAAAAGAACGGTAAGCGGTAAAATCAATTATTGCAAATCGCCTGGAGACAACACTCATGGTAGAAACCTAGGTCGCCAAATAGCTCGTTTACAAATATATATATATATATATATATATATATATTTTCTAGACATATGCTATTAAATATAAGAGACAATGAATGTCTATTATGTTTAATCATGAGCCGTTCTAAACGTCGTATTTTTGTTTTAATTTCAGTTGAAAATAAAGACAAAAATTCTCCAACATTTGGATAATTATTTATTGGTTTTCTTCTAAGCTTTCGGCTCACATGAGCCATCATCCAACTCTTTCTTAATCCTCTGCACTGTCCTTAGATTGACTTTCAAATACTCTGAAATATTCATATTCATATTGAACCTCCCGGCGCGAATGCCAAGGCGTACAGCATGCTGTTTCCAAATTTCTGGCTGAGTAGATTGCGCCCAACTGACTTTACTATACTGTGCAGTCGATAAAATTAAAAACGAACAACGCGAGATTGAAAACAAAAAATGGCAACCATCGCACCTTTGTATGTAAGTGTTTATGTGTACCTAATATTATAAATATTACATAATTAATATAATATTAAAATATTATAATAGTTATAATATCTTATAATATTATATTATAATGTGTACTTAATATTATAAATATTACATAATTAATATAATATTAACATATTATTATAGTTATAATATGTTATAATACTATATTATAATGAGTACCTAATATTATAAATATTACATAATTAATATAATATTAAAATATTATAATAATTATAATATGTTATAATATTATATTATAATGTGTACCTAGTATTATAAATATTACATAATTAATATAATATTAAAATATAATAATTATAATATGTTATTATATTATAATGTGTACCTAGTATTATAAATATTACATAATTAATATAATATTAAAATATTATAATAGTTATAATATGTTATAATATTATGTTATCATGTGTACCTAATATTATAAATATTACATAATTAATATAATATTAATTCAACAAATATAAACTAGCAAGTTCGTAACCCAATGAGGACAAAAACATTTGCCTTACACAACAAATGTGTATATTTTTTTAAAAAATATAATCTTCTTTTTCTATGCCTTTAATTTAGTAATAAATGTTTTATTACTCGGTGAAAATTTCCGATCAAAAACCACTCAATAATTATGTCAGGTAGCGTAATTATTGATCCAACTTTTAGTGTGTATACAACAATTGTCAGTGTTCGAAACTTGATTTCTATAGATGTTTTCTATTAGCTGCACTATCGTATTCAGTCACTTAGTTAAGTGCCATACGTGATACACGCTTGACTGACTGGGCAGAAGATTATCCCGCAGTAGGTTGCCATTGCTTTCTGCGGTAGACTGGTTGCCGACCAACGCTATAGAACCCAATCTGTCCTGTTATTTAACCCATAACTGGAAGGAAGAGACGGATTAATACCTTTCCCAAGGATATTTGCGCGTAAGTGAATACAATGAATTCAACTGGAATTCGAACTCGGCTCCCCGATTTCTCGTTCCGAGCCGATATCCACTGTACCACAACGCACACCCTATCGTATTACAATGCTTTTTTTTAACCTACCAAAAATACATTCATTTTCTAAAATCTAATCTAATCTAAACTTAATTATAAATGGAACTTTGTCTCTGTGTGTGTGTGTGTGTGTGCGTGTGTGCGTGTGTGTGTGTCTGTGTGCGTGTGTATCCGTTACCTATAGACTCCGAAACGGCTAAACCGATTTTCTTGAAAATTTACACAGTTGTACTATAAGCGTATGCGAGTGTTATTAGCTAGGTTTTGTGTCGAGGTACCTCCGATAAATATCGATAATCGATAATCGAATAAATCGGGTTATAGAAGGAGTGGTTCGATTTTAATCAAATTCGATACACTCATAGACAAAAACATAAGAAACGATATTCAGAAGTTTCAAGATTGCAGTTTTTACAATAGTGCAGAAAATTTGATATCGATACCAGGAAATCAAAATTTGACTTACATCCATTCATTTTTCTTTCAGTCTACGGTTTCGCTTTAACTGGAAACAACTATTGCTGTTTAGTCTTTCGTGCCAATGTCCAAAGTGTCTGAGCTCCAGGACCACAGATTAGTTTTAAAGCTTTCATTACACCCGAGCAACGCCGGGCTATACTGCTAGTATATATATATATATATATATATATATATATATATATATATATATATATTGTCATCCGCAGACAGATCTGTTTGCGATTGGTAAATTGTCGCAATTATTTTATTATTTCAAATATTCTTTAGGCTGAGTCTGAGCGTCAGGACCACGGATTAGTTTTAAAGCTTTCATTATACCCGAGCAACGCCAGGCTATACTGCTACGTCAAGTGGATTCATTCTTTCTGCATATTCATTTTTTTTTATTTGTTTTTTCAGCAGCAGTTTGATTCTTCTCTCTAGTTTTGGATATTTTAAGTGGGCAAAGTCAATTTGTTTAAAATCTATCTATCTATGAAACAGAATACTCTGTAAAATTAAAAGGGAAATTTTCATTTTAGGCTTTTCCCCCTACAAATTTATCCCAAACAGCATTATTTCTGTGTAAATGTATCTGCTGAACTCAAATCAACAATTAGTTATTGAAATTTACCTTTTTTGCTCTTAACGTCCAGAAAAAAATCGAACTACATTTTGTCTCCCGTAACTCTAACGCAGTCATGTAATTAACTGCTGAATGTCTGTCGGCGTAGGACAACAAATTTCGGTCGATTTTCGGTCGATTTTCTTCCTTTACTGAAACTTCCGGCGATTTACTTCCTCTAATGAAAGTAATACGCTATTGTATTTTTACGCTTATTACTTTCATTACAGGAAGTAAATCGCCGGAAGTTTCAGTAAAGGAAGAAAATCGACCGAAAATCGACCGAAATTTGTTGTCCTACGCAGTACGTCATTCTGCAGTTAATTACATTACTTCGTGAGAGTTACGGGAGAGAAAAAGTGCGAGATATAGTTTTTTTTTTTATGGACTTTCAAATAAAAAAAGGGTTAGTTTCTTCAATAACTAATTGTTGATTTGAGTTCAGCATATACATTTGCACAGAAATAATGCTATTTTGGATAAATTTGAAGGAGAGAAAAGCCTCCGGGACCTAAAATGAAAATTTACCAATTAAAAAGAAGATAGTTCTGAAGACAGAATGAAATATATTGATACTAGATATTATATGAATCGCTTTTTTTTATGTCGGGTTATTTTAAATTGTTAAGAGTAGAGTTGTTGATGTTTTTCTATATGTCCATATCTCTGTAACTTTGTGTCAAATTTGTCTATTAGCATTCAACTGTTAAGTAAAATAACACACACACAAGACACATATACGCATGACACACGCACTATAAATACACACACACACATATATATATATATATAGTAACAGAAAAAAAAAACAAATGATGTTTGGATACATGCACACCACCTGGACATGTGCACATTTTTATTTCCGTCGTCACCAACCGCTCTACCCTGGCCACTAATCCTACCAACCCACTCATCCAATGAACCACCTTGAGGCGGCAAACCAGCAAATTTTCAGGCCAAGCCGGCTTGTACGGGTGTGAGGCCGACCAAAAGGCCAGGCCCAACGGCTGGTTACTAAAAACATTGACACAGAATAAGTATCTTGTCAAGCAAGTTAAAAGTTTAGTCAAATCATTATTTATATATATTTTTTTTTATTTTCACATCCTGGGAGAGGAGGTGGGGAAGTTTATTTGCTTTTCCCCACCTCTGTCTGGTGTCCAAGTTTGGTTTAACGATATGGGGATATGTAGGTATGTAAATGTTATATATATATATATATATATATATAGATGTATGTGTGTGTGTGTTATTCTATTTTTACTGTTTTTAGACTATCTACTTTTTTGTGTCGTCTGTCATAAAATGTGTACATTATTTTCTCAAGACTAATTGTCACATTTGGTATCGAGTCAGAAAATTGAGACAGTGAACGGACTTCAAATCGATGCCACTTTCGGTGTGACATTTAATTGCTCTTCAGAAAGGCATGAATCTAATTCTTACTTTGTTCGTTTTCATCTTTACTTATTCTCCTGCGTAATATTGTCATTATGATTTGACGTGCAAGATTTCATTCCCTTCAAACTATGGACTGGTATTTTTACAAAAAAACGCGACTTAACTATTTTTTCCTTACTTCCATAGAAAACAGATAGCAATGTCGAAGACAAATAGAATGCCGAAACGATTAAAACAAAATCATAAATATTATTCTCGTGCGGACTGAAAAAATTGGAAACACTATATTTACATGATAATAAACACAGAAATAGAAAGATTCGATTGCTGAGCACATAAAAAGTCAGTCAAACGATATCTTTAATCATTTGCTTCATATGACTGAATTATTATATTTTGCTCAACATAAAAAATAAGGCAACTAACTTTTGCAGTCATAGGTTTTCAGTACAACATTCAGCTTATTTTCCGTTCTAAAAGTATGCCAAAAAAGAAATCCGGTAATGTCAAGTTAAAAAATACTGCAGATTTCAATTCAAAATAATACTTTCTCTATAAATTTGAACGATTTATAATAAAGTAGAAGTCTTAAAAAGGAAAAGACTAAAATCCAAACAATGAGCGCATTTAATTCTTTTTTATTCTTTTTTTTTTTTTTTTTTGCGTAGTGGTTGCGAAAGTGAAAGCCTCAGACTAAAACACTACACATCTTTAATGGCGTCACATACAATGGCTTTCCATCGAAAGAAAAAAAAAACATAATGTCTAAAGTTCGACGTAGCACAAAAGAGAAGATCTTTTTTGTGTAGTATAATCTTTTTTCTTAAAAGTAATATGATCTTGAATGTGTAACCCATCAGTTTTAATAGAGTAAAAAAATGTTAAAAATACGAAGATGGCATTTGAGAAAAATGAAAATTTTGTGTACATTGTTGCGTTTAGATATTGGGGTGTTTTTGTCTGTAGACTTTGTTGGTAATATTTTACAAGAATTTATATATACACTACCGGTCATAATTATCAGGCAACCCCAATGTTTAAAAAAAAAATGATCCATTTCATCTTATTTTTTTAGTATTTATTGCCCAGAGAATAATTGTGAATCAAAATAGAATGGTTCTCTTGCTAATACTGCACAATAACATGTGCATCAAATGAATTTATAAATATTTAATAATTACCTATATTGCATTTTCATCAATAAAAGAAGGAAGAAAATTTTGGGTAATTCGAACGAATTAATCTTTGTTTCCTTGTAGATTTGCACTCTCTCTCTCTCTCTCTCTATATATATATATATATATATATATATACATACATACATATACATATATATATACATATATATATACATATATGTATATATATATATATATGTATATATATATATATATATATATATATATATATATATATATATATATATATATATACATAGCAAATCTCCATGGTGCGATGGGTAAATTGTCACTATTTGCCTTGTAAAATTTTGCAAAGTTATAATAACAAAAGACCCATTCTATTTTCATTTAGAATTATCCACTTGGCAATAAATCCTAAAAATAGTATGAAATACATCAATTCATTTATAAACCTAGGGTGGCCTAATAATTATGGCGGCAGGTAGTATATATATATATATATATATATATATATATATATATTGTCAGCCGCAGACAGATCTGTTTCGCCGTATCACAGCTCATCAGTACGGTTAGACTCCGATTGCCTTTTAATCCAGGATCGAAACCCGACCGAAATGGCGTCAGTCGGCGACTCTACCCCTGGGCTATGGGCGTTCGGTGGAAGTAAGCAGACATTTTAGCGCATATCATTATACGCACCTAATAGCTAGAGCGCTCTAATTCATTTTCACTGAATGAACAATGCGTACATGCCAGTGTACCTACTGTTTATCAAAGTCTACTATTTTTCCAGAGTGCTCAATCAGGGTGTGGGAGGGCAAATATTGTCATCTGTATATGTGTGTGTGTGTGTGTGTGTGTGTGTGTGTGTGTGTGTGTGTAGATTTACAGGTAGATTTTATATATATATATATATATATATATATATATATATATATATATAAAAGCTCCATGGTGCGATGGGTAAATTGTCGCTATTTGGCTTGTAAAATTTTCCAAAGTTATAATAACAAAAGAACCATTCTATTTTCATTTAGATTTATCCACTTGGCAATAAATCCTAAAAATAGTATGAAATAAATCATTTCTTTTAAAAACCTAGGGTGGCCTAATAAGTATGGCAGGTAGTATATATATATATATATATATATATATATATATATACTACCTGGCATACTTATTAGGCCACCCTAGGTTTTCAAAAGAAATTATGTATTTCATACTATGTATTTCATACTATTTTTAGAATCTTAGTCATCTGTGGATGACTTTTATATATATATATATATATATATATATATATGGGAATATAAATTTTGAAAGCATGTTTACTACTTAAATTTTTCTAATAAAATTTACACGGTTCTTCGAAAAATTAACAGCAAAGCATTTTAGTTTTCTGTCTGCTTTTTATTATTATTAATAACCGAAGTGACAGGTTCTATATACTGCATTCTTTAAGTACAAAATCGTAAAAATGGTTTCTTTAGAAGATTGGCTTAGACGTTTAATAAGCGTTATGCGTTTTATAATTGTGTAGATCGTCGAGGTAGGTGAGAATTCTTCAGGTGTTATTCTTTCTGTAATAATTGTATCGCAATTGTACATTAATTTATTAAAAATGGATTAAAAAATGAATTTGAAGAAAATTTTGGTAACATTAATATATAACAGCAAAAACTAAATATGACAAATATTTCTGACACTTTACGATAAAAAATAAATCATTGTTGAAAACAAAATAACGATAAAGTGATAAAAATAATTTAAAATGACTGAAATGAAAATAAAATATAAAGAAATTTGACACCAACTTCCGGAACAATCAATGCAAAAGTAAACATTTTATAAAATTGAAATAAATGATTGAAAAAAAAAATCAAAGATTCAAAATGAAGACGAGACACAAATTAAAATTAATTTCTTTAAAGTTTAATTCTAACGACAGATCTACTGTAACTTGCAGAGGTTGAAAAACACAACGGACACATCCGAACACAGCAGCCAACCTTTGGTCAGCTCTCTTCGTCTGCCGCTGTAGTTGGCGCTCGTCTGTGACGTCATCTTTTGAATTTCGTCAGTTTGACATAACCCGTAAGGCCGGCACATTTCAAGCAGGTTGGGGGAAGGCTTGTGAGCTATGAGGGGTTTCCGTGGTTGGCCTAATTGATTAGCTGTCCACCTGAGAATGTAGACAGATGGAAACCGGTTTGTAAGGGTAATGGGCTGTCGAGAGGGCTAGGCAGATGGGACTGGGTGGGTGCGGTTTCTGAAAGTGTGGGGATGAAGTTTTCCTTTCCAAATGAAAGTGCACCAGCTTCTGACGCTCAATATCGAAAAGAAGTCATTGTTTCAAGAAGAGTAAAGGATATTTAATAGTTCATTTTTTTAGAAAAAAATATTAACAAGCCGTTAGAAGACGACTCGGACCTGTTGAATGTTATTGATAAAAGGCGAGCGAGAGAGAGAGAGAGAGAGAGAGATTCTGCAATAGAGGGAATGGAAGAGAAAGAGTGAGAGATTTACAGAAATAGAGACAAAAAAGAGAAAGTTAGAGAGAGATAGAGCAAGATTGAGAAAGAGAAAAAGACAGACATACAGAGGAGGAGAGAGAGAAAGCAAGAGAGAGATAAAACACACCAAAGTTAGGCAGAAAAGTGAAAGAGAGTAAAATTTAGGGAACAGAATGAATGAGAGAGAGAGAGAGAGAGAGAGAGAAAGAGAGAGTGAGAGAGAGCGATTACAATTTGAAAAAGTGAAGAGGAGAGAGAGAACGAGAACAGGAGAAGTAGTAAGAAATATGAAATAAAAAGTATGAATCAGCGAGATAAAGGAATAAAAGAGAGAGGGGGAAAGAGAGGGAGAGAGAGAGAGAGCAGAAGAGAAAGTGTGAAATATAGACAGAGATAAATGTTGAAAAAAAAGAAAGACAGACAGAAATCCAAGACGAAAGGAGCGAGTTAAGAAAAAACAGAGAGAGAGAGAGAGAGAGAGAGAGAGAGAGAGAGAGAGAGAGAGAGAGCAGCAAAATTAGTAAGAAAGACTGGAAAAGAAATATCTAGCGAAAGAGTTCGAGTTTTGTTAAATGGCGCATTTGGAACTACTTCAGACTATATATATTAAATTACTAGCAGTATAGCCCGGCGTTGCTCGGGTGTAATGAAAGCTTTAAAACTAATCCATGGTCCTGGAGCTCAGACTCATTGGACGTTGGCACGAAAGACTAAAAACCAAATATTGTTTCCAGTTAAAGCGAAACCGTAGACTGAAAGAAAAATGAATGGATATAAGTTAAATTTTGATTTCCTGGTATCAATATCAAATAAGTTTTTTTCGTCGTAAACTGAATTTTGAAGGTTAAATAAGTCCTCTGAGTAAATCGTATCATGGCTGAGACTAAGAACTACAATTATACCTGCTTAGAGCTAAACCCGAAGTAAAAACTAAAATAAAAGGGCTGAAAAAATACAGACATACCGGCTGATAAACAGACACACCACAAACATCTTGCCTTTTATATATATATATATATATATATATATATATATATATATATATATTATCGTTTTTCTGCAATATTGTAAGAACTGCAGCCTTTAAACTTCTGAATATCGTTTCTTATGTCTTTGTCTATGAGTGTATCGAATTTGATTAAAATCGAACCACTCCTTCTATAACCCGATTTTTTCGATTATCGATTTTCGATATTTATCGGGGGTATACCTCGACACAAAACCTAGCTAAGAACACTCGCAGACGCTTATAGTACAACTGTGTGAATTTTCAAGAAAATCAATTCAGCCGTTTCGGAGTCTATAGGTAACGGACACACACACAGACACACACACACACAGACAAAGTTCCATTGATAAATAAGTTTAGATTGCGATGACACAATCGCATGAAGGAGGGATGATGTAAAATTTTAATTATTATCTTTTTTTATATATAATTGCGATCAAGGAATCTGATCAAAGGAAAAGACAATTCACTAAGACGAAAATATTTACTGTAGGTACCTTCACTCATTTCCGGTATCTAAATTTTAAATTGAATTTTAAAAAATAAAAAATAAAAACGTTTTCTTGAAGCTTTTAGTTAAATTTTAATTGAAAGCTAAATGATTAAATTTGCTGTTTCCAGTATGCAAAATACTCTAGTGTATTCAAAACAAAAAATCATACTTATTGGAATATAAAATTTTGAGTTGTTTTTTTAATCTTTCAATTCTTCGGCTATTTTTGAGCGATCGACAGATTTGTAAACAAATTTATTTTTCGGTTTTAAAAATCTTGCAAAAGTAAAATATACATCTGTGACACATTATTTTTGGAAAATTAGCAAATTTAATGTTAAATTAATCTGATTTACACAAGTATTACTTACTTATAGCATAAAATTTAGAATAAAACTATTTTTAAACACAGAGTTGAACTTTCTAACCTTTCTACCGTAATTGAAATGTGTTAACAGACGCAAGATAGGAAAAGTGTATGGCGATACAAGTGACATAACTGTACATTTTTTTCCGGTATGAAGAAGAAACCATGAAACATATGACCTTTTAATTTACACATAGAAATTACCATACAAATACATATATATATATATATATATATATATATATATATATATATATTATAAAGCAGCACTTCAAATAATTTTATAACTAATGTCTCTTCTAAGCGCCTGTCAGAAATGGTCGCATTAAAACTATAATGTTTTCTTGCGTACTCTGCTATTACACTACAGATTTGAAATTCTGATCATCGTAAAATTACATGCAACTTTTACCAACAAATCCAATGTTATTTGACGGTATTTCACTCTCATGTTTATTTTTATTCAAGAAAATGTAAAGTACCGGTCATAATTATTTGGCCACCCTAGTTTTTTGTAAAAGAAATGATGTATTTCGTACTATTTTTAGTATTTATTGCCAAGTAGATAATTCTGAATGAAAATAGCATGGTTCTTTTGTTATTATTATTTTAAAAAATGTTACGAGGCAAATATCGACAATTTACCCATCGCACTCTGTAGATTTGCTATATAAACTACCGGCCATAATTATTAGGCCACCCCAGTTTTTTAAAAGAAATGATGGATTTTGTACTATTTTTAGTATTTATTGCCAAGTGGATAATTCTAAATGAAAATAGGATCTTTCATTTGTTAACACTGCACAATAACATGTGCATTAGATGAACTGTTCTGGTGTTCAGTTTTTGTGCTCTCTTCCCAATGCTAGTCTCTTATTATTGGCTGGCCGAAGCAAAGGCTTCCTGACTGCCTTGTAAAATGTTGCAAATTAATAATATCAAAAGAACCATTCTATTTTCGTTTAGAATTATCCACTTGGCAATAAATACTACAAAAAATAATATGAAATACATCTCTTTTTAAAAAAAACAACTGGGGTGGCCTAATAATTATGGCTGGTAGTGCAATTTGGATATGTATATTGTTATTTTCTATGCAAAAAAGAATTTTTGAACAGTTGCATCAGAGGTCTCGTTGGGAAGTAATGGTTAACAAACCAACTATTACTGCTGCAAAGTGAGTTTGATTCTCATTGAGTTCCACATATTTTGACCTCGTAGCAGAACAAAGCGTGCTTAATAAATAGCTACTAATGCTGTCTTCTTCCGAGGCATGAAACAATAAAACATCGTCAGAAGAAGGGATACACGCATACATTAGAGTTCAAAAGTTTCGCAATACTTTCTAGATTTCGAAGAATTGACTAAAATCTGAAGACTGCCTGCCCTTTTCAAAACTACAATACCGGCCATAATTATTAGGTCAGAATTTTATAAGGTAAATAGCGACAATTTAACATTGCACCCTGCAGATTTGGTATATATATATATATATATATATATATATATATATATATACTAGCAGTATAGACCGGCGTTGCTCGGGTGTAATGAAAGCTTTAAAACTAATCCATGGTCTTGAAAGAAGGTCTTTCTTTTCCTGAAGGTTTTTTTAATATATCTAATATTAATAATAACGAAATTAACCAATCACTGTATAATTAAAATTTTAGCTCTTTTTACCTAATCTATCTTACTGGCTCATTTTTAATTTTAGGTAATCCCCCTCTTTAAAACGGCTAACAGTCGGATCATGTTGAAACACTGTTACCCGTACGCTCACCGAAGTTAAACAACGTCAAACCTGGTCATCATCTAGATGGGTGACTGCTGGGGGAATACTAAGTGCGATAAACTTGAATGTGCGAGAACCGAGTTCCAATTTCTGTTAGGTTAATTATATTACACGCAAGTACCCTTAGAAAAGGTATGAATCCACATCTTCTCTCCTAGCTATGGGTTAATTAGTAATACATATATCACTAAAACCATTATTATCTTAAAAAAAAGATTTGTGTACAAAATAGTTAGATTTCAGCATTAAATATATATATATGCAGCTAAAGAAAAACAAGAAAGCCCTCTAAAAATTGTACGTCATACAATTAAGTGATACACGCTTGGGTGATCATGTCTCGAAAGAGGCATGAATAACTGAACAGTAGACTATCCTGCAGTAGGTTGCCATTGCTTTCTGTGGTATACTGGTTGCCAGCCAAAACTATAAAACCTAATCTGTCCTACTATTTAACCCATAACTAGAGGGAAGAGACGGATTAATACCTCTCCCAAGGGTATTTGTGCGTAAGTGAATGCAAGGAATTCAACTGGAATTCGAACTCGGCATCCCGATTTGTCGTTCCAAGTCGATATCCACTGCACTGCAACGCACATTCGCGGACGCCATGCACTAATGGGTAAAATAGTTTCAACATCGTAGGGTTAATTAAACTAATGAAGGTATGACACTCATAGTTAAATCCAGAGGGTCGTCCTAAACTTTTCTTTTGTTCCTCTCTGCTTATTCTGTTTCCATAATCTGCTTCAAAGGAAGACAAAATATTTTAGAGAAATTGAGCTTTTTTTTCTTCTTTTATTCACGGAGAAGTTGATTTTCAAAGACGTGTGAAATGGGTATACGAATATTTTCTCCTTCAGTATTATAGACACTGAAGAACATGGAATTCAAACAAAGCCAAATTGTAAATGGCTTCGTGTTCAGTTGTCTACTTATGAAGAATGTTAAGGCTCTACGGGACAACATAAAAAACAGATTAGGCTTGTCTACTTAATGAATTTCAAAACTTGTAGCTTTGACAGTTGTTGAGTGCGTCAGCCGTGCAAAGACTAAAGAGTATTGTAATCCATGTTTT
The DNA here is from genome assembly GCA_037127315.1 of Ascarosepion bandense. Taxonomy (NCBI): domain Eukaryota; kingdom Metazoa; phylum Mollusca; class Cephalopoda; order Sepiida; family Sepiidae; genus Ascarosepion; species Ascarosepion bandense. The sequence continues at coordinate 1,908,487 of JBBBDQ010000299.1, read as the reverse complement.
TGTTAGAAAGGAAATGTTCGTAAGCGTTATTCAACTTATTGTCAAACGGATGTTATTATGACTCAATTCTCATGACTTTAATCCTAATCGAAAGAATAAGATTATAATCTCCGCATATCAATTCAGCTGGAAAAGTTTGTTCGTGTAAAGTGTTCTTTTATATGGTATATTCCTTCAGCAAATAAGCGATCATGGCTCTCCAAAATTTCCTGTCTCTTATAAAACTTTTCTACAAGTACTTTCACGGCGTCTGCTCCGATGAACTTAGCTCACTGGTGCCTCCTATACACGAATTTACTAGAGCCACAAGTTTAGCAAATAGGTCCCACCCTTTTACTGTGAAACCAATAAGATGTAAACGCAAATTCTACTCTAGAAGCTTCTTTTCTCGCATTTCCTGCCTGTGGAATTCCCTTCCGTTTACTTGCTTCCCCGACAGCTACAATCTCCAAAAATTTAAATCTAAAGTCGTCATCTCCTATCTCACTAACCTGCATCTTCTCTCTTATGCTCCTTTCTCCATCCACTCCAATCTCATCAGTATTCTCATCCTTTTCTTACCCACTTCCTGACACCCCCTATAACCTGTCACTCTTTCTCATAACTTTCCTCCTATGTGACCCTCTGCACAACAGTGGCAGTATAATGCCTTGCTTGGGGCGATATGATTATAAAAAAAATTCTACGCTATTATAATGTGGAAAGAAAGTGGGGGATCAAATCTACATTACAATCAGTATATAAACTAATCCCTTACTTTATGGCTACTTTCATCCTTCTCTTACCCACTTCCTAACACTCCCTATAACCTCTCACTCTTTCTCATAACTTTTCTCCTATGTAACCCTCTGAACAACAGTGACAGTAAAATGCCTTGCTTGGGGCGATATGATTATAAAAAAAAATAGTGTAGGTAAATTATTCATTTCAAATTAAAAAGAGCTCTTGACAATTTATTGTTAATAACAGAAAGAAAATAAAATAAATTAAAGTTAGAGGTCATATCGAGAGGTCATGTAGAGAGGACATGCCGTGAGATCATGTAGAGAGGACATGCTGAGAGGTCATGTAGAGAGGACATGCTGAGAGGTCAGGTAGAGAGGACATGCCGAGAGGTCATGTAGGGAGGACATGTCGAGAGATCATGTAGGGAGGACATGCCGAGAGATCATGTCGGGAGGACATGCCGAGAGATCATGTAGAGAGGACATGCTGAGAGGTCATGTAGAGAGGACATGCCGAGAGATCATGTAGAGAGGACATGCCGAGAGATCATGTAGAGAGGACATGCCGAGAGGTCATGTAGAGAGGACATGCCGAGAGGTCATGTAGAGAGGACATGCCGAGAGATCATGTAGGGAGGACATGCCGAGAGATCATGTCGGGAGGACATGCCGAGAGGTCATGTAGAGAGGACATGCCGAGAGGTCATGTAGAGAGGACATGCCGAGAGGTCATGTAGAGAGGACATCCCGAGAGGTCATGTAGGGAGGACATGCCGAGAGATCATCTAGGGAGGACATGCCGAGAGATCATGTCGGGAGGACATGCCGAGAGGTCATGTAGAGAGGACATGCCGAGAGGTCATGTAGAGAGGACATGCTGAGAGGTCATGTAGAGAGGACATGCCGAGAGATCATGTAGAGAGGACATGCCGAGAGATCATGTAGAGAGGACATGCTGAGAGGTCATGTAGAGAGGACATGCCGAGAGGTCATGTAGAGAGGACATGCCGAGAGATCATGTAGAGAGGACATGCCGAGAGGTCATGTAGAGAGGACATGCCGAGAGATCATGTAGAGAGGACATGGCGAGTGGTCATGTAGAGAGGACATGCCGAGAGATCATGTAGAGAGGACATGCCGAGAGGTCATGTAGGGAGGACATGCCGAGAGATCATGTAGAGAGGACATGCCGAGAGATCATGTCGGGAGGACATGCCGAGAGGTCATGTAGAGAGGACATGCCGAGAGGTCATGTAGAGAGGACATGCCGAGAGATCATGTACAGAGGACATGCCGAGAGATCATGTAGAGAGGACATGCTGAGAGGTCATGTAGAGAGGACATCCCGAGTGATCATGTAGAGAGGACATGCCGAGAGGTCATGTAGAGAGGACATGGCGAGAGGTCATGTAGAGAGGACATGCCGAGAGATCATGTAGAGAGGACATGCCGAGAGGTCATGTAGAGAGGACATGCCGAGAGGTCATGTAGAGAGGACATGCCGAGAGATCATGTAGAGAGGACATGCCGAGAGGTCATGTAGAGAGGACATGCCGAGAGATCATGTAGAGAGGACATGGCGAGAGGTCATGTAGAGAGGACATGCCGAGAGATCATGTAGAGAGGACATGCCGAGAGGTCATGTAGAGAGGACATGCCTAGAGATCATGTAGAGAGGACATGGCGAGAGGTCATGTAGAGAGGACATGCCGAGAGATCATGTAGAGAGGACATGCCGAGAAGTCATGTAGAGAGGACATGCCGAGAGGTCATGTAGAGAGGACATGCCGAGAGATCATGTAGAGAGGACATGCCGAGAGGTCATGTAGAGAGGACATGCCGAGAGATCATGTAGAGAGGACATGGCGAGAGGTCATGTAGAGAGGACATGCCGAGAGATCATGTAGAGAGGACATGCCGAGAGGTCATGTAGAGAGGACATGCCGAGAGATCATGTAGAGAGGACATGCCGAGAGGTCATGTAGAGAGGACATGCCGAGAGATCATGTAGAGAGGACATGCCGAGAGGTCATGTAGAGAGGACATGCCGAGAGATCATGTAGAGAGGACATGGCGAGAGGTCATGTAGAGAGGACATGCCGAGAGATCATGTAGAGAGGACATGCCGAGAGGTCATGTAGGGAGGACATGCCGAGAGATCATGTCGGGAGGACATGCCGAGAGGTCATGTAGAGAGGACATGCCGAGAGGTCATGTAGAGAGGACATGCCGAGAGATCATGTACAGAGGACATGCCGAGAGATCATGTAGAGAGGACATGCTGAGAGGTCATGTAGAGAGGACATCCCGAGTGATCATGTAGAGAGGACATGCCGAGAGGTCATGTAGAGAGGACATGCGGAGAGATCATGTAGAGAGGACATGCCGAGAGATCATGTCGGGAGGACATGCCAAGAGATCATGTAGTGGAGATCAAATTGACTAATCAGTCGTAATTGTTCTAGAAATAGAAGTTTGTTAACCATAACACAGCATCGAGGTGCTCAAAACAGAGAGGAATGACGGAGAAGTAGATAGAAGAGAAAAGGGAAACAGAAAAAGAAGTGAAACTATTGCTATGTGTTGTCAGTTCTTCAATATGGCAATGAATGCTGAACAATATCATCAAAGATTAAAGAAAAACTTGAAGCAGCTGAAATGTGGTTCTACAGATGGATGCTGCGAATATCATGGATCGAGCATGTGAGCAATGATGAGATCTTAGAAATGATGGAAACAAAAGGGAAATTAATACTGAGCATCAGGAAGAGACAGCCGAAGTTCCTGGGGAGGAAGGAGGGCTTGGAGAACCTGATACTAACAGGCCAGATAGAGAGAAAAAGAGACAGGGAAAAGCAGCGGATAACATATTTGAAGGACCTGATCAGGTGGATGACGGAACGAGGGTTGCATGGTGTAACAGGAGAAAGCGTGCAAAGAGCCACCAGGGATAGGGAGACGTGGAAGTCCATGATCGCCTACGTCCTGAAAAGACAGGGCACATAGAAGAAGAAGATATATGGCAAATGCTTATACAAAACTATAATGTGGATATAAAATGGGGGGTCAAATCTATATTATAATCAATATATAAACTGATCCCTCATTTTGTGGCTGTGCTAGTTTCTATACATTTATATTCTAGATTTATGGGAAAGAATGGCGCACAAAGTGGAGATCGAATTGACTAATCAGTCGTAATTGTTCTAGAAAGAGAAGTTTGTTAACCATAACACAGCATCGAGGTGCTCAAAACAGAGAGGAATGAAGGAGAAGTAGATAGAAGAGAAAAGGGAAACAGAAAAAGAAGTGAAACTATTGCTATGTGTTGTCAGTTCTTCAATATGGCAATGAATGCTGAACAATATCATCAAAGATTAAAGAAAAACTTGAAGCAGCTGAAATGTGGTTCTACAGAAGGATGCTGCGAATATCATGGATCGAGCATGTGAACAATGATGAGATCTTAGAAATGATGGAAACAAAAGGGAAATTAATACTGAGAAAGCCGAAGTTCCTGGGACATGCAAGGAAGGAAGGAGGGCTTGGAGAACCTGATACTAACAGGTCAGATGGAGGGAAAAAGGGACAGAGAAAAGCAGCGGATAACATATTTGGAGGACCAAATCAGCTGGATGACGGAACGAGGGTTGCATAATGTAACAGAGGAAGGCGTGCTAAGAACCATCATGGATAGGGACACGTGGAAAGGCATGATCACCTACGTCCTGAAGGGACAGGGCACATAAGGCTTCATTAGAATGCGGACCGACTGATATACTTAGATATAGAGAATTAAAAACATAAACATATTGATAAATGCGTCCATCTGTTTTTTTTGTTTTTTTTTTCATAATCATATCGCCCCAAGCAAAGCATTTTATTGCCACTGTTTTGTAGGGGGTTACATAGGAGGAAAGCTATGAGAAAGAGTGACTAGTTATGGGGGTGTCAGGAAGTGGGCAAGAGAAAGATGAGAATACTGATAAGAGTGGAGTGGACAAAGAAAGGAGCATGAGAGAGAGGATGCAGGTTAGTGAGATAGGAGATGACTATTGACTTTACATTTAAATTCTTGGAGATTATAGCTGTCGGGAAAGCAAGTAAATGGAAGGGAATTCCACAAACGGGATGTGCGAGAAAAGAAGCTGATGAAGTAGAATTTGCGTTTACAATTTATTGGTTTCACAGTAAAAGGGTGGGACCTAATTGCTCATCTTGTTGCTCGAGTTAATTTATATATAGGGGGCACCAGTGAGCTAAGTTCATCGGAGCAGAAACCGTGAAAGTATTTGTAGAAGAGACACAGGGAAGCCACATTGCGCCGGTGAGAAAGTAGCTTTATCCGAGCTGCCAAGTCGGGATCTGTCACATTACAGATTCTCCGTTGGATTTTGTCAAGGACACCTAGGTGAATAGCAAGAGCACCCTACCAGATATGGCAGCAGTATTCAATGCACAGGCGGATGGTAGATTTATATATCTGTTAAACTATCCTGCATTTCCAATATATATATATATATGGCATTTTTTTAATCTTCTTTATCCATTTAATTTTCATTGTATTGTCTTTGATTTTCACATAAAAATATCTATCTAATCGATTACTACTAACATGTCAGAGAGATCAGGAGAGAAGTTTTTCATCTTTTTTCTTTTTTTTTTTTTTTTACTGGACTCTAGCTCTCTCCCCACCCCTGTATAACTTTCCCTTTCTCTCCACCTATGTATCTGTCATCGCACCTGCTTTCTATTGTTCCTTTCTCACTAGTTTGTACTCCTCACTCTTTTCTAATTAATCTTTTTACATTTATGTAGCCCCCTGCACATCAGTGGCGTTTCCGCCTTGCTCGGGGTGAGATGATTAAAAAAAAAAAAGTGTATGAGTGAATTATTTTTGTAAATAATCTTGTGTCATATTAGTGCGAGTTAGCACACGCCTAGCCACGGCTGAAAAAGTCAAAGTTATAAATTTATCAACATAAGAAAAGAACAAGGATGTACGTTGTGGTGCAGTGGATATCGACTCGGGACGACCAATCGGGGAGCAGAGTTCAAATTCCAGTTGAATTCCTTGCATTCACTTACGCACAAATACCCTCGGGAAAGGTATTGATTCGTCTCTTCCCTCCCGTTATGAGTCAAATAACAGGATAAATTGGGTTCTATAGCCTTGGTCGGCAACCAGTCTACCGCAGAAAGCAATGGCAACCTACTGTGGGATAATCTTCTGCACAGTCAGTCATGTCTCTTTCTAGACATGATCGCCCAAGCGTATATCACGTAAGGCACTTAAATGACTGACTGACTGAATATAATAGTAGGAAGCATGATTAAGACTTCTACTCGGTATAAAGTGGGGGATCAGTTTTATATTGTTATGAAGTAATAAACTGATCCCCCACTAATTACTACGTATTAATATAATACATCTCTTCCCCTTATAGCTATGAGTCAAATAACAGGATAGATTGGGTTCTATAGCCTTGGTCGGCAACCAGTCTACCGCAGAAAGCAATGGCAACCTACTGCGGGATAATCTTCTGTCCAGTCAGTCATGTCTCTTTCGAGACATGATCGCCCAAGCGTGTACCACGTATGGCACTTAGTTGACTGACTGAATATAATAGTTGGAATCATGATTAAAACTTCTATTAGTCACAAAGTGAGGGATCAGTTTTATATTGTTTTGAAGTAATAAACTGATCCCCCATTAATTATACTTAATTTAATAATGTAATATAATCTATTTCTTCTCCCTTCAACTATGAGTCAAATAACATGACAGATTGGGTTCTATAGCCTTGGTCGGCAACCAGTCTACCGCAGGAAGCAATGGTAAGCTACTGCGGGATAATCTTCTGCCCAGTCAGTCATGTCTCTTTCGAGACATGATCGCCCAATGCGTGTATCATGTATGGCACTTAACTGACTGAGGAAAAAAAAAACGAGACAAAATAGAAGAGTTCCCCCCCGTATGTTTATATGTCTTTTCGGGGTTTACTTTATTATTTTCCTATTTATTTTATTTTTTTTATTTCTTTTGTGCTCTGGGTTTCGATTTTTATTTGCCTATTATTGATTTAATTTTTTTTTGTTTTCATGCATTTTACTTTTCTATTTGCTAATGTTTCTTAATGTTTTTGGCATTTTCTAGGTTTGATGTTATATTTGCACAACTATTTTCATTTTTTGTATTTTTTGGGTTACTTTTCCATTTGCCTATTTATTTCAGTTTTTTCTGTGCTCTTGATTTAAATTTGTATTTACCTATTATTTTCATTTTGTTTTTGTTTTCATGCATTTTACTTTTCTATTTGCAAATGTGTTCTTCAGATTTACATTTCTTTTTGCCTATAATTTTCATTTTTTGTGTTTTCTGATTTACTTTTAAATTTCACTGATTGTTTTCATTTTTATTTTGTGTTCCCTGAGTAGACTTATGTAATTGCAAAGTTATTTTCAATTTTTTTAGTGCCCTGTATTTACTTTGCTATTTCTCTATTATATTATATTTTTGTGTGTTCACGGGGTTAATTTTATATTTTCGTCTTTATTTTAATTTTTCAAAAGTTTAATTTTCTATTTGATTATTTATTTTTCATTTTTGTTCTCAATATGTCTTTTTGCTTATTATCATAATTTTTGTGTTCTCTGGTTTTAACTTTTAAATTTGAATATTTTTCAGTTTTTTGCTATTTTTTTTTTTTTTTTTTGGTATACATTTATATTTGCAAATTTATTTTCATTTTGCTCCCTGGGTGTACTTTTTTGTATGTCTATATATTTTCATACTTTTATTCTTTTGTTCTGAGATTCCATTTCTATTTGCTTATTTATTTTCATTGAGTTTACTGGGTTCATTTTTGTGTTCCCTGGGTTTACTTTTTGTGTTCTCAGGGTTTATTTTTTGTGTTCTCAGGGTTTACTTTCTGGGTTTACTATTTGTGTTCTCTGGGTTTACTTTTTGTGTTCTCTGGGTTTACTTTTTGTGTTCTCTGGGTTTACTTTCTGTGTTCTCTGGATTTACTTTTAGTGTTTTCAGGGTTTACTTTTTGTGTTCTTTTTTCAGGGTTTACTTTCTGTGTTCTCTGGGTTTACTTTTTGTTTTTTTCTGGGTTAAATATTCGTGTTCTCTGGGTTTACTTTTTGTGTTCTCTGGGTTTACTTTCTGTGTTCTCTGGGTTTACTTTTTCTGTTCTCAGGGTTTACTTTCTGTGTTCTCTGGATTTACTTTTAGTGTTTTCAGGGTTTACTTTTTGTATTCTTTTTTCAGGGTTTACTTTCTGTGTTCTCTGGGTTTACTTTTTGTTTTTCTCTGGGTTAAATATTCGTGTTCTCTGGGTTTACTTTCTGTGTTCCCTGAGTTTACTTTTTGTGTACTCAGTGTTTACTTTCTCTATTCTCTGGGTTTACTTTTTGTGTTTTCTGGGTTATCTTTTCATGTTCTCTGGGTTTACATTTCAATATGTTTATTTATTTTAATTTTTTCCCTGATTTTATTTTCCCTTTCTCTGTTTTTTTTCTGTTCATTGTGTTTACTCTTCTATTTGTCAATTTTTACCACTTTTTGCCTGTTTTTTAAAAAAAGCTTTTTCTGTTTTTTTTTGTTTACTTTACGTTTTGCGTTTAATTTTCATTTTTTCTTTTTTGTTTTCATTTTGTTTAATTTTCGATTTGCGTTTATTTTCATTTTTTGTGTTCATTGTGTTTAATTTTCGATTTGCTTTTTATTTTCATTTTTTGTGTTCATTGTGTTTACTTTTCTATTTGCTTTTTATTTTCATTTTTTGTGTTCATTGTGTTTAATTTTCGATTTACTTTTTATTTTCATTTTTTGTGTTCATTTTGTTTAATTTTCGATTTGCGTTTTGTTTTCATTTTTTGTTTTTATTGTGTTTAATTTTCGATTTGCGTTTTATTTTTATTTTTTGTGTTCATTGTGTTTAATTTTTGATTTGCGTTTTATTTTTATTTTTGTGTTCATTGTGTTTAATTTTTGATTTGCGTTTTATTTTCATTTTTTGTTTTTATTGTGTTTAATTTTCGATTTGCGTTTATTTTCATTTTTTGTGTTCATTGTGTTTAATTTTCGATTTACTTTTTATTTTCATTTTTGTGTTCATTTTGTTTAATTTTCGATTTGCGTTTTATTTTTATTTTTTGTGTTCATTTTGTTTACTTTTCGATTTTTATATTTATTAACAATTTTTGTTTCCTCGGTGTTAACTTTCCTATTTTCCCCTTTGTTTTCATGCCTTTGTGTTTGTAGTTTTACTTTTCTAATTGCTTTATTATTTTATTTTTATCTGTTAAGATTGTATCGTCTGTAGATTGGTTTCTGTTGTAAAACCAACCGTCTCCACACATTATGTATTCAGAGATTTTCGTTTTTATTATGTTTTTTGTATTTTGAAACATTTTCCCGATTTCCGTTATATTATCCGATGTCTGAGGAGTTTCGTCTTTTTTAAGCTATCATAACTGATTTTAGTTAAAATGTGCCGATATCTATGGATTCTGTATATTTATTGTCCTTTCCATTTTATCTATTTTCAAATACGATGTGATCATACGTCCTACTATTTTTTAAAAATTATATCTTATCTTTAAGCGTAATACGTGTGTTGTTTTATCAATTTATGAAATACTAGCAGTATAGCTCGGCGTTGCTCGGGTGTAATGAAAGCTTTAAAACTAATCCATGGTCCTGGAGCTCAGACTCTTTGGACGTTGGCACGAAAGACTAAAAAGCAATAGTTGTTTCCAGTTAAAGCGAAACCGTAGACTGAAAAAAAGTGAATGGATGTAAGTCAAATTTTTATTTCCTGGTATCGATATCAAATACGTTTTTTCCGTCGTAAACTGAATTTTGAAGACTAAATAAATCCTCTGAGTAAATGGTATCATGGCTGAGACTAAGAACTACAATTATACCTACTTAGAGCCAAACCCGAAGCAAAAACTAAAATAAAGGGGCTGGAAAAATACAGACATACAGGCAGAGAAACAGATATAGACACACAAACATCTTGCCTTTTATATATATATATATATATATATATATATATATATATATATATATATATTAGTCATCCACATACAAGCCCGTTTCGCTGTATCACAGCTCATCAGTGTGGCTAGACATATCCACTTGCTTCTGGCCGGGATCGAAACTCGACCGATTTGGGGTCAGTCGGAGTCTCTTTAAGTCAGAGAAGGGAAATTTTAACGTCTTGTATGTAAGCAGTGTATACAGACGCCAGTCACCGAGAGAACTCAATTCATTTCTGAAGAGTCACGCATTATAGCCGAAGTGGAAACTGCTTTTAAAATTTTCTTCTCCAGAGTGCTCAATCGTAATGAGAGCATAATATATATATATATATTATCGATTTTCTGCACTATTATAAGAACTGCAACCTTGAAGCTTCTGAATACCATTTCTTATGTCTTTGCTTATGAGTGTATCAAATTTGATTAAAATCTGACCATTCCTTCTATAACCCAATGTTTTCTATTATCGATTTTCGATATTTATCGGGGGGTACCTTGACACAAAACCTAGCTAAGAATATTCGCACATGCATATAGTACAACTGTGTAAATTTTCAAGAAAATCGGTTCAGCCGTTTCGGAGTCTATAGGTAACGGACACACACACACACACACACACACACACACACACACACACACACACACACACACAGAGACAAAGTTCCATTTATAAATAAGTTTAGATATTGGGTATGTTATTAAAATTAATGAAATTTTATCGATGTTGGGCTGTTTTGTTAATTTTTCTAATATTTATTTTCGTTTTTCGACAGTTAATCTGATATTGAATTTTTTGTGTTATTTATAAAGATTTGTCGGATTTCTTGTGTTTTGTTGTATTCGTTGGTGATATACGATTAAAATTGAACTATTATTTAGTAAATGGCAACTTAATTGGTGCAATAATGTAGTTTTATAGTCAATGTTTACGTTCTTTTAATCATTATTATTAGTATTAAAGAGGTATTCTCCTGGTGGACAAGCGAAATCACAGGTATTAATTAGTTTGTTGAAATTGCGATTCTTTTTTGCATCGTTGATATATTTGTATCCTTTTGAGCACCTCGAGGTGGTGCAATGGTTAGCAAGCTTGTCTCGCTAGAACTATTGCAATTCAGTAGTGAGTTCGATCCTCACTGGGCGCTCTATACTTTCAGCCTTGTGCCATATCTAAGCTGCGCTTAGTAAATTACTATATTTGTATCCTTTAGATGTTGTAATGTTTGTTTTTGTCGCTAGGCGATATGCAAATTATGTAATGTGTTTCTTATGAATTTTTGTTTAGTTTTTGATAAGTAGACAGAAATAAAGAGAGAGAGAGAGAGAGAGAGAAGAGAGAGAAGTGAAAGAAATAGAAGAGAGAGAAAGAAACGGAAAAAAACTTTTGTGTAGAATTCGACTATCGAGAAAGTGTTAATATTGAAGCTATAAATTATTTTCGCTCTTTTTATCAGTCCTCATTTTTATTAAAAAAAAAAAAGAAAATCTTCTTTCAAGACATGTCAAAACAGTGAAAATCATTTTTGATCTAGTTCCTCCTCTACCGATTCTTATTCGCCTAATGAAACTGACCTAAGACGTCAAGAAATAAACATTTTAAGTTCTGTCATTGTTTTGTTTTGTTTTATTTTGTTTTTTGTTTTTTATTGTTTGTGTGTTTTTTTGCTTGTTTATGTTTTTTTTTTTGCTTGTCTGTGTTTTTTTTTGCTTGTTTGTGTTTTCTTTTTTTTTTTTTTTGCTTGTTTGTGTTTTTCGCGCTAAGACGCAACACGAAGAGCATTTTCTTGTTTTTAAATTTCGGAAATTCTTGTGACTCTTGTTTTTATGTTCCTGTTTATAATCTACTTAAAATTTACTGATTGATGTCCATTTTCGACTGTGTGATTCACTTAAGTGTAGATCTTAAGAATCAGCACGCTTCAGCTATCTGCGTATTTTTATACACAGTTCTAGCAGATGGAATGATATAAAATTTGACGCCAAATTGGATTTAATGGTTGCGCTTATTTGAAGAAAAAATATGGAATGTCTCTAGCAAACGCTGGCACCAAGGAAATCTTGAGTCTTTTATTCATGGAATGAATTATTGCCGTCTGAAAATTAAATCAGTCATCAATTCGAGACACGTGTGTTTAGTAAAAAACACACGTCGTAAAAACTGATAATCAGTTACACTAACAAAAACATAAAAATATAACGAAGAAATAGGTACTTAAATACAGAGAACGTTCTTCTAGTTTTTAAATTTCAAAGCACAGACGTAGAAAATAAGCAATAATAACCAGAAAATGGTGCCTCTGCAACAGGTGTTTACTCGTGCAATCAGATTGGCAACTGGGTCCCACCCATTCACAGTTAGATTAACCAAATGCAGACGACAATTTTACTCCTGCAGCTTCTTCTCTCGACTGAGGAACTCGCTTCCATATTCTTGCTTTCCTGACGGCTACAACCTCCAGGAATTTAAATGCAATGTCAATACTCATCTCTTCACCACTGGACTCTAGTTCTTTCTTCACCACCCCGTATATCCTTTCCTTTCTCTCCACCTTTGCAACTGTCATCACACCTGTATTCCCACTCTTCTCTTGCTCCTTTCTAACTGGTTCGTCTTTCTCTTCACTCTCTTCTAATTAATCTTTTTTACTCTTATGTAACCCCCTGCACATCAGTGGCGTTACCGCCTTGCTCAGGGTGATACGATTAAAAAAAAAAATCATGAGCAGTTAGACATGCATAGGCTGTCATCCAAGTGAATGTGAAAAATGTCTGAATGGTAACCAGAAACAATATTGACATCTCTAAGTTTTGTTTGGTAAGTCTTATATATATATATATATATATATATATATATATATATGTTTTTCAATTGGAGTAGATAGATCTATCTATCGCCCAGTTCACACTCCACCCACGTCTATTGAACAGGTTAAGAGGCTCATCTCTTGTTCCCTGTTTAGGATGTGGCTTCCGGCTTTCTCTTTTCCAATCTTTTCACTATTACGTAGCCCCCTGCACTTCAGTGGAGTTACCGCATTGCTCGGGGTGATACGATTAAAAAACAAAAAAATAAATAAATAAATAAATAAAACCATTAGAAAATATCTTCATTTCATGTGTCGTATCCTTTCAGAATGTGAGCGATCATCTTTCTATATTTTTAGCAGTAGAAAATGTATGTTCCCTTGCTATACCTCCCCTCTTCCTCTATGTTCTGCCAGACATTTACACAAACTCATGCGGTAGGTTACTTGCTGTTTTTCTCTGCCCCTCTTGCCTTCAGTCTGTCATGTGAGTGTCAAATACTCCAAGTCCTCTTTCCTCATTATGTAGCCCAGATATTTCAACTGTCTATACCGAGAAGAGTACTTAGGCGGAGTCTTTCTGTCATACGATCATCAGTATATGAATATTTACTCTACTCCTCCATTGAGGTGTGACACAAGGTCTTTTTTAACATGGGAGCTCGACCGCGTACAGACGGGCGAAGAAACAAAAATTGCACCTGGTCCACCCTCTACTGCAATGGGGTGGCGCAGCTGTGGGACACTGTTCCCCGGGACCGAGCATCTACTCAGTGTAATTTTTCTCAGTTGCAACCCTGCCCTCGCGGACGGAGCTACAACTGAGTCGCACTCTATCTTCGAGGACAGAGACGCAACTGAGAGATGATTTTTGTTCCTTCCCGACACAAAAATATGCCGGGTAAGTATCACACATTTATTGTTGATGTGAAAACCCAGTACCTGCTACTAATACTCCTTCTACTACTACTACTACTAATAAATACCTTGTTACTACACTAGGATTGGTTTCTGATCTTAATTGATTTAGAAGTGTCTTGATGGATTTATAAGTACATTTGTGTTATTGGATTAAATATTACGTCGAATAATTCAGATTTGACATTAACCAATTCAGCTTGTTCCCTAGGAGCGACGCATGGTGCGTCTCTGCTCACGAGCGTGAGTACTTTGAGAGCATCATGGTCGAGAATATTAATATTTTTAAATTTGAAGGATGTAACAGAAATGTCGATTTTGAATAATGTAACAGAAATGTAACAGGAATGTCGATTTTGAATAAGCTAATCCGCTCAAATAGCCTCAGATTGAGGGCGTTCTAGATAGAACACCCTCAATCTGAGGCCATTTTAGGTCGCAGGTACTGAAAATGAAACAGAAACTGGGAGATGTAAAGAAACAAAAAATAAAGTGTAACGGAAAGGCAATGAAATGGGCTCATCTTAGATAAAGGCAGTGATTTTTAATGAGGAGTTAGTGCAGCATTAAAATATTTATTAGTAAATCCGTCGAATATATACGAGTTCTGCTAATAATAATCATAACAATATAACAACTAGAAAAATGTTGGAGAAAAAAATTTGAAACTTAAAACAATATTTTTCCCCGAATAATTATTGTTTTTTTTTATTCTTTTATTTGTCTGAATATCAGTAATGTTTCCGTTGAATCGTCTATCTGATCTTTAAAAAAAACAAAGGAAAAAAACTGTGCTTATTTTATACACCGACGTTTACGGTTTGGTTTAATTAAACTTTAATTAAACTTTAATTAAGCTTTAATTAAACTTTAATTAAACTTTAATTAAACTTTAATTAAGCTTTAATTAAACTTTAATTAAACTTTAATTAAGCTTTAATTAAACTTTAATTAAGCTTTAATTAAACTTTAATTAAACTTTAATTAAACTTTAATTAAGCCTTAAATTTCCAGATAAAAAGGAAGGTACGTCTCAAAAGATTCTCAGAAAACGTTTCCAAGGTAACAAAAAACAATAAGAATTCTAACTACGTTGGTAGGTTAACAAAGTTGTTTGTCAGAAGCTGTTGTCATTTCGTGCTAATGTCGTGTGCAAGTTTTGAAAATCTTCATCACAGTTTCGGCTGCAGTTGAAAAAAGGACCTAAAATGAAAATGAAGTTTTTCCGCCTTAATTTAATTGTATGTAAAAAAATTACACTATAATCTAAGTGTATGTAGAAATTTAAACAGTAATCTAAGTGTATGTAGAAATTAATATTGCAATCTAAGTGCATGTAGAAATTTAAATTGTAATCTAAGTGTATGTAGAATTTTATACTGTATGTAGAAATTAAGTGTATGTAGAAATTTATACTGTGATCTAAGTGTATGTAGAAAATTATACTGCGATCTAAGTGTATGTAGAAAATTATACTGCGATTTAAATGTATGTAGAAATTTATACTGTAATCTAAGTGTATGTAGAAAATTATACTGCGATCTAAGCGTACATAGAATACACTAC
The DNA here is from genome assembly GCA_037127315.1 of Ascarosepion bandense. Taxonomy (NCBI): domain Eukaryota; kingdom Metazoa; phylum Mollusca; class Cephalopoda; order Sepiida; family Sepiidae; genus Ascarosepion; species Ascarosepion bandense. The sequence continues at coordinate 1,893,417 of JBBBDQ010000299.1, read as the reverse complement.
ATTCAAGTATGTAGAAAATTTTAGTACTGCATTCAAGTGCATATAGGAAAACTCTATACTAATCTAAGCGCTGTATAAATTTATACTGTAATCTAAGTGTATAAGAGTACCATCATGATCTAAGTGTATACAGAAATTTATACTGCGGGATTCATGCAAAGTACAGAAATTTATACTGTGATCTAAGTAAAATATGGAATTGTATACTGTGATCTAAGTGTATATAGAAATTTACATTGTGATTCAAGTACATAGAAATTTATACTGTGATCTACAAGTGTAGAAATTTATAAATACAATTCATGTATGTAAGAAAAAATGATATCATGATTCATGTGAAGTAGAAAATTATACTGTAATCTAAGTGTATGTAGAAAAATTATATCATGATCTAAGTGTATATAGAAATTTATACTCGGTGATTCAAGTGTATATATATAAAATTTATATCACATCTATGTATATAAATTTATACTGTAACTTAAGTGTATATATAGAAATTTATACTGTGATCTAAGTGTATGTAGAAATTTATACTGTGACCAAGTGTATGTAGAAAAAATTACACTATGATCTATGTGTGTGTATGTAAACTTATACTTATGATCTAAGTGTGTATGTATAAAATTGGTACTGTAACCATGTAAGGTAGAAAATTATCATGATCTACAAGGTATGTAGAAAATTATACTGTAATTTAAGTGCATGTAGAAATTATACTGCGATTCTAAGTGTGGTAACAGAAAATTTGAGTACTGTGACTGTTGCACAGAAATTTATACTGGTAATCTAAGTGTATATAGAAATTATACTGTGATTCCAAGTGTATGTAGAAATTTATACTGTGATCTAAGTGTATGTAGAAAAAATTAGCTCTGTAATCTAAGTGTACAGAAATTATACTGTGATCTAAGGTATGTAGAAAATTATACTTTTATAATCTAAGGCAAGGAAAATTTTATACCTAAATTTAAGTGTATGTAGAAAATTATACCATACTCCAAGTGTATGCAGAAAAAAATTACAGCCCATGATCTAAGTGTATATAGAAATTTATATCAGTATCCAGAAGTGTATGTAGAAAATTATATCATGATCTACAAAGTATATAAATGACTTATGATTCTAAGTGTATAGAAATTTATACCGTGATCTAAGTGTATGTAGAAATTTAATGTGATCTAAGTGTATGTAGAAAATTACATCAGATCTAAGTGTATGCAGAAAATTATACTGCGATCTAAGCAAGCATAGAAATTTATACTGTGATCTAAGTGTATGTAGAAATTTTCACTGTGATCTGTATGTATGTAGAGAAAATTATACTGTGATTCAAGTGTTAAGTGCAGAAAATTATACCGCATCCAAGTGTATATAGAAATTCACACTGTGATCTAAGTGTATGTAGAAATTTATACTGTGATCAAGTGTATGTAGAAAATTATACTGTGATCTAAGTGTATGTAGAAAATTATACTGTGGATCTAAGTGTATATAGAAAATTTATACTGCGATTCAAAGGTATGCAGAAAATATACGTGATCTAAGTGTATGTGTGTGAAATTTATACTGTGATCTAAGTGTGTACAGAAATTTATACTGTGATTCTAAGTGTATATAGAAATTTATACACTGTGATCTAAGTGTATGCAGAAATTTATACTTGATCTAAGTGTATATAGAAAAATTATACTGTGATCTAAGTGTATGTAGAAAATTATACTGTAACTTAAGTGTATGTAGAAAATTATACTGTAATCTAAGTGTATGTAAAAGTTTATGCTGTAATTTGAACGTATGTAGAAAATTATTCGATAGTTTTACTAAGAAATTGTGAAATGAGACTAAACAAAATAAACTTACAATTCATGTATAAGAAGTTAACTGAATTATAATGAAGTTTTTATGATACGACAAACGGAGACACACATAAACAGACACACAGAAAATGCCATTTGTATACAGGATAATACCATTATCACTTCAGTAGAAAGTTTGTTGCTTTTAATAAAATGGCAAACATTATTTAATTATAAATTACGTTGAAGATTATTTTAAAAAATTGTGGCTCTGAAAAGGGAGACAAATGTTGGTCGAGTGCTGACTGGCATTTATGATTTCAAAGCAATACTTGCAGTAGGGATTAGCAAAAATGAATGTCGAGAGATAAGCATCGGATTAAATTGGCCGAAAAAGGAGGATTTACAAAGGAGAATATCCAATTAGAGGCGAGTTAAAAGATTGAAAGAATATCAGAATACCAATATTTTATCGTGAAATTAGAATAAGTTAAAAAAGAATTATCAGATATGCGAAACAGAAAAAAAAACAAATAAATAAAAATAAACGAGCATAACATTTAAAAAGTAGTTGTCGAAAGAAAAATAAGAAGGAAAATGAATAAAAAAGAAAAAGAAAACGAGAGATAAGCGCCAAAAAGCGAAGAAAGACGAAATCTGGAAAGAAAAAAAAAAAAAAATTGAACATTAAAAGAATCATATAATATAATATAATATAATATAATAAAATAAAATAAAATAAAATAAAATAAAGAAAGGTATGTGCGTTGTGGTACGGTGAATATCGACTCGGAATGAGAAATAGGGGTGCTGAGTTCGAAATCCAGTTGAATTCCTTGAGTTCACTTACGCACAAATACTCTTGGGAAAGGTATTGATCCGTCACTTCCTTTAAGTTATGGGTTAAATAATAGGACAGATTGGGTTCTATAGCCTTGGCTGGCAACCAGTCTACCGCAGAAAGCAATGGCAACCTACTGCGGAATAATCTGCCCAGTCAGTCATGTTTCTTTCGAGACATGATCGCCCAAAGCGTGTATCACGTATGGCACTAACTGACTGACTGAATATAATAGCTGGAAACATAATTAAGGCTTCTGCTGGGCATAAAGTGGGGGATCAGTTTTCTATTGTTTTTAAGTAATAAACCGATCCCCCACTAATTGCTACATAATAATGTAATACGGTTCTTCTCCCTCTAGCTATGAGTCAAATACCAGGACAGTTTGGGTTCTGTAGCCTTGGTCGGCAACCAGTCTACCGCAGAAAGCAATGGCAACCTACTGCGGAATAATCTGCCCAGTCAGTCATGTTTCTTTCGAGACATGATCGCCCAAAGCGTGTATCACGTATGGCACTAACTGACTGAATGCCGCACTGCTATATATTATGGACCGGAATCAGGAACGCGGTTTTAACCTGAAGTACTGAATATTAATATGTTCTTTAGTAAAAATATAAAACTGTAATGTCATAAACGGGCGAAACATGCCTATTTATACAAGATTATCAGAACACAAGAATATCATAATACAAGAATACCAGAATACAAGAAAATATTGTAGCCGTCATGAAATCAAGAATATGGGAGCGAGTTCCACAGGCGGGAAGTGCGAGAGATGAAACTGAAGGAGTAGAATCGTCGTCTGCATTTGGCTAACCTGACTGTGAATGGGTGGGACCCAGTTGCCAGTCTGAAATGCAATGTCAATACTCATCTATTAACCACTGGACTCTAGCTCTCTCCCCACCCTCGTATATCCTTTCCTTTCTCTCCACTTATGTATCTGTCATCGCACCTGCATTCTCAGCTTGCTAAATATTTAATATATATATATATATATATATATATATATATATTCTGATTAGTTTTAAAGCTTTCATTACACCAGAGCAACGCCGGGCTATACTGCTAGTATATATATATATATGGTGTAATGAAAGCTTTAAAACTAATCCATGGTCCTGGAGCTCAGACTAATTGGACGTTGGCACAAAAGACTAAAAAGCAATAGTTGTTTCCAGTTAAAGCGAAACCGTAGACTGAAAGAAAAATGAATGGATGTAAGTCAAATTTTGATTTTCTGCTATCGATATCAAATAAGTTTTTTTTCGTCGTAAACTGAATTTTGAAGGCTTAATAAGTCCTTTGAGTAAATGGTATCATGGCTGAGACTAAAACTACAATTATACCAACTTAGAGAAAAACCAGAAGCAAAAACTAAAATAAAAGGGCTGAAAAAATACAGACATATAGGCAGATAAACAGACCCACACACAAACATCTTGCCTTTTATAGATATATCTTATTGATTTTCTGCACTATTGTAAGAACTGCAACCTTGAAACTTCTGAATATCGTTTCTTATGTCTTTGTCTATGAATGTATCAAATTTGATTGAAATCGGACCACTCCTTCTATAAACCGATTTTTTCGACAATCGATTTTCGATATTTATCGGCGGTACCTCGACACAAACCTAGCTAAGAACACTCGCAGACGCTTATAGTACAACTGTGTAAATTTTCAAAAAAATCAGTTCAGCCGTTTCGGAGTCTATAGGTAACGGACACACACACACAGACACACACATACATACACAGAGACAAAGTTCCATTTATGAATAATAAGTTCAGATTATAAATGCAAATTAGTATGGAATTACAACAGAAATGTCAAGTCGTACAGTTCGAATTTCGAAAAATGTTTATTAAAAAAAGTCATGAGCGTACGTAAAAAAGACAAAACAAAGAAAAACAAATTAGAAAACATTGAATTTTTGTTACAAATAATAATGGTAAAAAATCTAAATTAAGTTTAGATTTGTTTACCACCGATATTTTAAACAAAAATTATGTATATATATATATATATATATATATATATATATATATATATATACACACTACCGGCCATAATTATTAGGCCACCCCAGTGTCTTAAAAAAATGATGTCTTTCATACTATTTTTTAGTATTTATTGCCAAGTGAATAATTGTAAATCAAAATAGAATGGTTCTTTTGTTATTATTACTTTGCAAAAGTTTATAAGGCAAATAGCAACAATTTATCCATCGCACTCTGTAGATTATATATATATATATATATATATATATATATATATATGAACTATTCGCCAAAATTATTAGGCAACCCCAGAGTCTTAAAAATATTATGCATTTCTTACTATTTTTTAGTATTTATCATCAAGTGAAGAATTGTTAATGAAAATAGAATGATTCTTTTGTTAATACTGCACAATAACATGTGCATCAAATGAATTTATAAATATTTAATAATTACCTATAATTGCAGTTTCATCTATTGAAGAATGAAGAAAATTTAGGGTGATTCGGACGAGTTCATCTTTGCTTCCTTGCCTTGTAAAATTTTGCAAAGTAATAATAATAAAAGAACCATACTATTTTCATTTAGAATTATCCACTTGGCAATAAATATTAAAAGTAGTATGAAATACATATTTTCTTTTAAATCTGTGGTGGCCTAATAATTATGTCTAGTAGTGTATATATATATATATATATATATATATATATATATATATATATATCTACAGAGTGCAATGAATAAATTGTCGCTATTTGCCTTATAAAATTTTGCAAAGTAATAATAACAAAAGAACCATTCTATTTTGATTTACAATTATTCACTTGGCAATAAATACTCAAAATAGTATGAAATACATCATTTCTTTTAAAAAGATGGGGTGGCCTAATAATTATGTCTAGTAGTGTATATATATAATCTACAGAGTGCAATGAATAAATTGTCGCTATTTGCCTTATAAAATTTTGCAAAGTAATAATAACAAAAAAAACCATTCTATTTTGATTTACAATTATTCACTTGGCAATAAATACTAAAAAATAGTATGACATATATATATATATATTATTTACATTCCAAAGTCATTCATTCTTGTTGGTGTTGTTATTACTTTCTATTTGATACTCTCTATTTGATACTCTCTATTGGTGTCATTGTCAGCGTAACACGAGAAAAATTGATACTCTCTATTGGTGTCATTGTCAGCGTAAAACGAGAAAAATTGATACTCTCTATTGGTGTCATTGTCAGCGTAAAACGAGAAAAATTGACGAGATGCTCTACCGATTTTTTTTAGCGTAGCCACATTATTAGAAAATACATTAAAAATCTTCTTATATATATATATATATATATATATATATATATATATATATATATATATATATTTTAATCATATCGCCCCAAGCAAGGCAGTTTACTGCCACTGGTTTGCAGGAGGTTACATAGGAGGAAAGTTATGAGAAAGAGTGACAGGTTACAGGGGGTGTCAGGGAGTAGTTAAGAGAAGGGTTAAAATACTGAGAGTGAAGTGGACGTAGAAAGAAGCATGAGAGAGAGAGAGGATGCAAGTTAGTGAGATAGAAGATGACTATTGACTTTACATTTAAATTTTTGGAGGTTGTAGCTGTCGAGAAAGCAAATAAATGGAAGAGAATTCCACAGGTGGGTAGTGTGAGAAAAGAAACTGATGGAGTAGAATTTGCGTTTACAACTTATTTGTTTCGCAGTAAAAGGGTCGGATCTAGTTGCTAATATTGTGGCTCGAGTAAATTCATATATAGGAGGCACCAGTGAGCTAAGTTCATCGGAGCAGAAGCCGTGAAAGTATTTGTAGAAGAGACACAGGGAAGCCATATTGCGCCGGTGAGAAATTGATTGTATCTGAACCGCCAAGTCCGGATCGATGACATTACAGATTCTCCGTTGGATTTTGTCACGGACACCTAGGTGGATAGCAGGGGCACCCGACTAGATATGGCAGCAGTAATCATACATACGGGGCACCAGTGAGCTAAGTTCATCGGAGCAGAAGCCGTGAAAGTATTTGTAGAAGAGACACAGGGAAGCCACATTGCGCCGGTGAGAAAGTGACTGTATCCGAGCTGCCAAGTCAGAATCTATCTTTTGAGATCAGATGCCAGTTTGATCTCATCGAACCGATCAAATTTACTATTAAGACAGGGGAGTTCAGAGTTGCCCCTTTTCTGCACTGATTGTCAACCACGGTTAAAAAGCCCAGTTTGCATTGCTATTTTACTTACAACAGGGAAAGAAATTTATTCATATATTTCCCCGGCGTATTTGTGCAAAAGTAAATATAATGGTCACGAGTGGAATTCGAACTCGGTTCTCCGACTTTTCATTCTGAGATGCTAGCTATTACACCACCTATACATTTGCGAATAAAACACGAGATATGTTAACCCTTTTCAATGCCAGTCAAATGTGTTCTGTGGTGGGATTATTTTTTTATTAAACAACCGTCTGTATTTTGTATTTATTTCTGAGATTAGTAACTTTCAATAATCTTCAAAATATTTCGAACTAACATAATCCAGCCCTTTTATTTTACTTTTTGCTTCGGGTTTTGCTCTAAGTAGGTATAATTGTAGTTTTTAGTCTCAGCCATAATACCATTTACTCAGAGGACTTATTTAGCCTTTAAAATTCATTTCGTGACGAAAAATTATTTGACATCTATACCGAAAATCAAAATTTGACTTACATCCATTCATTTTTCTTTCAGTCTACGGTTTCGCTTTAATTGGAAACAACTATTGCTTTTTAGTCTTTCGTGCCAACGTCCAAAGAGTCTGAGCTCCAGGACCATGGATTAGTTTTTAAAGCTTTCATTACACCCGAGCAACGCCGGGCTATACTGCTAGTATCATATAAAATACCACATTAAATTGCTATGTAAACAATAGAAAACCTCTACAGATCGCAATTAAATCCATTTTAGGTTATCATTTTCAACTTTGAATGTGAATCTCACTGTCAGTAATGTTAATTTTTGTGCTTAAATTTGTCAAATAAAGAATCATTGACCAGGCAAGTCTACGCGCTCATTATTGCTTGTGTTTATGTATGTTAATATCTATACCACATCGGAATTTGACGGTTTTACTCACAATGAGTTTTGCGAAAAGGATAATAAGTCTGATTAAAAAAAAAAAAAAGCTTAAAAAAATTACATTGATCACAGAAAATAGAAACAATTACAGTATATAGAAAAGTAAGAAATAAAAGAGGAAGTTGATAACGATGTTAGTGGTGTTTGTGGTTGTGGTTTGGTGAAGGAGGAAGAAAACGAATGCCGGAAAGGAGAAAGAAGTTTATTATTGAGCAGGTGAAGAAGAAAAAAAACAAAAAAACGTAGAATTATGAGTTCAAAAAAGAAAGTGAAAAGAGCAAATCTTTTGGCAAACTAAAAAGAAAAGTTTCTTCTTTAGAAAGAAGTTTTAGAAAGCAGAGTTAGAAAAGCCTACAAGAGAAGAAAAAGAAAGCATAAGAGTTTGAAAAAGGAACAGGAAAAAGCCTGAAGTCTCAGAAAAAAAGAAGAGAGAAACAAAGAAAAACAGAAGAAAATAAAGTCTATGATCATTGTAGTAAGAGAAAGACGATTCAGTTGAAGAGAAAGTCTTAGAAGATTAAAATGCAAGAAAAATCGAAGAGAAAATAAAATAAAAAAAAAGGAATCGAAAGTAATGACAATAAAATCGTCTATTTAATTCTCTTCGAAAAAAAATTAAAAGCGTGTCTAATTTATATCTCTTGGAATCAATTCGGCATTCAAGTCGTAATTCAAAGATGAATGCCAATCTGCTGAACCGTCAAAGTCGGTTGCCAAAATCCGTTAGCCAATCAACAGCACTTCAGTGTCTTTTTTCCCTTTCTTTCATATAATTGCTCCTACATAAGCTTTATCATCATTATTGATATTATCGACAATTTCCACTTGCTGAAAAACAAACTGTAAAATAAACAAAATATTTAAAATCCGTTTTAGAAAATTTGGACGGCTTCCAAAATAGCCAGTCTACAGGTGTTCTGAAAATAATCAACCCATCTTTCTCCAGATGAATTAGAAAAAAGGAGAATATAAATAATAATAATAATAATAATAATAATAATAATAATAATAAAATAATAATAATAATAATAATAATAATAAAATTGAAAACAAGAGTTATGCCAGTGATAGTAGGTGCACTTGGAATGATAAAAAATGGAACAAAACAACACATTGAAAGAATCCCTGGAAACTCCAGCTTAAGAGATATACAAAAAATTGTCTTATTAAGTACAGCCCACACACTAAGAAAAACTTTATCTATGTAATGCTAGGGATGATAGGGAAGATAGAAAAACATGAAATGGGGCCATAACAACACGCCACTACCTGCCTTAGGTCTCCCCGCAGACTTGGTTGGTAGTGAGACCAAAGCAGAAATCGAAATATGATGAAAAATGACACAATAATAATAATAATAATAATAATAATAATAATAATAATTTGAGTACACCCATCGTCAGTTTTAATAATAATAGTGGAAGTAGTATTAGTAATATATTAGTAGTCATCGTATGAAGAAGAGTTGAAGTTTTGTTTAACGGCATATCAACCGCTGTGTGTTATTTAATGCCAAAAAAGTGAAGTTTTAAGGGTTTTTTAATGTTCCGTTATAGTGAGAAGATTGATTTCGTAAGATTTTAATGAAAATTTTGTTTTTATTCTTTTATTTTAGAAAACTGAAAATGTCTTCTAGTTTTGAATTCAAAAACGTTTGGCTGAGAATAATTTTCTCATGCGTTATGGTAATAATATTTTTTTTTCAAAATGTATTGTTGGTAATATTTTTCCTTCAAAAGTGTATATTTTTCTAAAAAAAGGTGTATTTTTATGTATATATTTCTATAAAACTGTACTTTTATAATTTCATAGTTTTTTTTTTTATCCCAGTTTGGGGTTTAACTATTTTTCCATACCTGGGACCCTAACAGGTGCTACCACTGCAGGTCAGGGTGGACCCAGGAACAACAGCAATTAAGAGATGATTTCATGCTCCTCACAACCTCACAATCAGAGGCCTTGCTGCCGGATGCAGTTTACCGTCATGCCCAGGTCCCTAATAAAAAGATACGGCAAAAGAGGAAGAATGCAAATAAATGAAAAAGCAAAGAAAAAATAAATGAAAGTTTGAGAAGGAAGATTAGAAAGACAAAGGGTAGATGAAAGAAAAGGGGCTTTTTAAATCGTAGGAGAAGAAGAAGGAGGAAAAGTAGGAGGAGGAAAAGTAGGAGGAGAATGAAGAAAGAGAAAGTTGCAAAAGAATTATTAGTAGTTAAAAAATAGATTTTGAAAGTTAATTCAAATCTAGTAAAGATTACAAATAATAATAGTAATGATGATAACGATGACGACACTAATGATGGTGAGAAGGGTTGTGATGATGATGATGATAATACTAAAAATAATTAGTAAATGCAAATCTGAGCCCCTATTCATGAAAAATACTATACGCAATTCGTATATTATTATCGTCATTCAGTCAGTTAAGTGCCATACGTGATACACGATTGGGTGATCATGTCTCAAAAGAGACATGACTGACTGGACAGAAGATTTTCCTGTAGTAAGTTGCTATTACTTTCTGCAGTAGACTGGTTGCTAATCAAGGCTACACAACCCAATCTGTCCTGCTATTCAACTCATAGCTGGAGAGAGAAGAGATAAATTATATTATTATATTAATATGTAGTAATTAGTAGGGGATCAGTTTATTACTTCATGACTACAGAAAACTGAAACCCCACTTTATGTCCAGCAAAAGCATTAATTATGTTGACTGACTGATTATCCCGTAGTAAGTTGCCATTACTTTCTGCGGTAGACTGGTTGCCAGCCAAGGTTACAGAACTCAATTTCTTTTGGCATTTAACTCATAGCTGGAGGGAGAAGAGATAAATTATATTACATTATTATATTAACTATAATTAGTAGGGGATCAGTTTATTACTTCATAACAATAAAAGACCGATCCTCCACTTTATGCCCAGCAGAAGATTTAATTATGTTTCTAACTATTCAGTCAGTCAGTTAAGTGCCATACGAGAAACACGCTTGAGCGATCATGTCTCTTTCGAGACATGACTGACTGGGCAGAAGATTATCCTGCAGTAGGTTGCCATTGCTTTCTGCGGTAGACTGGTTGCCAGCCAAGGCTATAGAACCCAATCCATCCTGTTATTTAATCCATAACTGGTGGGAAGAGACAGATTAATACCTTTCCCAAAGGTATTTGTGCGTAAGTAAATGCAAGGAATTCAACTGGAATTCGAACTCGGCTTCCCGATTTCTCGTTCCGAATCGATATCCACTGCACCACAACGCACATCCATGGATGATACACACACACACACACACACACACACACACACACACACACACACACACACACACACACAAAAAATGATAATTTTTAAATGAGACTTAAACGCTGGTCAAATTTTAATGGATGAATGAAAATGGATCTCATTACAAAACTTGGATCAAGTAAGGAGATTTTATGAAAATAAAATATTTAAATGAAAGCAAGAGAAAAGAAGACAATAAAACCCATTCTTGTTTTTAGTATTTATTATTGAGTATTAATTATTTATTATTTATTATTTATTATTTATTATTTAGTATTTATTATTTAGTATTTATTATTTAGTATTTATTAGTGAAGATAACACTAAAAACTCTCAGGATGATAATTGTGAAAGACTTAAAAATGATAATAATAATAAAAAAAACAAGCTAGTCTCAAGGCACAGCCTTGAACACATGCCGTATAAGCTATAAACACGAGCACGCTACAAGATTGGACTAATCTGGAAGGTTCATATACTGAAAAAAAATTCTCATCTAAAATTTTTTTTTTATAATCATATCGCCCCAAGCAAGGCATTTTACTGCCACCGTTTTGCAGGGGGTTACATAGGAGGAAATTTATGAGAAAGAGTGACAGGTTATAGGGGATGTCAGGAAGTGGGTACGAGAAGCATGACTGTGACCATAAAGTGAGGGATCAGTTTATATATTGATTGTAATTTAGAATTGATCACCCACTTTCTTTCCACATTATAATAGTATAGAATGCTTTTTTTTATATTCATATCGCCCCAAGCAAGGCATTTTACTGCCACTGTTTTGCAGGGGGTTACATAGGAGGAAAATTATGAGAAAGAGTGACAGATTATAGGGGTACCAGGAAGTGGGTAAGAGAAAGATGAGAATACTGATGAGAGTGAAATGGACGGAGAAAGGAGCACGAGAGAGAGAGAGAGAGAGAGAGAGAGAGAGAGAGAGAGAGAGAGGGGATGCAGGTTAGTGAGATAAGAGATGGCTATTGACTTTACATTTAGATTCTTGGAGATTATAGCTGTCGAGAAAGCAAGTAAATGGAAGGGAATTCCACAGGCGGGAAGTGTGAGAATATGTAAAGCGATAGAGAGATTAATGATAGCACCGGACAATGGGAATACACATCCTAAGTAAAACCAGCGAAATAATCCCCATAGACATTCACGGATTATACAGAGATGACGGATTAATGATAGCACTGGACAATGGGAATACACATCCTAAGTAAAACCAGCGAAATAATCCCCATAGACATTCACGGATTATACAGAGATGACGGATTAATGATAGCACCGGACAATGTGAATACACATCCTAAGTAAAACCAACGAAATAATCCGCATAGACAATCACGGATTATACAGAGATGACGGATTAATGATAGCACCGGACAATGGGAATACACATTCTAAGTAAAACCAAGGAAATAATCCGCATAGACAATCACGGATTATACAGAGATGACGGATTAATGATAGCACCGGACAACAAAAGAGAGAACGATACAATAAGGAAAATGCTTGACAAACTCTTTACAAATCTAGATTTTGAAATAGTTGTTGAAACAAATGAGAAAGTAGTCCAATATTTAGATGTAGAATTTAATTTACAAACTCTCTCGGTGTATGAAAGCAAACGCAACTTTACAGTATGTAAACAAAAGATCTAAAGCTTCCACAAGTAGAATCAAGCACATCCATAAAGGAATAGAGCACAGGCTATCAAAATTTAATCAAACAAAGCAATATTTGATGAAAAGAAAAAATATTATGAAGATACCCTAAAAAATCTAGCCATAAGAACATTTTAAAGTACAAACCCCTACCAAGCAGACAGATAAAAGACAATAATAGAAATCAAAACATTATCTGGTTCAACCCACCATTTGACTTAGAAGTATAAACCAAAATAGGACAAATATTTTTTAAATTATTCGATAAACACTTTCCAAAAGGCCCAGAATTAAACCCAATTTTTAATAAGAATTACAGCTGTACTAGTAATTTAGAAAATTACATCAAAAAACAAAACGCCAGAAGCCTAAATAGCGACATACAAAACAACATCATTAACAAAGAATACAACTGTAAGGACAAAAATAAATGCCCACTTAACGGACTTTGTAATACAAAAGGGACGATTTACATAAGATAATATTTTTCCAAATGAGTTTCTAAAAATATGTGAGCGTCTTTAATCTGGACGACAGAGACATTTTGGCTCTACTTTGGATGCGTTAATTAAAACAATGTTTACACTAACCGGGGCGATAAAAGCCAAGAGTTCAATAATGTCATTGCAGGTCATTCTAAGTATCTTTTGAATCTTAAATAGCATACATTTGGGTTGTAAAAGGAATCAGATTACCTTTTATTTTTAATTGACCGCGGGCGAGTTAAGCAATAAAATTTAATCGGCCAATTAAGTTTTTAATCGATTGAGTCGATCGGGCAAGTGAAATCTCAAAGGCTGTATATTCTTCCTAAACCTTTAATTTTTTTTTCTCATGGCTTAATGTAAGATATTCAAAGTAGGTACATGAATATATATGTTGGCATCATTTTAGACGATATATCGAGTCTGCTGTCATTTCTGACGGCACGCCCATACTCGTATATATATATATATATATATATATATATATATTGCCCATCGTTTCGATTAGCTGCAATATGTACCATTAATTAAAAAATGATCTTTGCCGAATCTTTTTGGTTCAAAACATTTTTCAAGGTGACAAAGCTAGAATTTAATGTTTTTATTTTAAAAGATGGATTACGTTAACGAAGATTTATTTAAGATTCAGCCATTCATTTTCATGAAGGAGAAGATGAATGCCACAGTATTATTATTATAATTTAGGATCAATTTTAAAATGAACTAGCAGTATAGCCCGGCGTTGCTCGGGTGTAATGAAAGCTTTAAAACTAATCCATGGTCCTGGAGCTCAGACTCAGCCTAAAGAATATTTGTGTGAGGTTTAGTGAGAATCGGATAAAAATTGTGGATTTGTATAAAGGACATACAGACAGATAAACAGACACAGACACAGACACAAGCATCTTGCCTTTTATATATATATATATATATTATCGATTTTCTGCACTATTGTAAGAACTGCAACCTTGAAACTTCTGAATATCGTTTCTTATGTCTTTGTCTATGAGTGTATGAAATTTGATTAAAATCGGACCACTCCTTCTATAACCCGATTTTTTCGATTATCGATTTTCGATATTTATCGGGGGTACCTCGACACAAAACCTAGCTAAGAACACTTTCAGCCGTTTCGGAGTCTATAAGTAACGGACACACACACACACACACACACACACACACACACACACACACACACACACAACGTTCGATTTATAAATAAGTTTAAATTTAGATAGATAAACGAAAATCATACACCATGTGAAAAATAAAGGTTTGAGTTAGGAGAATTTCTATTTCGAACTGGTATATTCTTACCTTGACTAAATCAGGTGGTGATTTTCAATATGAACTTGCGCAATTACCCAGCGATGTCGTACGACTACCAAGGAAAATATTCATAATAATTTCTAACGCAAGTGAATATTTCAGAAGATATTTTTACAGGAAGAAATGCTGTTACATTTTTTCACAAATAAACTTGTAATTTTATATAGTATAGTTATTTGGTTATGTTAATAGGATTTTTGGCAAAGCAATTAAAAAATGTAATTCCAGGGTTTGTAATTCGGAAAAGATTACTGCTTTAATGTTCTCAGATTTGCGGTTTCATATTCGTTCGCCATTTTACTTATATCTTCCTTGACTTATTGTGTTCAATTTTTTTTCTTCCTTTGACGATGTCTCTTCTTAAACGTTGCCTCTTTTGCGTGTACGTGAACATATACATGCGCATGCGTGCACGCACACAAATTGAGCTTGATTCAACGACGACTTTCAGAAGAGAGCGAATATTAAAATCAAGAAAAAAAGAAACCTCCTCCTCAAAAAAAAAAAAAAAAAAAAGATGAACAGAAAAGTAAATCCTTTGATGTTTGTAATTCAAGAACAACTGGAAAACCATAATTCTTTCATTCTTTCGTTCTCTTTTGACAGACAAATTTTTCGTCTCTAAATTTAATCAATTCAAATCTCTTTTAAACTTTAGCCCCAAACTCACTCCGCCTTTTCTCTGAAATCACGAATCAACGAGAAGACGTTTTTATACGAGAATCACAATTACCTTTCTTGGTTTTTATTTTATTTTTATTTTTTTAATTTTGTTTTCTTTCTTCAGTTTCAATCAATCATTCATTCACTCATTCATTTACACTATCATTTTTCTTGTTTTTCATTTTTTCTTTCTTTGTTCTTCCCTATTGGACATTTTTTCTTAATTTTCATTACTTTATTATTTTTTCATTCATGTCTTTTTCCCTTTCTTTTTATTTCTTTTACCGTTTTTCGTTTTTTGCAGTAAGAGTTTATCCTTTCTTTCACATACTTTTAATATCTTTTTTGTCATGCCTCAGTAGGATATATTCTTTCTTTCTTTCTTTCTTTCTTATCTGTATTCCCTATCTATCAAGAAAACCGTTCTTTTTTAAAAAATGTACTCTTTTTTTGTTAACATTACTTGGCAACAAGCAACAATATCACTTCTTGTTAATAAATAAAAAGAAAAAAATAATTTCTTCGGCAGATTTACTTTTCCTTTCTCTTTTTTATAATTCATAGCTTTTCTATGTGAATGAATTCTAACTTTCTTTTTCCATTCATTGCAACTCTTTCTTTTTTCTTACTTTCTTACTTTCATTTTTCTTTTTTTTTTTATTCCTTTTTGAAGCTAATCCCTTTGATATTGCTTTTTTTTTCGATGCGATTCCTTCAGACTTGATTCGGTTTGTTTTATTTCTTGTCTTTGCCTTTTCATTTAATTTTGCTTTCCATATCTTTCTTTCTTTCTTTCTTTCTGTTTTCCTTTTTTCTGACTTCTTTATTTCTTCTGACTACCTTTTTTCTTCAGACAAATTTCTTTCTTTCTTTCTTTCTTTCTTTCTTTCATCGCTTTGATAGGTAAAAGGAAAATATTTCCTTTACCCACTTCACATAGATAGATAGGCGGATAGATGAGAGGGGTACAATGGGAGAGAGAGAGAGAGAGAGACAGAGAGAGAGAGAGAGAGAGAGAGAGAGACAGACAGACAGACAGACAGACAGAGGTACAATTCTCGAACGATTAATAAGACTAGTTTTGAAAAAAAATATGCCAAGAATTTACAAACACCTTTTATTTGAGATTAGATAGTAAGATTTCAGGTAACTTTTTGAATTATTTCTTTATGACAAATAACTAATTACTATATTTGTAAAGTTACTTATACGTCCGAAGAATGAAAACACACATGCGCGCGCGCGCGCACACACACACACACACACACACACACACACACACACACACACACACACACACACACGATCTATGTGAATGCCCATACGATACATGGTCACAAAGTGATACACTGGACAGAGGGCACACTGGATATGAGCGACACCTTCATGTCTTGCTCAAACGCTAACACCTTTGGTCAAGTTGCTCACTCATTTACAGTCCATCCTTCTTAACTGCACCAGAAGAGTCAATGTTGTCCTTACTGCAACCAAAGTAAATGATTGGCTGTGTATTGAATATTGTACCGTAGAACAATACTGTTATGGTGCCCTATCTATAGGAATAGACTCTTCCTCTGTCAATAAATACTAACCTGAGAGACTTCCTGGGACGCAGTTGTGAGGCAGTCACTAGACCGTCTAGAGGCAGCCGAAAGACAGTCGAGACGCAGCGTAACTTTACAGTTCGGACGTGCTATTTTATTTGCTGACTACTAACACTCGTACCTGTATATATGTTCTTGTTATTCTAAAACACAAGTTTAACCTTCCATCTTGTTTCTTTGTCTTTCTTCCCGACCCAAACGGGCTACAACAAGTTGACGACGAAGATTCGCCACAACAAATACAAATAAATACCCTGCTGTTTCTGGCCGAGGAAAAACTCATCAAAACATAAATCTTTTCATTGCAGTTCGTTCATGACGATTTTCAATTGTTCTGGATGATTCTGATGATTGCACATTAAGCTTTCGCATTCGTCCTAACGAGCCTCAAAAAACATGAATCACGAAAGTATCAAAACGATAGAATTTTTACCCTGTCTGCAGGAGAATGGGAATAAATTCAGATACTTGTGACATGTTGAGGCTCTAAAATCATAGACTTTAGCCGCAGGGTGACTATGAAGAAATTTCATCAGACCCTATAAACTGGTGCTAGAAAATGACAAAGAAAGAACATTACCAAATAACAAAGACCACGTCACTTGAACAACTTCCAATAGTAGCAAAAATACAAATGGCTAGCACATGTAGCTATGAAGAGCAAATAATGATATAATGAACCTGCTAACTTTCCCTACTATCAAATGTAAAATGTTTGGAAGGAAATCAATTAGAAAGACCTAAACATATAGTGTACATGAGAAGTTCAGTATCCTGAAAAAAATACTTATCTTAAAAAATATATATATATATAAAATTCAACCAAAAGTAACACAAGCTATTTATTCCATGGGCACTGAATCTTTCTTGAATAGAAACGGCTAATTTCAAGATTGCAATTTGAATACATAGAGAAATAAATAAATAACCCAGATTTTTTCCATAATTCTCGAATTGTTTTATTAACACACACACACACACACTTCACATAGATAGATAGCTGGGTAGATGAGAGGGGGACAATGAGAGAGAGAGACAGAGACAGACAGACAGACAGACAGACTCACAATTCTCGAACGATTAATAAAACTAGTTTTGAAAAAAAATATGCCAGGAATTTACAAACATCTTTTATTTGAGATTAGATAGTAAGATTTCAGGTAACTTTTTGAATTATTTCTTTATGACAAATAGGCAATTACTGTATTTGTAAAATTTCTTATATGTCCGAAGAATGAAAACACACACACACACACACACACACACACACACACACACACACACACACACATTCACGATCTATGTGAATGCCATACGATGCATGCTCACAGTGATACACTGGACAGAGGGCACACTGGATACGAGCGACACCTTCATGTCTTGCTCAAACGCTAACACCTTTGGTCAAGTTGCTCACTCATTTACAGTCCATCTTTTCATAAATGTACCAGCTGCCGATATATTCGATTTATAAGTCCCAACAATACAAAGAACAGACTTCCTAGACAAACCCACTTCCCAAAAATTTATACTCTGATGTCCTCAAGGGCACATGGATCAGTGAACAAAAGCATCGCTTGTCGCCCTATGAGTTGTGATCTCAGTACCTGGTTAGAGCAGAGGTAAACAAAAACAGAGACAACTAATTCTACATATCTGGAAGAGGCAGATCACGTAAAACTAGAACACTCTACTCCAGTGGACGAAACAACTGAAGAAGGCTGGAGCATACAACGACCGAAATGTCGTTAATAAGGCAACAAAGATGAGGACAACAGTCCCAAGAATGTAAATGCATAATTAAGACCTTACTAAGCTTAACTGTTTCATAAGGTTACATTTATTGTCGATCATATAAATTTGAATTTATATGATAAAGAGCTTAGGGAGCAGATGTAACTACACGGTTTTTATCATCCATCAATTCCTAATTGGCAGAGTCGGCTAATTGAGAAAGGATCGGACTAATCAACGGTGCCAGGGAAATAAATGAGTTTGTGTGGCATTTGCCATATTGACAATAAGAACTAATGTCAGAGAGAGCATTCAAAAGAGAAGGCCGAATAAGAGGAAGGTGTTTGGTATGTTAAATCCAAGAATCAAGAAAAAGAGACAATATTTCCTTGTTTTTCAAGCATATGTTCTTCAAGTGATATAATTTTTTTTTTTGATTCGGCCATGTGAAAATTTCTTCGAAATGGAATTTTCGTTAATTGCGTTTTGCTATTTTCTTTTGTTGAATGTTCTTAACGGAATACAAATGAAATCGTTATGTTTGCTTTTGATTTTCGCTATCGAAGAATTTACAAAACAATTTTACCGAATATTGTTACAGTTTATTTATATCAGTTTTTAAATTTTCTGTTTTTTTTACTCAGCTGACCAGCTTCATAAATTTTTCTATATTTTTCACTAACAACACAAAGTCATCAGCGAGTAAAACCATCAAAGTGTCAGTGACAGGCAGGTAGGCAGGCAGGCAGGCAGGCAGGCAGGCAGGCAGGCAGGTAGGCAGGCTGGCAGGCAGGCAGGCAGGCAGGCAGGCAGGCAAAAAGGAAACTAGGTTTAAGGCTCCAACTTTAAGAATTCTCACACAATACTTCTTCTTCTTCTTCTTCTTATTCTTCTTCTTCTTCTTCTTCTTCTTCTGTGTGCCTTGTCCTTTCAGGACGTAGGCGATCATGGCCTTCCACGTCTCCCTATCCCTGGTAGCTCTGAGCAATCTTTCTCCTGTAATTCCACGCAACCAACGTTCTGTCATCCACAGGCTCAGGCCCTTCAAATAAGTTATCCTCTGCTTTCCTCTGTCTCCTTTTCCCTTTATCTGGCCTGTTAGTGTCAGGTTCTCTAAGCCCTCCTTCCTCATTGCATGTCCCAGGAACTTTAGTTGTCTCTTCCTGATGCTCAATATTAATTTCTTTTTCGTTTCCATCCTTTCCAAAACCTCATCATTGCCCACATGCTTGGTCCACGGTATCCGTAGCATCCTTCTGTAAAAACACATTTCAGCTGCTTCAAGTTTTTCCTTCATCATTTATGATATTGTCCAACATTCACTGCCATATTGAAGAACTATCCCATAGCAATCTAGTACTCTCTTCTTTGTTTTTATTAATCTTCTGGAACGCGTCCTTCTCCATGCCAATTCGCCTTCGGATCTCTGGATCGCACTTTCCGTCTTCGGTTAGAACACTTCCCAGGTATTTAAACTTTTGTACCTGCTTGATTTTAGTATCTCCCAACTGTATTTGGCATTTCGGGCTGCTCTTTTAGCTGATGACCATGCATTCGATTTTCTTGCAGTTTATTTGTAGTTCCTCCTTGTCACCCTCTTCAGCTACATTATGTAGGAGGTCTTGTAGTTTCCTTTCTGTGTCTGCAATCAGAACTATATCATCCGCATACCTTATATTGTTCAAATTGTGACCTCTGATGACAAATCCTGGCATAACATCTAGGATCCTCATAATATTCTCACTGTACAAGTTAAACAGATCCGGTGAAAAGACTTATCCTTGTCTTACGCCTCTTTCTATCTTTGTATATCTGCTGACTTCGTTCCCTGTCTGTATGCAGGCAGTTTGCTGCCAATAGAGATTGTTAATTACCCTTATGTCTTTCTCAGTTACATCGAGGTTGCTGAGCATCTCCATCAATTCTTTGTGGTGTATTTTGTCGAACATTTTTGCATAATCGATAAAACATAGGTTATAAGTCCTTCTTCATTTGTATTGATCTTTCAGAGAGAATCCTCATAAAAAATATGGCGTTCCTTGTTCTGGTGTTTTTGACGAAGCCACACTGTTTTTGTCCTATCTCTGACCTGATTCTGCTTCTCGCTCTATTCATCAGGATTCGGAGGATCGGTTTTGTGATATGACTCAATAAGCTGATAATGAGTTCGGTGGAGTTCGCTCTCGTTTGCACCTGGCTTCTTAGGCAGTGCTATGAAAATCGACTTGCTGAGGTCGTCTGGTATAATAGCCTTAAAGTTTTGGTTTCTGAAAATTGTGACAGTATATACTTTAAGATGAGGACATTACACCCAATGAAAAAAATAAACAGAGATATTTACTTTAAATTTGAACTTAGGATGCATTTTAGTATAAAACTAACAATAATAAAAAAAAAAGAAAAATATATTCATGCAGAATAAAGGATGAACAAATGTAAGGCTAGAAACTGTTTCAATTTGTCGCTTCCCTGTGTCTCTTCTACAAATAATTTCACGGCTTCTGCTCCCATGAACTTAGTTCTCCGATTCCCCGGATGTAAGAATTGGTCGGGTGCCCCTGCTATCCACCTAGTGGTACTTGACAAAATCCAACGACAAATCTGTGTGCGCAGGGTGTTACATCGTAGGAAATTTATGAGAAGGCGTGAGAGGTTTTAGTGGGTGTCGGGAAGTGGGTAAGAGAAGGATGAGAATACTGATGAGAGTTGAGTAGACGGAGAAAGGAGCATGAGAGAGAGAGAGAGAGAGAGAGAGAGAGAGAGAGAGAGGGAGAGGATGCAGGTTAATGAGATAGAAGATGACTATTGATTTTACATTTAAATTCTTGGAGATTGTAGCTGTCGGGGAAGAAAGTAAATGGAAGGGAATTCCACAGGCGGGAGTGCGAAAGTTATGAGAAAGAGTGACAGGTTATAGGTGGTGTCAGGAAGTGGGTAAGAGGAGGCTATAAAGTGAGGGTCAGTTTATATATTGATTTTATGATTTTAATGTAGAATTGATCCCCACTTTATACCCACGTATTAATAGAATAAATTTTTAAAAATAATCATATCGCCCTATGCAAGGCATTTTACTACCACACTTGTGCAGCGGGTTACATAGAAGGAAAGTTATGAGAAAGTGTGACAGGTTACAGAGGGTGTTATGAAGTGGGTAAGAAAAGGATGAGAATACTGATAAGAGTGGAGTGGATGGAGAAAGGAGCATGAGAGAGAGGATTCAAGTTAGTGAGATAGGAGATGACTATTGACTTTACATTTAAATTCTTAGAGATTGTAGCTGTCAGGGAAGCAAGTAAATGGAAGGGAATTCCACAGGCGGGAAGTGCGAGAAAAGAAGCTGATGAAGTAGAATTTGCGTTTACAATTTATTGGTTTCACAGTAAAAGGACGGGACCTAGTTGCTAGTCTTGTGGCTTGAGTAAATTCATATAAAGGGGGCACCAGTGAGCTAAGTTCATCAGAGCAGAAGCCGTGAAAGTATTTGTAGAAGAGACACAGGGAAGCCACATTGCACCGGTGAGAAAGTGACTATATCCTAGCTGCCATGTCAGGATCGATCACATTACAGATTCTTCGTTAGATTTTGTCAAAGACACCTAAGTGGATAGCAGGAGCACCGGACCAGATATGGCAGCAGTATTCAATGCACGGGCGAATGGTAGATTTGTATATGTGCAGGATTGTTTCAGACGGGAAAAACTTCCTGGCCCTGCACAGAGAACCGACCTTCTTAGCAGCGGATTTAGCTATGGATTCTATGTAGACATTCCACTTGTGAGAGTTAACGCGAGGAGGCGCAGTGTTTTGCTTTCAGGGAGACTAGCCTGATCCATGCTAATGGAGGAGGGTAAGAGCGATTGTTTGTGATGGTTAATAGATAGCAGCTTCGTTTTAAAAGCATTACAATTCACAAGCCATTTCTTACCCAAGTCCACCACGGATTGGAGGTTCTTTTCAAGCTCGGCGGCGAGTTTTGCTGTGTTGGCCTAGGCAGGTTTTTAGACCGAGGTGAGAGTAAACCGAAGTGTCATCAGCGTATATTCTTACAGGGGATCTTATTACATCGGAGAGATCGTTAACGTAGATAAGGAAAAGTGTAGAACCTAGAATAGATCAAAATATTTCGAATAAGTAATTTTCTGGAAAATTTAGAGGTTTTGGAATGTTGACTCTTTTGACCATTATAATGACCTAATCTAAACTTATTTATAAATGGAACTGTGTGTGTGTATGTGTCTGTGCGTGTGTCCGTTACCTATAGACACCGAAACGGCTGAACCGATTTTCTTGAAAACTTACACAGTTGTACTATAAGCGTCTGCGAGTGTTCCTAGCTAGGTTTTGTGTCGAGGTACCCCCGATAAATATCGAAAATCGATAATCGAAAAAATCGGGTTATAGAAGGAGTGGTCCGATTTTAATTAAATTTGATACACCCATAGACAAAGACATAAGAAACGATATTCAGAAGTTTCAAGGTTACAGTTCTTACAATAGTGCAGAAAATCGATAATATATATATATATATATATATATATATATATAAAAGGTAAAATGTTTCTGTGTGTGTCTGTTTATCTGCCTGTATGTCTGTATTTTTTTCAGCCTGTTTATTTTAGTTTTTGCTTCGGGTTTGGCTCTAAGTAGGTATAATTGTAGTTCTTAGTCTCAGCCATGATACCATTTACTCAGAGGACTTATTTAGCCTTCAAAATTCAGTTTACGACGAAAAAACTTATTTGATATCGATACCAGGAAATCAAAATTTGACTTACATCCATTCATTTTTCTTTCAGTCTACGGTTTCGCTTTAACTGGAAACAACTATTGCATTTTAGTCTTTCGTGCCAACGTCCAAAGAGTCTTAGCTCCAGGACCATGGATTAGTTTTAAAGCTTTTATTACACCCGAGCAACGCCGGGCTATACTGCTAGTATATAAATGACCAAAGTAACTTTCAAATGATTTGTTAAACAATGATAGAAGTACATTCTTTTGCTTAAACAATCTCATGGCCTAAATCTAACCAAAGATTTATGCCAGAACTTGAAAGATAAAATTCATCACTGGTACCAGAAATATTAATAATTCGAAGGCTTGCAAAGAAAGGTTGGAAAGTATTTCAAAGAAATATTAAAAAAGGCCGTGTGAACGATGGCTTCCAAAAGTAACTGCGAAACACGATTCCGCACCAAAATATTAAAATATGAAATCAAAATGTCTGAATAGTTTTTCAACATATTTACATTTTATTTTGCATTGTATGTTTGAAAATATAGCGATATTTTTCACCTATTTAAATTTCAAATAAATTAAAGTTTTGTTACACGCTAAATAAATATTTTGCAAGAGTCTAAATAATTATTTTTCCACCCGTTTTATATTGACCATTATTGTCGTGTTATATATATATATCTATCTCAGTCTTTTCTTATCTATCTATCTATCTATCTATCTATCTATCTATCTATCTATCTATCTATCTCATTCTCTTCATTATCTATCTATCTATCTATCTATCTATCTATCTATCTCAGTTTATTCATATCTATCTATCTATCTATCTATCTATCTATCTATCTCAGTTTATTCATTTATCTATCTATCTATCTATCTATCTATCTATCTATCTATCTATCTCAGTTTATTCATATCTATCTATCTATCTATCTATCTATCTCAGTCTTTTCTTATCTATCTATCTATCTATCTATCTATCTATCTATCTATCTATCTATCTATTCTCTTCATTATCTATCTATCTATCTATCTATCTATCTATCTATCTCAGTCTTTTCATCTCTATCTATCTATCTATCTATCTATCTATCTATCTATCTATCTGTCTTTTATCTATCTATCTATCTATCTATCTATCTATCTATCTATCTATCTATCTATCTATCTATCTATCTATCTATCTATCTATCTATCTCAGTTTATTCATATCTATCTATCTATCTATCTATCTATCTATCTATCTATCTATCTATCAGTCTTTTCTTATCTATCTATCTATCTATCTATCTATCTATCTATCTCATCTATCTATCTATCTATCTTTTCTTATCTATCTATCTATCTATCTATCTATCTATCTATCTATCTATCTATCTCATTCTCTTCATTATCTATCTATCTATCTATCTATCTATCTATCTATCTATCTCAGTTTATTAATATCTATCTATCTATCTATCTATCTATCGATCTATCTATCTATCTATCTATCTATCTATCTATCTATCTATCTATTCTGAGTGTATGAATGAAGAGAAATAAGTGGGAAATCGTATAGGAGAAAGAGTACGGGGAGAAGGAAGAATGAAACAGAAAAAAAGGGAAAAGACGGTGAATTATGAAGAAGAGTAGGTGAAAAAAAGGACGATATGCTTTTATCTCTCTGCCTGTTAATTATTTAGTTGGCGATCCTTTTTTTTGGTGGTCGTCTGACGGCTTTTATCAGCTCTGCCCTCTTCCCTCCTACTTCACAGAATGAGTAAACGAATCATGTGACCAGATCATTTCGCGCCAACAGGGAAGAATGTCACTAAGCTTCCACTTCTGTCACGAACCTTTCCCACCCTCCATCTGCGTCGACGTATTCTATTATTCACGTTCTAATTAGACATGGATTCACTGGGTATTTTCAAGTGCACATGTGTACATACAGCCGTACACACACACACACACACACACACACACACACACACACACATATTCCAAAACACAAATTAACATTTTCAAACGCCATTTAACACATTGTCGTACAGAGACGTTCAGGTATTGTCGGACATTTTAGATGATAGTTTCATTATTGCGAAAGTTGTAGTCATTTCTATTTGAGACATTTTGCTTAAACATTGGTGTTCATTTTAGGCACGAAATTTGAAGGAATCAATCGCTTTTTTTATTGTTTTCACATGCATCTAAGAATTTTTTTTTCTTAAAAAAAAGGCAATAAATTTTCCCGTTATATTAGAAGAGAAGAATCAAGATTTGCTTCTTCACTTCACCTGACGTTTTGAATAAAGTTTTAGATTAATAATCTTTCTTTGTTTTACTGTAAAATGATTTTAACTGAACATTTAAAAACGATACAAATTTAACCAGCGATCTTTGTTAAGAATGATGTTTTGCATTCTGTCAGTAACGATGATTAAAGGACCGCGAGAATGCTGGACAATATCATCAAAGATGAAGAAAAAACTTGAAGCAACCGAAATGTGGTTCGACAGAAGCATACTGGATATAAATTGGGGGATTAGTTTCATATTACAATCAATATATAAACTGACCCCTCATTTTGTATCCACATCAGTTTCTATACATTTATATTCTTGAGATCCAAAAGCACAATATTATA